>CM042149.1:56934862-56973023 GCA_023376005.1 Doryteuthis pealeii | reverse complement strand
TTGTGTGACTCATGTCTTCTTTTTTAGTTATTATGCAATAAATGTAAGTGATAGCATTACATTATATATATATATAGCTATATATCAAGACGGATTTGGGCAGTTAAGCGTAGCCAACACGTCTCAATCAACAGCCAGTAGTACACTGGTAGTCAGCGAGGAGGTTATCGTCCCTCGCAGCGCAGGAGGAAGGTGTCCCTCGACAATTGTGTTACACAATCTTTTGGGTATAAATCTGTATTACAATTTCCAACGATGCACATTATATTGCCTTACATATGATTTAATTTTACGTTTTTTTTTCATATTCTCCAATGGTTTCAAGCTCGTCATAGAGGATGCCTCAACACGGCCAATTCTTTCTGAACTGTATACATTGTGTCATCCAAGTATATTTATTCCGTCAATGTTCTTTACTATCCTGTTTTATCTGTAATAAGCTGCTACAACTGTTGAAATAGCACGTATATACTCTGTATATACTAAAATGAGACTATTTAAAAGACAGAAAACTAGAAGTGATAGTGCAAAACGTTTTATAAATTTGAATTCAGCACGCCCAAATTAGTAAAAAACACCTATTCACATTCTTGCCTCAGACAAAAAATAGTTTTTTGTAAACCAGTGTAATATAATATATATATTATATTATACATATATATTTAAACATATACATTTCATACATATATATTAAGCTTTTATACATATATATTTTATACATATAATTTTCTTAACCCCTCCTCACGTGAAGGAAGCGACACAAAGTCAATTTCTTAAGCGGAGTTTAATAGGTTTGAATTCAGAGGTTTCTTCACCTAGACTAGTTTCTTAGCAAAGGTTAAAGAGATCAGTCTGTCCTAGTATTTACCCATAGCTAGAGGGAGAGTACGTGGATGCATACCTTTCTGGCAGTTATAATCATCTTTAATCAAAATTGGTGATCTGTATACACATGTTATATACAAACTTGGTTATTAGAATCAGTTATAAGTAAGTAAAGTCGTCGGGCGGCTTAATATCGGTATCAGCCAATCAGCGAGGGAGTCTATCCCTTTTCACTAGCGCTAGCTAAGGAGATGTTTTTGCATCTTAGGTGGAGCGCCACACCTACTATCAGTCCCTACTTTACCGCACAGATCCCTGTGCTACTCATACGCTGGGTTGGCGAGGGCCGGTATCGAACTAGGAACCTTGTGGTTTCTACGCTCTACCGACTGAGCTATACTTTAAGCAAGAGACCATTTTGCTATTTTGAAACCTTTTTACCCCCATATATATATATATATATATATTATATATATATATATATATATATATAATATACGTACCAATCCCTCCGCACGAGCATGATGCGACACAAAGTCATTTTTTGAGTTTAATAGGTTTGAATTCAGAGTTTCCTTCTCCTAGACTGGTTTCCTAGCCACGGTTAAAAAACCAGTCTGCCTACTTATTTACCCATAGCTGGAGAGAGAGAGAGAGAGAGAGAGAGAGAGAGAGAGAGAGAGAGAGAGAGAGAGAGAGAGAGAGAGAGAGAGTACGTGGATACAAAAAAAATTATGAAGTGTTAAAATTTGACATCTTCTTTCGAAAAAAAGTATCGACTCTGGTGACCCAAGGTAGAGCTGGCCGACTTGTCCGGGTTGCTAAATATATATCTTCAGCGACCACTCCTGCTTAGGTCAGATAACTATGGTGTAACTTACAGAACCAGTAACAGTCGTTTCTGAAGAAGTTTTTAGAATGAAACTGAAAGGGAAGGACAGCCTATTCATAGGTGTTGTTAAAGTACATCACTCTCCTCCAACTTCCACCAGGAGATTATGAATTTTGTCCCTTCCCGGCCTCGCATTCTTGTACTCACATGCCGTCAGAGACTTCCTCGGTCGAGCCAACCACTCCCCGGTAAGTCACCGGTCACCAACTTTTTTTTCACACTTCTCATGTAGTGATGATAATTTAATTATTACAAATTGAAATAATATGATACTAGCAGGATCTGTGGGTATACCACAATATGATAATCTAATTATTACAACGTTCGATATGTTTACTTAAGATCTATTGCAAAATAGTTCAATATGTAAAAAGTATACTTATCTTAATTTAATTCTCTCTCACTCTCTTGTTTTCTTTCTTTCTTTTCTTTCATTCGTCAATTTCAATTATTTTCCCCAGACGTACCGCTCTTTTGATATATTTTTTGATATTTCTTTTCTTTATTAATCAAATAAAAAACAAGTCGATTTAGATTTTCGTTTCTTCTTCTTCCATATTAGAAAATATTATGTTATTCTAACTATTTACTTTGCTCTCATAACTATATATTAATTATCGGGTTTCTTTTACGACCGTTATCATCTTGCAACATCCTCTGGTTAAAATGAGACCGTTCAAGATGAAATGCAAAAAAAACAAAACAAAAACAAAAATAAAAAAACAACGTAAATACTGATTATTGGTGTTGCATACCTCTTTACTTCTATTCTTCTTCTAGCGTCTTTGACATCTTAAGTTCTCTAGCGTCTCTTCTAACGTCTCTTCTAAACATCTCTTCGTCTTGGTGGTCGGTCGCACTTAACTCATTTCTTCTTCTAGATCAGTCTTGTTCATTCATTGAATCACAAAACCGTGTTATTTTCTTAAGCTTTATTTACTTACTAAACATTTAATGTAACTAAACATCTGACTAACATAGCGCGCGTATGCAGTGAGTTCCAGTTAAGGAGGGCACTTCTCTGCCCGACGTCCAAACTGAAACTGAGGATATGAAAAGGGTCATCCTTTAGAAATACAGGGGATTGACAATAATCTTATGCAACCGCATAGATTATGTAACATTAGGTGTTGCTTATGCACCGGATTCTTATTTCTTATCAGCGTCGACACCCTGCTAATAATGGACCATTCCGCTTTTAAAGAAAGGGAAGAAAAACGACATGCTACACAGAAAAATATAATAAAAAATAACAAAGAGAGTAGGATAAAGATAGAGAGAGGGACTGATAACGCTAATCTGCTTCAATCGACACAATAAAAGTAGAAAAGAAGGAAAGAAAAGAAAACAAAAAGACGGAGAGAATTAAAATTAGATTAGTATACTTTTTACATATTGAACTATTTTGCAATAGGTCTTAAGTAAACATAGTGAACGTTGTAATAATTAGATTATCATACTGTGGTAGACCCACAGATCCTGCTAGTTATCATATTATTTCAATTTTTTTTCAGCTCTCATATATTGTTATTAATGTTACATGATCATGGATAGTCAATGAATTATGTACGTACCTGTAGTAAGATATTTTGAATAAGTTCGTTTGATTTGAATAAGAAGGTATTAAGTGGGGAATTTCCATTACCGTTAGGGTTATGCTTGATTGATGATGACACCGTCATGCACCTCCGATAGCGCGCGATTACAGACGTGAGATAACTTTAGTTTCAGATGCGACCAGAGATTCAGAGTGAGTGACTCGAAAGTCACTCGCTCTGAGCGTCATTCTCCACCGCGGCGGATGATAATGGGCTGGTTGTTTTTAAATAAAAGACCGAGAAGAAAACAACATTTTATTGATTAAGTAACATAAGCACAGACATCTGTGTGGAAGAATACGCTAACACCCGACATGATGTCATTAAGTTTATTTACTGAACACCGTGAAAACTGTACAAGAATAAATAGATAACATTCAATAATAATAACAACAAATACATTTCAATAGGAATGGAAACACATAAAGAAAACGGACATGCAATGTCTTATACATATTTTTACCGTGTTGCCTGTTCGACCAGCAGTAGTAAACTAAAGCATAGGATAGATACTTGTCAGTACCAGGTGCCATTGACCCTCCACTTGCCATAGCTAACCGTTAACTTAAATATACAACACCAGACACACGAACATATTATATATATGTGTGTGTAGGGTTGTGTGGTGTGTGTGTGTGTTGTGTGAGTATATATATAATAATATATATATATGGAGAGAGACAGTCAGACAGACAGACAGACAGAGACAGAGGAGTGAGGAGAGGAGAGAGAGAGAGAGAGAGAGAGAGAGAGAGATTTATATAGACTAGGTTATAGATAGATAAGATAGGGTGTAAGCATGTGTACTTACTCTATATTCGGTTATATATGAATGCCTCGTGAGAGTAAGATGGTTTTGTTCCCCATGATGTATGATTTAGATCGATAAATTCCGGAGGTGAGAGATTTCCTGAAGTAAATCTGCCGACCATTTTGGCTGTTATATGAATCGGATTCTGACCGTTCATCCTCCACCCCCCCCCCCCACTCTTCTTTTGTGTGCATTGAGAAATTGCATCCATACGCCTCGCCACAATGTCTATTCATACGGATCAGTGCAAAAATGTCACTACGCCACCGTCGCTGTTTCTGTCTCACGCTGGAATCATAAAGTACACTTATAATCCACATATTGGAGGCGTGTGGTGTGGAGTCGTAGGAAATGGACTCGTCGACCCGAGTTCAATTCCTGGACGAAGCTGTTTGCATTTCACATGGCGCTTATACCCTTCGGAAAGGTATGAATCCGATTCTATCTCCAGCTATGGGTAAATAGCAGGACAGACTGGGCTCTTTAACCATGGCTAGGTTACCAGTCTAGGAGAAGGAATACTCTGAATTCAAACCTCCTCATAAGAAATTAACCTTGTGCCGCATCCTGCTCATGCGGAGGGATTGGTAAATATCTATAATCTACAATTTGAGTCTAGTCTTATTTTTTCACATGGAAGTAGCGGGGCGCCAAACGGTCCATGGCACGGATAATGGTTTCGGCGAACCGAGTTTAAATTCCAACTGGGACTATTGTATTCATTTTTAATTAATTAATAATACGCTTGTTCCTAAATCTTCCGTCGTTTCATGCTGCACACCCTCTCGTTAAATTACACCCGTCCAAATAATCCAAGATGCAAGGCAAAAATGTGAATACAGATTACCTGGTTTTGCTTAATAGCAGATTTCTTATTTGTCCTATTTTATTTCACCCAATTTAAAAAATGAAACATTCCAAATGTTAAATGCCCGACATAAGATTAAAATGAGTTTAAAAATAAGTTATGTGTTTGTTTTATTTGTAATATTAAAATTGTGAATTACGGAAGATATTTTGGTAATTTTGGTAGGATTGATATGATATTAAATTGTAAATCATCGTTTCTGGCTTAAATAGCTCCTCTTGATTTTTGTTTCGTTTCGTGGAAATTCCATGCGTCCAGCTAGTTTTGAATTAATACTCTTGGTAAAGGTATGAAGGTGAGATTAATTTCCTGATACCTGAAATGCACTGGAAGGTGCAAAGGATTACTTTCATAGTACCAGTTGTATATAATATACAATATTTATGGGTGACGTACTAGGACTTCATAGGACTCTCTAGTGGGGTGTTACTTTTTTAAGGGCCTTAATTGGCCAGTTGATTCTAGGTAGAGAGTCCTCCGATTTGGATCCTTTGGTAATCGTCTCAGGTAGAGATTCCTAGGTTCCTTCGTCGATGCCTGCTAGTAAACTGAGAAAGAATCAGCGTTTAAGTAATATATCAGCCACGCAGTATGGCCAGCGATTGGCTAAGGAATAGACAACATGATCTCGCCTAGTCTATAAGTATAGGCAGGGAACTAGCACACACCTTATATGAGTAAAAGAAAAAGCGCGTGGTGTAATGGTTCAAGTCATGGGAAATGGACTCGTCTCCGCGAGTTCAAATCCTGGACGTGGTAATTGCATTTCACTTAGCGCTAATACTCTTTGGAAAGGTATGAATCCTAATCTCCCTCCAGCTATGGCTAAATAGTTGGGCAGACTGGGCTCTTTAACCTTGGTCTAGGAGAAGGAAAACTCTGAATTCAAACCTGTTGTACTCCGCTTAAGAAATTGACCTCGTGTCACATCCTGCTCGTGCGGAGGGGTTGGTAAATATATATATATATATGAGCAATAAATCCAACATGGGGTCCAACTGGCGAGGGGGGTATTATGTCGAAAGACCCGAAACCCCCTAATGATCCAGTAATAAGATAACTGACGACGCCACCCAGCGCCGTTTAATAGTACAGGCGTATCTCAAACAAGCATATGTATATTTATTAAGCCTAAATATTTTAGCTGTCTTTTTCGTATCGAATTTTCATACAAGTTTCAGAATATCATATTCTAAACAATTGATATTCTAAACAATTGATAAAAAGAAATAAGTACTGGCCTGGAGATTGACTTGCGATATAGAAACACAATTAAATAATAAACAAACGTTGATTCACAAACTATTGGCGTCTTATAAAAGAAAGAACAGATCATTTCTACAATATAATCGATTTCACTCATCTTTCAAGTCAGAAACAATAAATAACAAGTTAACATGAGTTCAGTTAAGTGCTAGAAGTAACATATTCATAAACATGGAATTATTCACAGGAAAAAAACAAAAGGGAAATGATATAAACTAAAATTGGTTAAATCGAACTTAACGGACCTAAATTCCACCATGGTATCTGTGCTTGCGTTTTACAACTATAGCGTTAATATAATTCTCTGTCACTTCTATTGTGTTATTCTAAAATAGAGACGCAACAAAGTTTAGGGTTAATTCGAACTTAACGGACCTAAATTCCACTATTGTGTGTCACCCCGCAGAAAGAAAAAAAATACCAAAAATCAGGGAATTAAGCGAATTTAATGAAATTTTTAGTGTTGATATATAAATGAATAAAAGATATAATGCACCAGTTATTTTATTTAAAATCTTTTACATTTTTTTCAGGTCAGTAAACTTTGAACCATGTATCTTTGAGAATCTGTGTTACGCCTCAAATATACGTGGTTTAAAGTTAACGGAACGGAAAAATTGTAAAAGTTTTTGAATAAAATAACTACTAGATTATCTTTTATTCATTAATATATCAACACTGAAAATTTCATTAAAATCGGTTAATTCCCTGATTTTTTGTATTTTCTTTCTTTCGATGGGGTAACGTATTTGTTATGTAATAGTGTAAAGTTACTCAGATTTTGGGATGACGTGTGAAAGGCTATCTGTCGGTTTCTGATTGGTCAGTACAAAGCGAGAACGAGGGTGAGAGAATGGAGAGTTGGGAAGTGTTTGGCCTGTGTGTTAGAAGACGGACGGAAAGTTTTGCCTGCGTGCGCCCCAAAAGAGCCATTTCTCCAGCTTTGGTTTTGAAATAAAGATAAAGAGCTCGGAAAAGCTAAGAACGTCTTGTGTTCGTTATTAAGAATTGCCAATTGAAGGAATAACCCAACAGAACCCGAATTGTTCAAGACCACTCGAAGAACTGAGAGAAGTCAGCCAGCCCAACAACTGATACAGAAATACCAGATACACTGATCCATAATAGCAGAGACCCAACCAGATCCAGAGATAAGTAGAATAGTATAAGAAAAGTATATGAAGATTACACTCGCTACACCTTTTAATTGATCCCGAAACTTTACAGAAGGTCGGACTGAAGAGAAAAATTCAAGGGATGAAATAGCTGGCTGTGTCGGGAGGTCATTTATAACATCATGAAATGTTTGAAAGGGACCGGTACAATCTTCTGCAATCCAATCTCCGCAGTAAGAAGGGTCGTTGAAGCTGTAGATAAGAACGGGAGAAATCCTCGCTGGCGTCCGGGGAAAACTGCTAACAATGTACGAGCAGGCCCTGGGGCGAATAGCGAATAGAAATTTTGGATCGAATACATATAAAATTCAATGTGGACTCTTGATTTCAGTAGCCTTAGTAAAAAAAGAAAAACTGTTAAAAAGGGGGAAGGGTCACCTTGAAATAAATTATATCGCTGAGAAAAGTTTTATGTCTGATAAAACGATTTTTACTCTGCTGGATTTGATGAATTCCTAAAACGATAAGATTCCTTAAAGCATCAGGGTCTATTTTTGGATTTTATGCCATGTCATCCCTTGTTGGGTTATTTTATGCCGAAGACGTTATGTTTGATTCATTGTTGATGGGTACTCAATTTTTTAAACTCATTTTAAACACATTTTTAAACTATTTTTTAACTCATAGATGTGACCCTAATAGGTACTACCACTCCAGGTCAGAGTGGACCTGGGAGTAATGCTTTCCACATTTCCAAAAGCTATAGAATTGGAACTTCACTATCAGATAGTTTGACGTCATACCCAAGACTAAGACTCTTAACCACCATCATCTAGCACATATATGATAAAAAGGGGTTGGAGGCTTGAAATAAGGGCAATAGGGTTGGGAGTATCATATAGTTGCTAGGACTTTACATGACCAGCCGATTGATCGAAGGGCGCCTCTCCCGACGCCCATCTAGCCTTAGTAATGGCCAAAGTGGAGAGTTGCATGCCATGGACTGCTCAGCCACCAGGATCCCGTCCTTAAGCGTCACGGGTTGCCACCTACAGTTGGTGTCCCCTTTGAGGGGTCTAACCTCTTTGCAGAGTTCTCCTTTGTAACTAATTGCAGAGATCCTGGGGATAAATACCTATGTTTACCTGTAAATGTTTCAGAAAAAATTGTTAGCATGGTTCATTGATTAGTCCCAGGTTCACTCTGACCCGGAGTGGTAGTACAGGTATTTGCCTCATACCCCACTTGTATGGGCTGGGCACAAGGCCTCGTTTTGACGTGGGCCCATACACAAACCGAAGCTCATGGGTGGGAAAGAAGAAACATTGCGTCGATCCCTTCGGCATTCCCCCACAAGGGTGCGCCGCAGGCGCTGGGCAATAAACCCAGCCCTGCCCCTTTAAATCAAGGGGAAGGTATTGCCTGGGGAGACAGCCCCCTGGGATCGACGCTATTAACTTGTAAAGATTCATGGCCGAAGCCACTGGACCCCAGCCCCGTTGGGCGGGTAGTACATGTTGCGTTTTTTTTAATTAAGTTTTAAACAATTGAGTATCAATCAAAATGGATAGAACAAAACGTCTTCGGCAGGAAATAACCCAACAACGGTTGACATGCCGTAAAATCCAACAAATCCACCAACAAACCATCCCATGAGTCATTGTGTTCAGACTAAAAGTTGACACGATGTGTTATCTATGTGTCATCTCATTAAGGAAGACGTGTCATATTTTAGGGGTCGCGTAATCAGCACACTTCTTCCTTAGTGAAATGGGTAGGTGTTGCCCCTGGGATGGATCTCCGGTTACCAAGTTTCCAGAACTCGGGGCGAGCTGACATTTGTGTGAATGAATCACGCAATTAGTATAAAAGAATCTCTCCACTGATATTGATTAATATCAACGCGTTGATGCTGGGCTGTATTGATCAATATTGGACGCTTTTCGCTTGATCTGCCAAGATTTATTGCAGTTGGCAATTGGCCTTGATATGCACACAACGCGGTTCAAACAATATTATTGGTCAACCAATGCCTGGCAATCCGCAAACGCTGAACTGATCCGCTGACCAGCTTTCATTTCACCATATATCTTTCATTCATTGCTTTTCATTCATTCCTTCATTCATTTTCTTTCTTTCTTTCTTTAAGTTCGTTGTTCCTTTCAATTATATCTTTCTTTCATTCATTGCTTTTCATTCATTCACTCTTTCTTTATTTCTTTGTATTCATTGTTTTGTTGTTTTTTTTTTCAGATAGATTATTTTCATTAGTTGCCTTTCGTTCATTAATTCATTCATTCCTTCTTTCTTTCTTTCTTTCTTTCTTTCTTTCTTTAAGTTCGTTGTTCCTTTCAATTATATCTTTCTTTTATTCATTGCTTTTCATTCATTCAGTCTTTCTTTCTTTCTTTCTTTGAATTCATTGTTCTTTTCAGATAGATTATCTTCATTAGTTGCTTTTCATTCATTCATTCATTCATTCTTTCTGTCTCTCTGTCTCTGTCTCTGTCTCTGTCTCTCTCTCTCTCTCTCTCTCTCTCTCTCTCTCTCTCTCTCTCTCTCTCTTTCTTTCTTTTTTTCTTTCTTTCTTTGAGTTCGTTGTTACTTTCACATACATATTTGTCTCATTCATGGCTTTTCATTCTTTCTTTTTTTTCTTTCTTTCTTTCTTTCTTTCTGTGGGGTTATTGTTCTTTTCACATATATAACTTCCTTTCTTTCATTGCTTTTCATTCATTCATTCATTCTCTTTCTTTCTTCTTAAGTTCGTTGTTCCTTTCACATATATCTTTCTTTCGTTCATTGCTTTTCATTCATTCACTCTTTCTTTCTTTCTTTCTTTCTTTCTTTGTATTCATTGTTCTTTTCAGATAGATTATTTTCATTAGTTGCTTTTCATTCATTCGTTCATTCATTCTGTCTCTTTCTTTCTTTCTTTCTTTCTTTCTTTCATTCTTCCTTTCTTTCTTTGAGTTCATTGTTCCTTTCACATATTTATTTATTTTCAGATAGATTATTTTCATTAGTTGTTTTTCATTCATTCATTCTTTCTTTCTCTCCCTTTTTTTCTTTCTTTGAGTTCATTGTTCCTTTCACGTATATATTTCTTTCATTCATGGCTTTGTCTTCTTTCTTTTTATTCTTTCTTTCTTTCTTTATTTATTTATTTATTTGTGTTTATTGTTCTTTTCACATATATAACTTTCTTTCTTTCATTGCTTTTCATTCATTCATTCTTTCTTTCCTTCTTTCTTTTTTCTTTCTTTGAGTTCATTGTTCTTTTCACATATTTCTTTCTCTCATTCATTGCCTTTTATTCATTAATTCTTTTTTCTTTAAATTCATTGTTCTTTTCAGATATCTCTTTCTTTCATTCATTGCTTTTCATTCATTTCATTTATTAATTCATTCATTCCTTCTTCTTTGCGTTCATTGTTTATTTGTTTTTTGTTTTTGTTTTTTTTTTTTGTTTTGTTTTTCAGATAGATCTTTTCATTCATTACTTTTCAATCATTTATTCATTTTTTCGTTTTTTTCTTTCTTTGGAACTTTTGGTTTGGGTTTAAGTACTTTCATTCTTTTTTTTTTTTCATGTTTTCTTTCTTCGGATTCTTTATGTGTTTTTCTTTTCCTTCATTGCTAATTTGTCTTTCTTTTTCTTTCTTTCTTTCATTACTACTCTTTCTTTCTCTCTTTTCTGTCGGTTCCATCTTTAAGTGTTTTTCTTCCTTTCCTTGTTTCATTGCTATTATTTATTTATTTATTTATTGCTATTCTCTTTCTTTCTTTCGTTCCTTCTTTTTTCTCTTCATCTTTTCTTTCTTTGGGTTTCTTCTTTTATCGCTATTCACTTTCATTGTTTAAGTGCTTTTTCCTTCTTTTGCTCATCGCAATTATTTCTTTCTTTCTTTCTTTCTTTCTTTCTTTCCATCTTTGAGTTATTTCATTAAGTTCATTCTTCCTATGTTTTCCTTCCTTTCTTAGCATCTTTATTTTTTGTCACAATTATTTTTCATTGCAATCATTTTCTTTCTTTCTTTCTTTCTTTCTTTCAGTGTTTTCATTTGTTCTTTCTTTTTTGCGTTTTTCATCGGGTTCTTTCTCTGAGTTCGTTCTTTTTTCTTTCCTTCTTGACGTCTTTCATATCTTCTGAATTATTCTTTCTTAATTCTTTCATAATTTCGTTATCTTTCTAACATTCATCTTATCTTTAATTGATAATTTCTTTCTTTTTTTCATTCTTTCATTCACCACGTCTTATAATCATTTTCCTTCAATATTTCCTCTGCAATTACTTCCTCACTATTCTTCATTCCTACTGTCTTTCATTAACAATTTCTTTCTTTTTTCATTCCTTAATAATCGCCTTTACTTGCTTCTTTCATTTATGTAAAATTTCCTTCTCTCTCTCTCTCTCTCTCTCTCTCTCTCTCTCATCTTTGCTTTGTTTTTCTTTTATTCTGTTAATTTTTCCTTTTTTCATTGAGATATTTTTTCAATCAAAAATATGTTTTTCCTTCTAACATTCAATCCTTCTTACACTCCTTTCTTTCTTTTTTCCATTAATTTCTTTTTCTTTCTTTCTTTTTTCATTCCTTCATAATGGTCTTTAATTTCTTCTTTTATTTAGGAAAATTCCCCCCTCTCTCTCTCTCTCTCATCTTGGCTTTGCTTTTCCTTTATTCTTTGTTATTATTTCCTTCATTGAGAAATATTTTTTCAATCAAAAATATGTTTTCCCTTCTAACATTCAATCCTTGCTACACTCCTTTCTTTATTTCTTTATTTTTTCCCATTAGTTTCTTTTTCTTTCTTTCTTTTTTCATTCCTTCATAATGGTCTTTAATTTCTTCTTTTATTTAGGAAAATTTTCCCCTCTCTCTCTCTCTCTCTCATCTTGGCTTTGTTTTTCCTTTATTCTTTGTTATTATTTCCTTCATTGAGAAATATTTTTTCAATCAAAAATATGTTTTCCCTTCTAGCATTCAATCCTTCATACACTCCTTTCTTTATTTCTTTATTTTTTCCCCATGACTTTCATTTTTGTTTTCTCCGCCCATCGGCTTCTTTGACGGCTTATTTCTTTGCAGCTCAAACTCTTTCCGATTTGATCCGAGTTATCCAGCCCCCATGTTTGTCATTATTGACAGTAGTTCAAAGTTTATGAAACTCAAAGAAAGCCTTTCCAATGGTTGCCAGCGCACAGCAGTCTGCTTTTCACTATTTGCGATTTAAGACTTTTATGTCAGACACCAACAGAAGGGTGGATCCTTCATTGTCCCTCAACCAATCAACCCCTACATCGGATCATTTGTTTGTCTCAAGTGATTTGAAGTAAAAACTTTGTGCCGGGTAAGCTGAAGGGGTAGGTTTACCCAGCAAAGGATTGTTGATTCGGAAAATACGAAGCAGAGTTGGTTTTATCGTTTTGCTTCGTAAAAAAAAAAGAAAAAACTCTATATGTGCCGGCCAAGTAAAATCGAAGTTATAGTGTTGGTCGATTTCTGCTGGAGACAAAACTTTTACATAAGTTTCTGGATTTGAGTTGATAGGAAAACTGTTGTATACTGGATCATAGAATATTTGGCTATAGTTGAGGTACCCGTAAGTCAAGGTACAACTGTATATTCTTCGTTTTTCTTTCTTTCTTTCTTTCTGTTGTATACTGGATTATACAATATTCAGTATACTGGTACATCCAAATACAGTTTGCGCCAGACATAGAGTAACTCGCAACAGAGTGTTAATACATCGAGGTAGACGGTTCGCGTAATGGTTCTGTAAGTTAATCTTCACTGTCTTAGTAACCATCCAGATGTTCTAAAACAGCAGTGTACAAATTTTTGTTGATATATTTTTGTTTTGTGGATCTATCTTTGAGGTTTGTCTTTGGCTATAGTTAAGGTACCCGTAAGTCAAGGTACAACTGTATATTCTCCGTTTTAATTTCTTCATTTCTTTCTGTTGTATACTGGATTATACAATATTCAGTATACTGGTACATCCAAATACAGTTTGCGCCAGACATAGAGTAATTCGCTACAGAGTGCTAAAACATCGAGTTAGATGGTTCGCGTAATGGTTCCGTAATCTTTGCAGTCTCACTAATGACCCATATATTCTAAAACAGCAGTGTACAAATAGTCTTAGACCAGTTTATTTACTCTCTACGAAAGGTAAGCTAGGCTAGTCCACAACAATAACAAATCTACAGGGTGGGATATAAAGATTAACTCCCATCTACATATTAATACTCGTTTTCCTTAATTGTACGACCGTTGTCCTCTTGCAATATCCTCTGGTTAAAAATGACACCGTCCAAATTGTCTTAGATAAAATCTATAAAGTAATACTCATGTTCCTTCATTGTACGACCATTATCATCTTGCAACACATTCTGGTTAAAAATGACACCGTCAAAATCGTCCAAGATGAAATCTATATATTGATACTTGTGTTCCTTAAATGTATGATAGTTAACATCATACAAACACCCTCTGGTTAACAATGAGACCGTCCAAATCGTCCAAGTCATAACCCCATGCTCTACCTTTCCCTACTCTCTCTCTCTCTCTCTCTCTCTATCTCTCTCTCTCTGTCTCTCTCTCGCTCTCCCTCTCTCTCTTTCTTTCTTTCTTTCTTTTTCTTATCATATTTTTCTGTCTAGCATGTCTTTTTTCTTCCCTTTCCTTCTTTGTAATAAAAACAAAATGGATCATTATTTAGCTTACGTGACGACAATCATAAGAAATAAAAATTCGGCAAATAAGTAACACCAGATAATTAGGATTTACACTTTTGCATTTCCTCTTGGACGAATTGGACGGTGTCATTTTTAATCAGAGGGTTTTGTAAGATGATAACAGTTATATTTTGTAGGAACATTATTATTATATAGATAATATTTAAATCTCTGTGTTCGTTTTTAACCGAATTAGTGGAGAAAACGGGACAATTTAGCATAAACTATTCTGTGATAAGCTACCCTTAGAGTTGCACGGCGAGTCAATCTGACGAGATCTTGTTACTTTTTCAGATCTTACACACACTACTTCAATTATCTCCCTTTTCTTTTACTCTTTCGAAACCAAATATAAACTGAAGTCCTCAGAGAAATTAAAGTGCTAAAAAGATTTCAAAAATTGTTGCCATGAATCGTAAAATTAAAAATTTATTAAAACTAAAAAGAAAATCAATTTAAAATGCATTACGTTTTATTTTAGAAAAAAAAATTGTAAAAATGTGTCGGTTTTTTTTTTCGTTTTGATTCTTGTTTTTTTTTGGGGGGGGGAGGAGAGATTGATTTTTCTCTATTGCGAATTTCACTTGATGTTTTGAATTTTCTATTTAAAAATAATTTGAATGGGAAAATATTCATATTTCTTATCAAGATAAGTACCAAAAGAATTTAACCGTTAACAATATGAGAATTTTGAAAAATCCACTCGGGATCATTAAATAAAAAATGTATTAAAATTGAAACATTTTCAGAAGGCGACTTTGATATAAAAAAAATTACAATAGAGGTTATTCATTTATTTATGTATTTATTAATTTGTTTGTTATGCCTCCCTGGACACCTAGCCCTTTTAAAATCTTCTCACAACAACCTTTTAAAAAAAGAGAATCTTTGCACAGAACATATAAAAAAAAGCAATGTGTGAAAAGATAACCGACTGGAAGTGTCCATTGTGTTTTGATTTTGAAACAAAGGAAGAAAAGACGAAGAAAAACTTGAAACTTGAAAAAAATATGATTTCATAAACTTTAAAAAGTTTTATATACTTGAGTTGATGTGAAGAGAGGAAGTAAATCCGACGGTATGTAATATATCAAGAAAAATGAAAAAACACAGGTTTAAATGGGTTAAGTGGTGAGTTTATTGGCCGACGCTGCAGTGTTTCGATCTATTAAATAGATCATCTTCAGGGCATAAGATAAGAAATTATATATCACAGAATGATGAGAAAAAGTGAGTGGTAATCCTTCTTGTAATCTGTTTAAAAAAATTTTCTGAAGTTTGAACTTCAGAAAAAATTTTAAACAGACTAAGAAGGATTACCACTCACTTTTTCTCATCATTCTGTGATATATAATTTCTTATCTTATGCCCTGAAGATGATCTATTTAATAGATCGAAACACTGCAGCGTCGGCCAATAAACTCACCACTTAACCCATTTAAACCTGTGTTTTTTCATTTTTCTTGATACTTGAGTTGATACAATCATCAATATCATCATAATTGTCTATATCAGTAATTAACTTGATATCACCCTGACCCACGTTTTCCCAACTTTATTACTCTTGTAGAACCTTATAAATAGTATTTATGTCTTGGAGAACCCCTGCATACAAATTATAATACACCATCATTATTTCTATTTATTTTTTTTATTTTTAACTATCTCGCAGAACCCAAGGACTCTGTGTAACACCAGTTGAGAAAAATTGGTCTAGACTCTTGCTGAACTATTTGCATACTAATAAAGCTACCAGTCAATGTAATAATTGAACCGGATACTTCACCTGATGTGTGATGTGAGCCTTATTAGTGGTTGCTTCATTAGTGTGTATGTGTGTGTGTGTGTATACATAATATAATATATATATATATATGTGTGTGTGTGTGTGTGTGTGTGTGTGTGAGTAAAGAAAATGGAAATAAATCAGACATGTTGAGAAGATAAATGGAAAAACATGAATATATTTGTATTAAATTTCATCCACACAAATATATTTGTTTTCAATTTATCTTCTCATATATATATATATATATATATATATATATATATATATAGATAGATAGATAGATAGATAGATAGATAGGGATAGTCACCACTTCAGCTTTCACTGGAATGGTGCGCCAAATTGCAGTAGTATTAGGAGAGTGATCGATATAAAGAATATAAGCTATTATATAATATAATAAAATAAATATAGAAAGGTATTACATATCTATTTATTTGAGGAGGAAATTAATTGGAAGGGAAAAGTTAAATACAGAAAAAAATTACAATTGAAATTGAACGAAAATGAAAGAGGATTTCAAATAAGTGACTTCAGGAAAAAGTAACTTGTGTTTTTATAAGTAGACGTTTTAAAAATGTTGATGCAGAAGTAGGTATACACTTGTTCTTACGAAAAAAAAGTCATTATAAACATGTTTACAAAAGTATGTATTAGTAGGATAGAATGTATTCACTTACTTTTGTTATATGTACTAGCAAATATATTCACCCTCCTGGTGCAAGTATTTAAGTTTTAATGTAATAAAATATTATATTAAATTAGTAAGGCTAATGAAACTAAATAATAATACAAATATCAAGATTTAAAACAGAGGTGGGTATATATATATATATTTAATGATAATCAGAAAGGATTGGAAAAAAAATCAAAATTCATTAACAAACGGATTGAACACACAAGGCTTACGCATTCTATATACTTGAACTAGAGGAACAACCACGATGTGTAATATGTCAAACAACGTGCACTGTCAAACACTTCCTCATAGAATGTGAAGTTGACGCTCCTACCAGAAAAAAACAGATTTTTCAGTGCAAATGATATGAAAGATTTTTTTGAAAATGTTAACATAGATATTATTTTGTGCTTCTTGTGATAAATAAAAATACATCGAAAATTATGAATCTGATATGAAATACGCCCACAATACCACAAGGTAAAATAGATTACTGTAATCTTGTACCCTGACAATTTGTTTTTAGAAAAAAAAAGGATTCTTATCACAAGATAATCGCTTACAAAAGATAGATACACACACACACACACACACACACACACACACACACACACATATATATATATATATATATATATAAAATATGGTTATAAAAGATACAAATTTATCAACTTCAAAAAGTTTTAATATCAAGTCAAAATCAACTACCATATTTTATAAGCTGAAAGTCTTACATTTATAAAGGGAAAGATGACGTACCGGTGAATATGGACAATATGGTTATGAAGTGCAGAATTCAGGATGGTAAGTCAGCGATATAACAAATACAAAGTGCTCAATACGGAGTAGAGCAAATTTATTATAAAATATGTACAAGAGATAACCTAATCGAGTTTCACCATAAGGATCTTCAGGGTTAAATCCACTGAATTAATCGAGATACCGTTAAAGAGATCGTAAAGATCTCTTTAACGCAATGAACACACACGTGTAATAGACTGCAATAAATCGGTATCTCGATTAATTTAGTGGATTTAACCCTGAAGATCCTTATGGTGAAGTCGTGTAGGTTATCTCTTGTACCCATTTTATAATATATATATATATATATATAATATATATATATATATATATATATATATATATTGTGCTATGCTAAATATTATTTGTCATTTGTTGTTATATTACTCGTTATAATATAGTTATATTATATTATACTAGCAAATATATGCACCCTCCGGGTGCAAGTATTTAAGTTTTAATGTAATAAAGTATTGTATTACATTAGAAAGGCTAATGAAACTAAATAAGAATACAGATAAAAAGATTTGAAACAGAGGGAGTATAATAAAAGATTTGAAACAGAGGGAGTATAATAAAAAATGGAACAACTGAAACTTACTCTTCCATCACTCTCGTCTTTCATTGTTATTTTTTCTAATTTAAGTATTTAGTTATAAGAGGAAGTAAAGAATAAAATGACAGTTATTTTATCTTGTTAATGGATTTCATTTAAGATTCATTGAAGAGATCTTTGCTTATATTCATTAAAATAAAACCAAACAGTTAGAAATCAATAATACTAAGCACATATTTATTAAATTCGATTTTTTAATATTAATATGCAAATTAGCCTTCCCATTCACACTGTAAACCACTATTTTGTTGTATATATAAATATAATAGCATGTTGATATGTAGAAATGGTTAACAGTATTAATAATGTGAGACAATTTTATTAATAATTGAGGTTAAATAAAAATAAAATCATTGAGAATGTGATGTCAATAACTAAGAGAATTGTGACTTGAGTAGGAATATAGTTTCGGTTACAGACAGAAAAACACACAATCTCCATTATAATAAGATTATATTATAAATTTTATAGAGTTGGCATTAAATAACCCACAGGGTTTATATGACATTAAACCAAACCAAACCATTAACGGTTTTCTTTAAATAAATGGATGCAATAAAAAAAACCTGGACAGATATGAAAAGAGAGGCAGAAGGAAATAGTAAATGAAACGGTAGAAAACACGTCCGAAAATGGATTTAAAAATGATATTGATTAAATCGAACATTAGTATGTCCCCCACCGTTAGAAGTAAAATACCAAAAAAATCAGGGAATAAACCGAATTTAATGAAATGTTCAGTGTCAAGATATTAAGGAATAAAATATATAATGCACCAGTTATTTTATTCACAAAATTCTACATTTTTTTCAGGTCAGTTAATTTGAACCACTTATCTTTGAGGCGTAACACAAATTCTCAAAGATACGTGGTTCAAATTAACTGACTTGCCTTTTTTTTTAAATAAAATAACTGGTGCATTATATATTTTATTCATCAATATACGCAACACTGAAAATTTTATTAAATTCGGTTAATTCCATGATTTGGGGTATTTTTTATTTCGGCTGGTGGACATACGATGGTGGAATTTAGGTCTGCTAAGTTTGATTGAACTAATATATTTATGTTATATACCTCTTATAAAACATCGCGTATATATAATGGGGAGAGAGAGAGACATTCAGACAGTCAGAGTAGAGATGGGATGAGAGGCTCTTACTTGTTACTCTCTGCTTCTACTGCTTCTAACTCGCCGGACAATTTCTCTTGTTGATCCAATGAGCTACTTTCTCGGGTTGCTTTCTTCTTTGAAATGCATTTGTTGTTATCTTTTATTGAATGTTATCTATTTCTTCTTTTTACAGTTTCCACGGTGTTTATTTTAGTTGATTTCTATCAACTATATAGCATTTATCAGTTGCTGCTGACCCTTAAATTCACTGCGGTTTATCAAAGCGGAAATGGGTAAAGGAATCAGAGCCCATATACCAACCCAACAGTTAGTTTACTACTGCTGGTCGAACAGGCAACACGGTAAAAATATGTATAAGACATTGCATGTCCGTTTTCTTTATTGTGTTTCCATTCCTATTGAAATGTATTTGTTGTTATCTATTATTGAATGTTATCTATTTATTCTTGTACAGTTTTCACGGTGTTCAGTAAATAAACTTAATGACATCAGTCGGGGTGTTAGCGTATTCTTTCCACACAGATGTCTGTGCTTAATGTTACTTAATCAATAAAATGTTGTTTTCTTCTCGGTCTTTTATTTAAAACAACCCAGCCCATTATCATCCGCCGCGGTGGAGAATGACGCTCAGAGCGAGTGACTTTCGAGTCCACTCACTCTGAATCTCTGGTCGCATCTGAAACTAAAGTTATCTCACGTCTGTAATCGCGCGCTATCGGAGGGTGCATGACGGTGTCCATCATCAAATCCAAGCATAACCCTAACGGTAATGGAAATTCCCCACTTAAATACTTCTTATTTCAAATCAAACGAACCTTATTCAAAAATATTCTTACTACAGGTACGTACATAATTCATTGACTATCCATGAATCATGTAACATTAATAACAATATATGAGAGCTGAAAAAAAATTGAAATAATATGATACTAGCAGGATCTGTGGGTCTACCACAGTATGATAATCTAATTATTACAACGTTCACTATGTTTACTTAAGACCTATTGCAAAATAGTTCAATATGTAAAAAGTATACTAATCTTAATTTAATTCTCTCCGTCTTTTTGTTTTCTTTCTTTCCTTCTTTTCTACTTTTTATTGTGTTCGATTGAAGCAGATTAGCGTTATCAGTCCCTCTCTCTATCTTTATCCTACTCTCTTTTGTTATTTTTTATTATATTTTTCTGTGTAGCATGTCGTTTTTCTTCCCTTTCTTTAAAAGCGGAATGGTCCATTATTAGCAGGGGTGTCGACGCTGATAAGAAATAAGAATCCGGTGCATAAGCAACACCTAATGTTACATAATCTATGCGGTTGCATAAGATTATTGTCAATCCCCTGTATTTCTAAAGGGATGACCCTTTTCATATCCTCAGTTTCAGTTTGGACGTCGGGCAGAGAAGATGCCCTGCCTTAACTGGAACTCACTGCATACGCGCGCTATGTTAGTCAGATGTTTAGTTACATTAAATGTTTAGTTAAGTAAATAAAAGCTTAAGAAAATAACACGGTTTTGTGATTAATGAATGAACAAGACTGATCTAGAAGAAGAAATGAGTTAAGTGCGACCGAACGCAAAGACGAAGAGATTGTTAGAAGAGACGTTGAGAAGAGAGCTAGAAGAACTTAAGATGTCAAAGACGCTAGAAGAAGAATAGAAGTAAAGAGGTATGCAACACTAATAATCAGTATTTACGTTGTTTTTTTTTATTTTGTTTTTGTTTTGTTTTTTTGCATTTCAATCTTGAAGGTTTCTCATTTTTAACGCAAGAGGATGGTTACGGTCTCTTTTTAGACCAGATCATGATGTTGCAAAGATGATAACGGTTCGTAAAAGAACCCGATAATATTAATATATAGTTGTATGAAGAGCAAAGTAAACTAGGTTAGAATAAACATAATATTTTCTAATATGGAAGAGAGAAACGAAAAATTAAATAGACTTGTTTTTTATTTGATTAATAAAGAAAGAAATATAAAGAAGAGAGTATAAAGAGCGGTTGAGTCTGGGGAAATGAATAATTGAATTGGAATGAATAGAAAGAAAAGAAAAACATAGAAGATGAGAGAATTAAATTAAGATAGGTATTGACTTTGTTTACATATTGAACGTGATTTGTTGAATAGGAGATCTTAAGTAAACATATGAACCGTTGGTAATAATTGACGATTATGATTGTGCTATACCCACAGTATCCGTGCTATGTATGTAATATTATTTTCAATTTGTAATAATAAATTACGTCATCAACTACAATGAGAAGTTGTGAGAAAAAAGTGGTGGGTGGACGGTGACTTAACGGGGAGTGGGTTGCTCCGACCGAGGCAGTCTATGAGCATGTGAGTACAGAAAGATGCTCGAGTGTCCCGGGAAGGACAAAAGTTCATATCTCCTGGTGAAGTTGGAGGAGAGTGATGTAATTGTAACGAACCTGATGGAATTGAGGCGTCTTTCCTTTCAGTTTCATTCTAAAAACCTGTTCTTCAGAAACGTACTGTTGAGCTGGTTTCGTATAAGTTAAAACCATAGTTATTTTGACTAAGGCAGGAGTGGGTTCGCTGGAAGATATTAACGTTATTTAGCAACCCGGACAACGTCTGGCCAGCTCTAACGCTTGGGTAGCAAGTGTCGATACTTTTTTTCGAAAGAAGATGTGAAATTTTTAACCTTATAATTGTTTTTTGTAATCAGTACTGCTTCTCTACTATTATCTCTGCGTCTTCTTCTCTCTGTCTCTCTCTCTTCTCTTCCTCTCTCTGCTTCGCGTCTTCGCGTCTCCTCACGCAGCTATGGTGTAAATAGTAACGACGACCTGTTTTTTTAACCGTGGCAGGAACAAGTTATGGGAGGAAAACTGCTGAATTGAAACTATTTAATACTCAAAAAATGACTTTGGTTTCGCCAGTATGCTCGTTTTGTGCGGGGAGGTAAGTTAGGTATGTTTTAATAGTATATAATATATATATATATATATGTAGGGTATATATATTACTATATAATGTGGGGTAAAAGGTTTGCAAATAGCAAATGATTTGGTTCTCTTGCTAAAGTTTAGCTCAGTACGGTAGGAGGTTAGAGAAACAGCAAGTTTCCTAGATTCGTAGGCCCTCGCCAACTCCGGCGTATGAGTAGCACAGGGATCTGTGCGGTAAAGTAAGGAAGCTGATAGTAGGGTGAGGCCTGCCAGCATAAGATGCAAAAAACACTCTCCTTAGTCCGTAGTCGACAAGGAGGGATAGACTCCTCGCTGATTGGCTGATACCGATATTAAGCGCCCGACGACTTTACTTTACTTATACTGATTCTAATAAGCAAGTTTGTATATAACATGTATACAGATCACGAAATTTGATTAAAGATGATTATAAACTGCAGAAGGTATGCATCCACGTACTCTCCCTCTAGCTATGGGTAAATACTAGGACAGGACATGATCTCTTTAACCTTGCTAAGAACTAGTCTAGGTGAAGAAAACCTCTGAATTCAAACTATTATAATATACTCCGCTTAGAATTGACTTTGTGTCGCTTCCTTCACGTGAGGAGGGGTTAAGAAAATTATATGTATAAATTATAGTATTTAAAACTAAAATATATATGTATGAATGTATATGTTTAAATATATATGTATAAATATAATATATATATTATATTACACTGGTTTACAAAAAACTATTTTTTGTCTGAGGCAAGAATGTGAATGAGGTGGTTTTTTTTACTAATTTGGGCGTGCTGAATTCAAATTTAAAACAGTTTTGCACTATCACTTCTAGTTTTCTGTCTTTTAAATAGTGCTCATTTAGTATATACAGAGTATATACGTGCTTATTTAAACGTATGTAGCAGCTTATTACAGATAAAACAGGATACGTAAAGAACATTGACGGAATAAATATACTTGGATGACACAATGTATACAGTTCAGAAGAATTGGCCGTGTTGAGGCATCCTCTATGACGAGCTTGAAGCATTGGAGAATATGAAAAAGAAAACGCTAAATTAAATCATATGTAAGGCAATATAATGTGCATCGTTGGAATTTGTAATACAAGATTTAATACCCAAAAGATTGTGTACACAATTGTCGAGGGACAACTTCTCCTGCGCTGCGAGGGACGATAACCTCCTGCGTCTGACTACAAGTGTAAACTACGGCTGTTGATTGAGACGTGTTGTGTACGTTAACTGCCAAATCCGTCTTGATATATAGCTATATATATATATAATGTAATGCTATCACTTACATTTATTGCATAATAACTAAAAAAGAAGACATGAGTCACACAATATTGAAATGAACCCTGAATGCATATACGCCTTTATGTACAGTATGTGTACAAAATGTACAGTATGATATCTAAAAAAACTAGAGGTGATGAGTAAAAACGGATTTCAAATCTGAATCTAGCACCCCAATTAGTTAAAAAAGCTATTTTTGTGCTTGCCTCAATTTCTTTGTAAACCAGTGTTATTATTTATAATTATAATTAATATTATTTATATTAATATATATATATTATTATATTAAAATATATAATATATATGAAATATATTTAAATATACATGTATAAAGCTTGTTTAATAAAATATATTTGTATATTAAAATATATATATGTATAAAAAGTTAAAAATAGCAAAATTGTTTTTGTTGCTAAAGAATTCAAGTCGGGGTGGCCTAAGGTCGGCATCAGCCAGACAGCGAGGAGTATATCGCCTTTTACTTAGCGCTAGACAAAAGATTGTTTTTTTTTTTGCATCTGAGGCAGAGCGCCACTCCTAACCTCAGCTCATCACTATTACCGTACATATCCATGGTGCTACTCATAGCGCGAGGGCCGGAATCGAACTAGGAACCTTGCGATTCCTAGGCCAGTGCTTGGCCGACTGAGCTAAAAGTGCTTAAGAATAATTAATTCTAATAATTAAGTTTTTATATCATGTGTATACAGATCACCAATTTGAGTAAGAGATGATTACAAAATTGCCAGAATAATTGAATAAGGTACATCCGAATTTTAACATCGGATAAATCTAAAAATATTATAAGATTTCAGTTTATCTGATTTAGACTGGTTAAATGGATTATAAATGTCTGCCGTATAACATTTTAGATTACAAACAAATATTTTGATCAGTCTGGTTGGCACGTTTCCGTTCTCTAAGGACGATGGTTAGTGTAAAAAATGAATAAATAAATAAATGATCTGCATCTGTGCAAGTGACTATGCAGGCCAATTCCTGAGTGGCAGTCTTTGGTGCACTGACTGCACACAAACTGTGATGCTTTCTGAGGCTGCTGTCTTTTCTTCCTCTTCTGGCTCTCTTGCTATCGGGCTGGCTCTCCTCTCCGACTCACCCTCTCGTGCTCTTGCTTAACGTTAATGCACCAGGCGTAAACATTTTAGATTACATAACGAATTTTTGATCTGTTCAAACAAAAAGTATGTTTTGGTTTATAGAATAATATGAAAATTCTTGGGGTGGCTGAGATCGGTATAGCCAGAAACGGAGGGGGTCTATCCCCCTTTCACATACGCTGAGTGGGCGAGGACCGATATCAAACATGGAACCTTGTGGTTCCTTGTTCGACGCTCTATATAAACTAGTGGGAAATATATTTAAAGTACACGATTATTTGATCAGAGGCATTTTTCAAATAATGAGTGTTTAATAGGAAATTTAGTATTATATTTCCCTGTGGGTAAGTCTGAGCATGCATGTTTTCAAATAAAAGTTAAAGGAAAATGGATTTGAATATAATTAACGAACACATGAATTAAACAAAAGATGTGTTGGAGTTTTCTGGAATATATATATTTATAATATATAATATATATATATATATAATAAAGCTCTACATAAGTAATTGGCCCTCTATAATCAATTCTCCAACAATAATAATAATTTAACCTTAATATATATATATAAATATATATATATATATTTATAATATATTATTGTGTGTGGTGTGTGTGGTGGCTGTGTGTATTTACAACCCTCGCTCGAGCAGGATGTGACACAGGGTCAATTTTCTTAAGCGGAAGTTCAACAGGTTTGAATTCAGAGTTTTCCTTCTCCTAGACGTTGCCTAACTAAGGTTAAAGAGCCCAGTCTGCCCTACTATTTACCCATAGCTGGAGGGAGTAGGATTCATACCTTTCCAAAGCTATTAGCGCTAAGTGAAATGCAATTACGACATCACAGGATTTGAACTAGAGGCGACAGTGTCATTTCCCATGACTTTAACCATTACACTACGCGCAGTTTTTCTGGTATATAGTTATTTACTAAGCTTAGCTCAGATGTGGCAGTTTTTCTGGTATATAAGGTGTCTCATTATTCACACCCTGAATATATAGATTATGGATGTTACGTGGTCTATTCCATCGCAATTAGCAGACAGAATGTTCGGCTGATTAACTACTTAAACAATGATTCTTTCACAGTATACTTACGACCATTGACAACGGAACTTACAATACTGAGGATTCCTTCAAGAGGATTACCAAATGATTTCTGCTGGACATGCGTTCTTGCTTGAAGGCCAAAGATGGCCCATAAAATATCAATTATCTGGGAAAATTTGGGTTCCACTATAGAAAGTTGTTAATGATGAAAATACAAAAGTTATGGGGAGAGTTAAAATAGGAGCAAAAGACATAAAATATATTATCAATTTCCATGTAAGTAAATAATGGACGGTGAAAATATATTCTATATTTTTAAATAGTTTATCCTCAAATGAAAGATTTATCAATACAGATAAGAAATTGGGTTTTTTCAAGTTGGTAACATGAGTACCTAGAAAAAAACAGAACCAAATTATTATTGTATTTCCCATTGAACTAACCTAAACGCCAAATAACTCTAACCTAAACCTAACCCTAAACCCTAACCTGAACTTGTTGGAGCTTAAATTTTTTAAAAAATTAAATTACAGTTTTAATACAAAATTTGTGGGTTCTGTTTTTTCTGGCGTCCACTGTAACATATGGTACTCAGGTGGTGTTTAGGTTAGTTAATGGAAAATAAATAATTTGGGTTCTGTTTTTTCTGTGTCAACTGTAGTATCTTATCTCAACAAGGAAATAACCTAAATATTGTTTTGGAAATTTATAGAATATAAATCTTACCTTGTATTGGGAACACAGCAATGTAATACGACACATAAACGTTTCTTTTGATATACCGTGCTGCAACCTGTCATTAAATTTATAGACTAGTGAGGTCACGTGGTTTACACCTCAGCCAATCAACAGCCCGAATACGTTGTTGGTAACTGAATTTTTAATCATGTGATATTGACAGACGTCCATTTAAACTCATTAACAAAGCGACTGCAACACTGAGGAGCACCAGGGAACAACCAAAGAATCATACCCAATATTCAGTAACACAAGAGGCAACCAAAAGGATTCTTAACTAGGATCGAGCTCTGCTTAACACAAAGGATCCGTTGACAGTGCTCTTGCTTGAAAGACTAAGGATGGCACAAAAATCGTAACATGTTTTTTGAAAAAGTGATTAGAAATCACATAATAATTTTAAAGAGAAAGATAATCTAAATGTAGTCAGTATGGTCTGTTATGATAAATAAACATTATCTAATAATTGTGGAAAGTTTAGAAAAATAAACTTAATTCGTAAATTACACAGAGCGAATCAGGAAAGGAGACGGCCTAATAACATTGCCAGGTCACCGGTGGAACATATATAATGTTGCGAAACCCGAAATCTGTAGGATACTGGTGTAACATGTAAAGTTTTTAAAATGCCATCCTTGCCAGTTGAAAAGGGCTGAAAGAAAGTCCTATGTTATGGAATACTTTGGTGATCCTTTGGTAAGCGTATAACTCCTATCCTGCGTATTGGTAAAGGTCCAGTGATTTAATCCTATGTCCGTCGTCCAAGATGGTAGCGGAATTATAAACCAGTAGGGTCGGTTAAGTATTGTATCAGCCGCAGAGTACTGACAGTGATTGGGCCACGAAATAGATCACATGATCTTCGCCTAGTCTATTAGTAGTAGCGGAGATCTATCACACATCTTATATCACAAAAATCTAACATAACATCACCAATTGTCCTCCTTTTGATGCTCTCTCGGCGATGTTTTACAAGTTTATGCTTCTACCAAAAAAGGAGAAAAGCTTCGTAAATGAATACTCGTAAACTTTTGTTTTATTCTTTAAAACTTTTTCAGTTTTGACAGTTTCCAAAAATAAATACGCTCTGTTTTTTTTTTTTCTGTTTATTGCTATTTCTTCTTTTTTCTTTTCCTTTTTCTGTGTTGTTGCTTTTTTGTATTTTTTTTTTCATTCATCATTGAAATTGTCAAGGTGTTTACAAACCCCAATAAGAAGACCATAAAACAAATCAGTCAATTTAGAACAACACCAAGTGCTAGACTGGCTTTATCTCCATTTTTTGTACATTGGAATTTTTGTGTCCTTGTTGCGTGAGAGGGGGACATTTCACGTATGATCGTAGGATGAGTAAAGGAAATAGTAAAGAAGCAGGATCTGCAATTAACATATGGTGGTGTTTACTTATGGCGTTGCCTCGAGCATTTGTCTTAATCTTTTTTGTGGATGTATGCAATCATGGATTGTTGTTGGAAATTGAATTTGTGTTGTGTTTTAGATATGTGTTGGAATAACATTTGTTGTTGTCCCCAATTTAATGTTGCGCTCATGCTCGTAGTTACGTTTTTTCATGTTTCTCGGACGTTTCCCTAATATTTTTTGGTGCAGTCTGTAACCGTTTTCAAAAAGTATCGAGACTGGCATTATTTTTTTATATTGATAATCGTCTACAAAAGTGCCCTTTTTTTTTATACCTATGGACCCCTTTGATTACTAATTTTACTATGGTGGAAATCCAATAGCCATTCGATGTTTAATATCATTTTATCTTATTTTAATGATTGAATATTTTTTACCTGCTGGAAATCAAAAATTATGTAGTCCCCGGCAGTAGCCATATGGCTCCGATTGAGAGCCATGCACGTTTCCACAGTAACCTAGATATTAACACTGCTGTCAATTTATTCAATATAAATTACTCTGGCAGTATGCTATATTGTTTTCTTACATAAAGCTTCAATCACGGTTAGGATTTTTACCAGAACTCGTTATAATCTTGTTTGACTTTAAGATAACTGTAAAAAAACTTGGCGAATGCCGCGAGGTTCGAATCAAGCGTGGGATAGTTATCCTTAGAGAGGTACTTTGGCTGCATACCTGTGTCGCACCACAGTGTGCAAACAAGTGAAAGCACTTTGTTAATAACCTCTGCAAACGAAAAGTGAATCTTCGGAAGTGAACCTCCGATAGAGAAGGCCAAGAAAAGTCTTTAGAAAAGTTCAGATCTCAGGACGTTATGGTCAGATTGGCTTGTTGGTCTCATTAGGGTGAGAATCCAGTGGTGTGCAAACCAAAGTGTTGCACAATATCGTTATAAATTAGAGGTGGGAGCTCGTAACCTAATGGGTTGCAAATGGTTATATCAGACTTCTTCAAACTAAGTAACCCAGATCAATCGGATGTACCATGATGATATACTATATATATGAGTATTAGTAGTATATATATATTTACAGATATATCGTAAGACATACTAAATGTTATTAATATTTTTACAATTAATGTAACATATGAGAAATTTATAATTATATGATAGTATCATATCTATTAATATAGTATTACATGATATCGTTGATTATATATTATTTTATATAGCACAAGTAATATCTTGTTATATATTATATTGTATATACTATAAGTATAGTAGTGATATAAGTTTAGTAATCTATTATTGATATGTATATTTATAGGACATAAGTCGCTGGATAATATTATTATATATATGATTATGACTAATTAAGTTTTAGATATATTATATTATTATATATTTATTATATATATCGTATATATAATATATAATCGATTTACAATATGGGAACGGTAATTGTTTTGGACATGAATAACTAATAACCGACAACTGTTAGCCAGCCATGATATAATCCATTAGACAAATTGTTCTCTGTCGCGTTAAGTGAAGATTGATGATTGCAGTATATAATATTATAATATATAATATTAATATATATTATATATATATATAATATATATATATATATATTAACTGCAATGATCACATTAACATATTATTCATATTGTATGTACATGTGTATCCGAGAAGTAAGATAATAGAATATGCATGAATTGATCGAAATTTGAGACACTGTGAAAGCTGTAAGCACAAATCAACAATTGCATCAATCTCTGTAAAAGTCAGAACAGTTTTAATATTTAGCGCATGCGTACGTAAAACACAATCGACCAACACAGTGGTTCAGAGTGTAATAAAATTGCATTGCCAAGGTTTAGTGTGTTCACGGGAGTTGTATACGATTCTGCAGGAGAATATTATTTTTCTTTTGTATTAATGGCATATCAGCCAACGGGGGTTATTCAATGCCTGTCATACTTGCAGATAACAATTAGTGGTACTATTAACCATGGCTGGGGGGGGGGGAGAAGAGTTTCATACCTTTCCTTAACGGTATTTGACCGAAAGTGAACATAATTGGTGTACAGGAGTTCAGATTCGCTTACTACGCCATGGAACTCCACGATTGCAGGAAGATTCTCCCATGAACAACAGAAGAAAAATTGTATGTATTGAAACTTTAATTCAAGATTTTGATTTTAAGTGCAAAACAGCGGCATTTTAAAGAAATTATATATTATATATAATATATATATATATATTATATATATCTAAGCTGTCCGACACGATGCTGAATCGATCGGGTTCTATCCGGTTGTATGTAGCTTCAAATCCATATCTACAGTGAAGAGATTTGATAAGTCGAAACACGGTGTCTGTGGTTGACTGATATATATATATATATATTAATAGTATGTGTGTGTGTGTGTGTGTGTGTGTGTGTGTATAAACTTTTGCTGCCATTAATGATGCTCTACAAAGACACTAAAGCAATGGTACGCTCACCTGATGGAAGACAGATTTCTTTGACATTGCCGCTGGGTTCTGCAGGGAGATAGTTTAGGCACATTCCTATATATTTATAATATGCCTAGACTATGTACTCCGAACATCATTAGATACCATAAAGAGAAAAAGGCTTCACACTAAGAAAGCAAGAAGCAGGCGATAACCCGCACAAACTGTCACAGATGTAGACTACATGCTGACGACACTCGCACTTACAGATATACCGACCACGGCTGAGGCACTTCTTACACAGCTTGGAGGAGGCGGCAAAGACGTCGCCTCTACGTGAATTCTGATAAAACTGAGTTCATGAGCTCAAAAAGCAAAGGAGACATCTCCAACGACGGTGGGCCTCTTAAATCTGTGAAAAATCTCACATACCTAGGTAGTAATATCTTTCTATCCACAGAAAACGAATAGAAATGCATGGCTGTCCACGAACAAATTATCAGTCGTATGGAAATCCGACTCCCTGACAGCTAAAGAGACGATTCTTCCAGGCTGTGGTTGTAACGTACTGCTATATGGCTGTACCACTGGACCCTAACGAAGCGCCTTGGAGAATAACTGGAGTGGAGCTGCACAAGAATGCTGCGAGCGGTCCTGAATAAGTCGTGGAAACAGCATCCCACAAAGAAGCAACTGTAATGGTCACCTGCCTACCATCTCACAAATCATAGCGAGTAAGAGGCTAGGCATGCTGGAAACTGCTGGAGAAGCAAAGATGAGCTCGTAAGCGATGTACTACTGGGAGGCCAACACATGGACATGCTAACTGTGGGCCGCCCAGCCAGGACCTACATCGAACAACTATGTAAGGATGCTGGATGCTGCGCGGAGGAGCTCCCAGAGTCGATGAATGAATGGAAAGTTGCAGAAGATTGTCATGGATATCTGTGCAAACTGCGCGACATGAGATGATGATGATGATGATGATATATATATATATATATATATATATATATATATTAATGTTTATGGTTGGCACATCACCGCTTGAAGAGGCAGTAGTGAGCCAACGTACGGTATTGTTAGGAGTGTGCTCATATCTGTGATAGAGCCTTAGTAAATTATAAATTATAATATATATATAATTATATATATTTAGTATATATTCTATTTTGTAATGGAAACAAGTCTGCTACCATTCGTTTCATGCTATCCAGACTTAATTGTTATGCGTTGCAATCGTCGGACAGCGAAAGACTTTTTAATTTCTTTTTTCAAAAAATCTTTCACAAAGAAAGTTTTTTTTTTTATTTATTTTTCAAAAAAATATTACAAACCACGATGGGACGTTCGCTTACTCGACTGTTCGCCACGGATAGGATATGACACATATAGTAAGAAAGTATGATGCACGCAGCCTTAGTTCGAACTCGGTTATTCAGTAGTAATGGGTCTGCAGGAATAGCTTGCTAATCATTAAACCAGGAAGAGTATATGTATAACAGTTTAAAGAGCCGGTTTAGCTCAGTCGGTAAGCGTTCGGCTAGGAATCACAGGTTCCTGTTCGAATACGGCCTCACCAACTCAGCGTATGAGTTGACACAGGATCTGTGCGGAAAAGACGCTAAGTCTAGCGGCTAGGCAAAGGGGATAGACTCCTCGCTTTGGCTGATACCGATATTAGCAGCGCGCGCGACGACTGACTTTACTTTTTCTGCTTGCTATTATATGAGACAGTACGTTTGTGATTCTTAAAAGAAGGCGAGTAATACAGGAGAAATATTGCAAATTGATTACGTCGTAAAATGGATTTAAAAAAAAATTCAAAACCGTTTCAAGGTTGAAAAATAATCCATGAAGAGAAGACGCATGTCTCATTCTTGTTCTTTATTATAGTTGAAGAATGGTCGAAAGTGCTTGAATATAAGACTATACACACTTAATCTACATATATAAGTCTCTTCTACAAAAATAGAAAAGTTAAATAAAAATTATTAAAACGTTTCTAGTTAATCACATCAATAAGACCTGTTTACATGATAGATTGCTGCCACAATATATATATATGTATGCTGTGTGTGTGTGTGTGTGTGTGTGTGTGAGAGAGAGAGAGAGAGTGTGTGTGTGTGTATGCAATATATATATTATAAAAATTATTAATTATAAGTTTATATGCATATGTATATGTATAGATAAGTTTTAATATATTATATATATATATATATAAAATATGCCGAAGGAAAAATTTCATGTGCACATTTACTGCTATGAAAATTGTGTGTACACGTGCAAATTTATATATTCCTATAATTAATGTTATCGGTGATATATGAGATGTACTGAGATATTAAAATCGGTTTTCTTGTTCTCTGTGAATATTGGATCACTCACCTGCTCCACAGGTCAGACCACCCCCCCCGATCATTTAATTTTGGAATAAATATTCCTATGTTGATTCCTATGTCCATATTTCATTAACGGCATGAACAACCAACGAAAATTCCTCATTTGCAAATCCAAAATCCCTTAGTTTGTTTTTCTGTTTTCTTTGACGGCATTCACCTGGGTCGGTTGAGCCGGACCCTATCCAACGAATTCACCTGTGGGTAATTTAATGAAAGATAGTGACATGGAAATAAGAAATTCCAAGTGATCCCAACAACCCGCATGCATATCCCGATCCGAGGGAACGAGATGCCCTTGTTTACCGCAGATTTTCTACAGATGCAGTGACATACCCAAGAAGGCGTTGATCCTGACAGATGACACAGACGCCCTTTGGTTTTTGCCAGAGCCTCTTTGTCTCGGTTATGGTCCATATATAATTGCACACAACGGGAAATTATGAATCTCGGTTTTATTAAAACAAAGAAATATAACAACTTCCCGTTATCAAGATCAAGAATAAAAATGTGTAGGAGTAGCTATGAATATAAAAGAACCGAGGGCTCGAGACAGGGTGATCGTCAGTCAGCCCCGGAGGCAGTCAGTCGGAGAGAGAGTGAGGTGATCGGGGTCAGTAGTCGGGATGAGTCGATGCGAGTTAGTGGCCGAGCGGGACCTCGCGTTAGTGGTGTTGAAAATGCTAGCCTTAATATTTACCAACTGAAAAGCTTGTCCACCCAAATTTAATCGAAGGACCGAAAGTCTAAAGATTGAATACTTTAATTAAACTGACCCTCTCTCTCGAAGTTAAGAAGCTTGAATTTATTTCAATAAACTTCTGGAGGATAACTTTGGTGTTATTGTCATCCCTTACAACGAGATAAAAACTATTGTAATTTAGTACCGTGACGACGCGCTATGCAACAGTCCTAAACCACGGGTGTCGGACCTGTCGTCCTTGGGTGACCCATACCGAGACTAAGTTTCCCAACGCCATGGCTCTGGACATACAGTATAATTTCAGTGGTGAGTGCAGCACACCTTATAACCAATAAAAATTAAAAAAGAAAGAGTCAGAATTCAGAATAGAGACGAGTTGATAAATTACAAATCTCATCCGATAGTCTTAAGTGTAACAAGTTAAGCATATTAGTTAACGGGACTTGTCGAGGTCACCAATTTATAGACTAAGCGAGGTCATGTGGTTTTAAATCTCAGCCAATCGATAGCCCGAATACGTGGTTTGTAAGTTTTAATCGCTTATATTGACAGCCGACCATTTGACATCCATTGACAAATGACCTGCCAGACTGAGGAGCACCAGGAACAACCAATGAATCATACCCAGTATTAAAGGACACCGAAGGAAACCAAGGTTTCTTCATTAAGGATCACGCTCTACTTAACACAAAGGATCTCTGCGGACAGTGCTCTTGTGGAAGGAAGGCCAACAAAATCGTAACACACATCCTGTATCATTTGCCTTCACTGTTACAGTTGCTCTATTTTGGCCAAATTCGTATTGAATATTGACTTTTTCTCAGTCAATAGAGCGTGCACTAGGAACCACATGATTTTGGTTCGATACCAGCCCTCGACAGCTCGGCGCATGATGGCGCATGAGTGACATAGGGATATATGTGCGTAAAGTGAGGAGCATATGCGATGCTCCACCTCAGATGCAAAGAACAATCTCCTGGCTATGCGTTAGTGAAAAGGGATAGACGCACTCAACCGTCTGGCTGATAACGACATTAAGCCACCCCGCGACGACTTTACGATATTATATATATAAATATTATATATATATTATTATATACCACCCACTCCGCACCAGCAGGTTAAATTCTTGACGCGGAGTTTAACAGGTTTGAATTGGGGTGCGTATGGTGAGGAGGATATTTTGTGATGCTGGAATCCTTCGTGGTTAGCTTAGGTCGCAAAGTTGAAGGGAATGCCAGTTTGCCTATTATACTCACAAAATCACGGCCTCGTCGCAGCTCACGTCCTCATTCGCGGGGTTCGTGCGGTGCGAACTCGACATATTACATCCTTGAATAAATTTTAGTGCGCGGGCTATGTACATCTGAAGATACAGAGAATGTCTTTGGTTCCAGTGAATTGATCGTTCGCGATGTCGACCGACCTGGTCCATTTCATACGATGTCTGCTGTAAACTGCGGATGATGCGAACACCTTTCGGGCCGCGCGTTTAAGTGGGCTTTTTTTTACAGACGTGGCGAACGAAGCCGGGCGCGGCGATGGATGTAAACGGTGTTGCGAGTCTTGTTTTTTATGAGTAATGATCTTCAGGTGCTGTGAATGGTGGTATCTGTTGGGTCATGGTCCTAAAGAAGTAGCTCGAGCATTTTAAGACGGATTAAGCATGGTGTGTATCCTGTTAATATGGCTGAACAGTCTCGGTCATTTGGCCTGTGTACTCATTAGGGTAGGCGGAGTTAATTAGTTGAGTCTTGCTCAGTAGAGGAGATGTCATCTTGCATGGTGCCACCTGTCCTGACTTAGATGGCCGAGTGGAACATACATATTGGATATATATATATATTGTTATTTATTCCTGGTATATTACCTAAGCGTATTTGATATGTATATATATGTATATATATATACTAATATATATCTTTGTTAATTAGTTTGGCAGAACTATGTAAGGCTATGAGGAGGAAGAGTTGAATGTTTGCTTAAAGATTTTTTGTAACAGTCACGTATCCATCATATCGTATTTTAGTTTATTTAATGTTATCAATCTAATTATAAGATTGTCTAGATGATATAGTGTATCAATAATGTGTTTCAGCAAGAATGGAGTTTTATGTCCTAAATTGAATGCTAATGGATTAATTGATCGCTAGTGACGTGAGTAATTAATCTTTTTTTTATTTTATTAGTTATTTGGGGTTATTGATATGTGTTGTTTATTGTTGTTTAGCTGTGTGTGGGTTGTTGATGATGCTTATTATATGATACTTATATTATTAAAGAAGATGGAATGACACATAGAACACTGACTCGATTTCACCATAAGGTTCTGCAGGGTTAAGAATCCACTGAATTAATCGAGGGGTAGTCGATTATTGTAGCCGATACACGTGTGTTCATTGGAAATAAGGAGGTGTTAGACGTTATGAGTAAGAGAACCAGCTTGTTAATTTTTTTTAATTTTCTCGACACCTGGAAGTTTCCTCACCGGAAGATTTTACCCTGAGTCTTATGGTGAAACTCGAGTAGGTTCTATGTACTCCAATTCTTTAGATAAGTTTTGCTCCTACTTTGTATTGAGCACATTTGTACATTGGTTATAGTCGCTGACTTAACACGCTTGGTTGTTGTCGCGATGTGAGTGTTTGCGCTGGATTTTGTGCACGTGCTATCACAGACAGAATCGCTGCCCGCGTAGATTCACTGTGGATCGGTAAGACCACCTTTTTATATTATATAGCTTATATATTAATTTGCATATGGATCTTGGTAATAATTTGAATTATAATTAAGATATGTGCTTTAGTATTTTGGATTGACTTTTCTGGATTTGTTTTGGTTTGTATCTTATTGAATATAGCAAAAATGCTCGGATGATGAAAGTCTGAAAGATGAGTGCCCCTGAACAAGGATGAAAGTAACTGTATTATAATTTTGGCTACTTTCCTATTTTATACTAATATAAGTTAAATAGCGCAATAAATTTTACGCCGCGAATGAAAGACGGAGTATGGAAATTTATGAGAGAGGAGTTAGGCATTCAAAGTTGTGTCTAGAGATTTTCGAAGTTATACCCCGTGGTCTGTTCACAAATGCTTTTTATCGATGCATTTCGTTATTCAGAGTTTCATGTAGCCCTTTCTAATTTAATAACCGACTTTTTATGTATGTTAAAACGTTAAAATGGTACTAGGATGTTTCATGGCGGGTCTCGCGGGAGGGTGCATATATTGTCTTAGTTAGTATGATAATGTAAGGGGTTAATTACAGAATCCGGGAAAAGCTCACCTACTCGTACTAAATGTAAAAGAAACTAAAAAATTAAATTTAAAAAAAACAACCGAGTTTTCTGAGATTTAGCTTGCGGTGCCAGCTGAATATATTAAGATAACTACATTTATGTATATATATATCACGTAATAATGCTTCAACACTAATTGCCCGTAAAACCTTGATTTTAGTACTTCCAAAAAAACGGATACTTAAGGATACAATTAAAATTATCTCATATATTATATATGATATTATATATATTAATAATATATATAGTATATATATAATGGAAAATGTAATATACGTTGTTTTATATGTTATACGTGTATGATATTTGTTTCTTAGGTAAAATATTTTCCTGGGTGAATGAACTGTTGAGTTAAACCGTTTCAGAATAAACAAATTAATGAATATTTATTTCCAATGTTTATATGCTATTTTCCTCTGTACACTAAACATAATGCGCGCGAATTAGATATGTTAATATGATTATATATATATAGTTAATATATAATATAATATATATATATATAATCGACTTCCTCGGTCGATTTTCGACGCAGGAGGGTTCTACAATAAAAACGACATCTGATTGTTTATTAGTGGTGAAGGCCTGGGCTGGATCCATTCCCGCACTTTTTGGTCACAGTCGACAGGAGAAGAATTGTGGCACAAAATATGCCAACACCAAATCACCCGACTGACCTACAGATTTTGAAAATTCAGTGAGTTTTCTCCCGGTCGTCTAAAGGTGCCTATGGAAGCACTTAGAAGAGGCCAGTGCTGCCCCATGTTATCGATAGTAGCTGGAAGAGAGATATAGTGAATTATTATTTTTTTTTTTTGTCAAACGTCTCCAGAAATAATTATATATATATAGTGTTTTTTTTTCAATGCATACCTCAAAAAATTTCTAAACGGACTGATCAACAGGTAACTACCCTACTGCGCTTGTCTCGTTTATCTGTGAAAATAATTTCCTTCGCATATACCCACAAATGCCGCTGAAGATTTGACATAATGTATAGATCGAAACAAGCTGTGCAGCGTCGCAGGCCCAAATAAACTCACAATTTACCCATTTAAAAAAACTCTGTGTTTTTTTACAATTTTGCCTCTTCCTAATATAGTATATTATAATATGTTTCATCAGTATTTAGAAATGATAACGTTTTATGATCGTAGTCCGGTTTGATAATGACTCACTGCTATTTCCTCTGGCTCACCTTAAGCACTCCGAGTATTTTTAAATGGTTAGCAAGCTTATAAATTAATCAAGACCATTGTTAGTAAGGTTCAAGTCCCCCATTGGTGGTCATCGGAACTGTGCAAGCCGTCTTGAGTGTTCCCGCAGCACGCTAACATAGTGTAAAGTACTACTGACTGAGATAAGCTTGACGCAGTTCAATGAGGGCATTGTGGAACGTATTTCATGTGACGGTGTTTCAAGACTACAGACAAAACAGACAAACGAGATAAACAAAAAAAACCGAATCTTCTTATTTCTTCTATTGATATAGATGAAGGAAATTTTTGGTGATTGCTTTTTTTTTTTTTTTTTTTTTTTTTTTTTTTTTTTGTTCATCCGTCTGCCTCACTCTGTAATAACGAACAGTAATACTGTATGGTGTTGGCACATGGTGCATTTATGGATATTATATATTGTCCTGACCATCTC
>CM042149.1:56894920-56934852 GCA_023376005.1 Doryteuthis pealeii | reverse complement strand
AACAAGAATCTTCATTTCAATGTGTTCTTTTTCTTGGTTGTTTGCTCTTTAGCAGAAAAAACTTGATCTATGTTGGCCTAAATGTTTAGAAAATTGCGAACCAATTCTTTATTGTCAAAAAAAGTGCTGTATTTTCCCCTTTCTATCCTCCTGCTGCTTTCCATTCCACCTCTTCCTGCTTACTGTTTTCTTTTCATCTTCCCTCCTTCCTTCTGTTTCTCTTTGCTTCCTCTCTTCACTCAATGACTTACCACAATGCATTGCACTCTCCAGCTAAGGAGAGTTCCTTTCCCAACATCTGCTTCTCGTTTGACACTGCACGCCAGCAAGCACTCATCGACTTCAGGACGACCATTTTCCAGACCTCCTCCTGCTATTGTTCCTTCTTCCTTGTTCTTGCCTTCTGTTTCTCTTGCTTCCTTCCTCACTCATGACGGTTGTTCCCTGAAATGACCCGTCTCGCCTTCTTCGGATAAGCGGTTGTCTTTTATCTCATTTACCCACTTTACCCCGAATTGCATTGTACTCTCCAATAAGACGGCATCTTTCCCATTCTGGCTTCATTTGTCTCTGCACAACAGCAGAGCCATTCCTGGACTACACGTCCAGTTCTCCAACACGTTGTAAGTTCATTTGTCTTTATGTAAGGATTAAATGGAATAAGATGATTAGAAAGTTTATCTTTTTTTTCTTTCAAGGAGCAGAAAATTGTAACGTAAATAGAATGTCTTCTAAACATCATCTTATACATATATAAAGACGAGGTAGGAAAATATCAAAGCAAAAAATTAAAAAAGAAACAAAAAGGCAGTTTGTGTGTATCTGTATGTCGGAGGAAACTTCAAAAATAAAAACCAATTACGATAAGAAATATATATACACATTCAGCAATCAACCAGGGCTTGGTTTTTGAGCCAAATGAATTGAAAGATTATGATTTTCATATTTGGGAAAATATTTAAAATTCAATTTGAAGGGAAATCATGAGCGTGTTATTTGTTTATCTTTTTTTTGTGTTTTTTTTTTCGCGTTGGAAAATGATATTGATTGCGTTGAATTAATTGCATTATTATTCTATCTTTTTAAAAAATCTAATCAATTGAATGGACATATTATTATATATTTCTGTTGGAATGTTTTATGGGCAACCAGCGAGGATCTCACTCAATCTCTCAAGAATAATGGCCTAGTGAGACTAACTTGTAAAATACCCTTACCCAGGCGAGCGCCGGCGAGCCACTGTTCGTTACTTATTAAATAGGAAATTTAATACTTTTCTTTTCGGTCAGTCAAAAAGAAATGAAAAAGACAAAGAAAAGAGAGAAGACAGATAAAAAAGCGGAATAAACTATTTAATAGGATTAATTTGAAAGATTCAACATCGAACACAATTTATATAATTTGGGATTTTTCTGACTTTGGTATTATCTTTATTGTACATACACAACGTTTCGGCCGATCTGCCCTCCAGTCTTCTCAGGCTGTTTCTCATCGAACTCTGGAACCTTCTCGAACTTGTGACCCCCATTCTCTTCCAACTTTCTTACAACACTTGGAAGGCTGTTATATTATTATCGATTACCTTCACGAGAACTTCAAACCGAACACTTATATTTCAATCCGGACGTAGACAGTTCATATTTTCCGTTAACCATGGCCAGTTACAAGTGTTAAGCTATGTTATTTGTTAGTTAGTCACCCTGAAGGATTGAACCTGATTATTTAAACTTAGAAACTTATTAACTTAACCGCTTATATCCATTGACCGTGCTGTAAATGGTTAAGTCATGGGAAATGGACACGTCACCCGAGTTCAAATCTTGACGTGGCCAATTGCTTCTTCACTGCGCTATACCTTGAAAAGGTATGAACGCCTACTCTCCTTCCAGCATGGGGTAATAGTAGGGCAGACTGGGCTCTTTAACCTTGGTTAGGCAACGGTATAGGAGGAAGGAAACTCTGAATTCAAAGCTTTGTAATCGTATTAAGAAATTGACCTTGGTCGCCAGTGTCTGCTCGTGCGGAGGGTTGGTAAATATATATATATTCCATTGCACCTGTGTCCAACACAATATTTCATATGTTCTATTACAGATGAGGAGAAAAAAAAGCAACACCAAAATCTTGCCTATCTTATTATAATTGAAGATTCGTGTCTGTTGTCTGTACTGAAACAAACGTCACTGAATACGATCACAATACATCATGATTTCATCAGTTTATCAATGAGCATTTAATATATGTTAGCGTGCTGGGGACAAGGCTGCAAGGATGAGCAACCAATGGGATTGAACTTACTAACATGATGATTATAAAGCTCTTGCTAACATTAAACTACGTGAGTGCGCTTAAGGAGAGCAGAAATAGCAAGTGGTCATCATCAACCGCTACGATAAACTTTATCATTTCTAAATATAAAACATATTATATTTTATATATATTTATATTTATTATATATAATTAAGGAAAAATGGAAAAAAAAAACAGGTTTAAAGGGTTAAATTGTGAGTTTATTAGCGACGCTGCAGTGTTTCGATCTATTTAATTATTTTTTTTTTTTTTTTTTTTTTTTTTTTTTTTTTTTTTTTTTTTTTTTTTTTTTTTTTTTTTTTTTTGTGTTTTTTTTTTTTTTTTTTTTTTTTTTTTTTTTTTTTTTTTTTTTTTTTTTTTTTTTGATCATTCTTCAGGCATTGTTGGATAGGAAGAATTATTTATCACAGAATACGAGAAAAGCGAGTGGTAGTTATTGTTGATCGTCCGTTTAGACATTTTTTTGAGGTTTGAAAATATATATTTAGATATATATATAATTTTTTTGAGCGTTTGAAAAAAAAATATAATTATGTATTGAATTCTATATTCTCCCCACTATGGTTAAATGTGGGCGACTGGGCTCGTTTAAGTTGGATAGCGGCACCAGTCTAGGAGAGGAAAACTCTGAAATTCAAAATTCCTAGGTCATCGGTGACTTGGGTTTGTGGCATATTTTGTGCACAAATTTCTTTCCTGTCGGACTGTCGCCAAAAGTGCGAAAGGTCCAGCACAGGCCTTCAACCACTATAAACAAATACTGTGTGGTTGTTCTTGTTGAAGCCCTTCCTGCGTCGAAAATCGAGAGAGAGTCGATTATATATATAATATATATTATATATATATATATAATATATATATATATAATCATATAAATATCTATGCGCGCATATGTTTGTGTAAGAGAAGAAAATAGGCATATAACATTCGTTAAATAAATATTATTAATTTGCTGTTATATCTGACACGCTCAAAGCTTAAACGTAAAACAAAGTCATCACAGGAAATATTTACAGAAACAAAATATCATACACGCATACACATATAACAAGTATAGTACAATTCTACTATATATATTTATATATATATATTTATATTAGTATAATATATATATTGCAGTATTTTTTGCTTATGTATCGTTTTTTGAAGCTACTAAAAATCAGGTTTGGGCATTAGTGTGAGGGGGGGGGGGGGGGGGGGTTTTTTTTTTTTGGGGGGGGGGGGGGGGGGGGGGGGGGGGAGGTAGCATTAATGTCAGATTATAATAAATGTAGTATTAATATATATTCATCTGGGAGTAAATATTCATGGAAAACTCGGTTGTTTTTTTTAAATTTATTTTAATTTTAGTTTCTTTATTTAGTAGTAGTGGTGACTTTTCGTGGTGTAATTTAACTACATTATTATAACTAGCAAGTATATGCACCCTCGGGTGCAAGTATTTAAAGTTTTCACTAAATTAAAAATGTTATTTAGAAAGCTAATTAAACTGGAATAAGAAAAGAAAACGAGATAAATTGGAACAGAGGGGCGTGATAAATCGAAAAATAGAACAACTTTGAAACTAACCTTCGCATCAATTTCATTACTCCGTTCTTTTCATTGGTAAATTTTCCTATGTAACTAGTTTAGTTAAAATAGGAAGTAAAGATAATACTTACAGTGTTTCTTCTTTTCACCCCCCCCCTGGGATTTCTTTTAAGATTTATATCCGAGATTTTTGTCATATCAAAAATTAAATCAAACAATCAAGAAATCATAATACTAAGCACATATTTATTAAAATCAATTTTTAAAGATCCATATGCAAAATTAGCCGTCCCCATTCACATGTAACCGCTATTTTGTTGTATATATGAATACAATTGTATGTTTTTAATATTAGATATGGTCACATTGGCTTCGCCGCTGGCGACCATTGCATAATTAACAGCGTTCGATCCCAGGGGCATCCCCAAGGCAAACACCTGCCCCCTTGATTTAGAAGGGCAGGGCTGATTATTGCCAAGTGCCTCTCTTTCTTTTTTTGGTGTATTTCTCATCTTTTTCTTTTTAGAAGAATTAAGAAGGAAAGAGTGAAAGCGAAACAAAAGCAAAGATGCTAAAAAAAATTTTCTATTAACGGTTTTTACTTAATTTGCCCCTGTTTTGTTTTAAAAAAAACTTGAACTGTCCACACGGTGCGCAACATATTGCCAACATCTTACCAGATGTCACCTTGTTTTCAACAACTTTTTAAAAAAGAAAAAAGAAGAGGAAAATAAGGAAATATACAAGTTATTCGCCATTCATTAAAAGGAGGAGAAGAAGAAAGAGAGGAAAAAAAAGGAGAGGAAAGGAAATATGAACGAAAAATTATAACCACACAAATAAAAAACATTAAGCACGTCATTTCTGAAAAAAACTCTGGATGATAAGCTTTGCTTTGAAAATCGATTAGACATATAAAACATTCTTTTTGCTTTTATTTTTTTAGCATTGTATTGCCTTCGAATTTTATTATTTATATAACATACTTACAATGCTTCAAGCAAATTACCAATTTACTTTTTATATTATATATATATGTATATATATATATATATATAATATAAGCATCATCAACAACAAACAGCAAACAAACAATAACAAACAATTATCCATATCCCCAATACTAATAAACAAAACAGAGTATTACGTTAATAATATATTAATTAATAGATCAATCGATTGGCGAAACGATATTGTATTATATTAGCCACTTATAATTAGTTGATACTTAAATAACTAAATCGATATGATGGGATGTGTTTACAAAAATCTAAAAAAATCAACTTTTTCCTTAGAAGTTTCTTGCCACTAATACGAAGATAATATAATATATATATATCAATATTGTTTCAATGTGGGCAAGATGATTTTTCGGGAACTAATTAAAGTCCGCTAATGGGCATGGAGATTTATTTAACAAATCTTTTAAATTTAAATAATATAGACTAATTATATAAAAAAGAAGGCGCGCTAAAAAGAGGTGCGTGGTGTATGATTTACAATTGTAGGAAAATGAGTCTGGCGATCGAGTTCAGATCTGACAAGCTCTTGTATTTCCCATAGCGCTTTATATCTGGGAAAGGTTCATCCAACTACTCTCCGCCCAGGTATGGGTAAATATTAAGGCAAAGCTGGTTCCTTAACTAATTGGTCTAGCAACCAGTCAGAGTAGAAAAACTCTGATTCAAACCTGTTAACTCCGCTTCAAGAATTTAACCTGCTGTGCGGAGGGGTGGCCAACACACAAACAACATATATATATATATATTATATATTAATATCAGTAAGTCGTTCGGGGTGGCCTAATGTCGTTTCAGCACCGCGTTGAGTGCGTCTATTTTCACCTTGTTTTTCTTGCAACTGAGGGTGGAGCATCGCATATGCTCCTCACTTTACCGCACATATCCCTATGCTACTCATGCGCCAAGAGCTGTCGAGGGCTGTATCGAACACAGAATCATGTGGTTCCTAGTCGACGCTCTATTGACTGAGAAAAAGTCAATTTCAATACGAATTTGGCAAAATAGAGCAACTGTAACAGTGAAGGCAAATGATACAGGAGTGTGTTACGATTTTGTGTTCCTCCTTCCACAGAGCACTGTCCACGAGATCCTTTGTGTTAAGAGAGCTGATCCTTAATGAAGAAACCTTTGGTTTCTCCTGGTGTCCTTTAATACTGGGTATGATTCATTGGTTGTTCCTTGGCTCTCTCAGTCTGGCAGGTCATTTGTCAATGAGTGCAAATGGTCGGCTGTCAATATAAGCGATAAAACTTAAAACAACCACGTATTCGGGCTATCGATTGGCTGAGATTTAAACCACATGACTCGCTTAGCTATAAATTGGTGACCTCGACAAGTCCCGTTAACTAATATGCTTACTTGTTACACTTAGACTATCGGATGAGATTTGTAATTTATCAACTCGCTCTATTCTGAATTCTGACTCTTTCTTTTTTAATAATTATTATTGGATAAGTGTGCTGCAATCCACCACTGAATTTATACCTGGTAGTGTCCAGAGCCATGGCGTTGGGAAACTTAGTCTCGGTATGGTCACCCAAGGACGACAGGTCGACACCCAGTGGTATTAGGACTGTTGCATAGCGCGTCGTCACGGTACTAAATTACAATAGTTTTATCTCGTTGTAAGGGATGACAATAACACCAAAGTTATCCTCCAGAGTTTATTGAAATAAATTCAAGCTTCTTAACTTCGAGAGAGAGGGTCAGTTTAATATAATATATTCATCTTTAGACTTTCGGTCCTTCGATTAAATTTCTGGGTGACAAGCTTTTCAGTTGGTAAATATTAAGGCTAGCTTTTCCAACACCACTAACGCGAGGTCCCGCTCGGCCAACTAACTCGCATCGCTCTCCCGACTACTGACCCATCACCTCACTCTCTCTCCGACTGACTGCTCCGGGGTGACTGACGACTCACCTGTCTCGAGCCCTCGGTTCTTTTATATTCATAGCTACTCCTACACATTTTATTCTCTTGATCTGATAACGGGAAGTTTGTTATATTATCTCTTGTTTAATAAAACCGGAAATTCATAATTTCCGTTTGTGCAATATATATACGGACCATAACCGGACAAAGAGGCTCTGGAAAAATCCAAAGGGCGTCTGTGTCATCGTCAGGAATCAACAGCCTTTTGGGTATGGTCACTGCATCTGGTAGAAATTGCGGAACAAGGGCATCTCGTTCCTCGGATCGGAGTATCGCATGCGGGTTCGAGAGCACTTTCTTATTTCCAGTCACTACTTTCATTAAATTACCCACAGGTGAATTCGTTGGATAGTGGTCCGGCTTCAACCGACCCAGGTGAATGCCGTCAAAGAAACAGAAAAAACATAAACTAAGGGGTATTTGGATTTGCAAATGAGGAATTTTTCGTTGGTTGTTCATGCCGTTAATGAAATATGGACATAGGAATCAACATAGGAATATTTATTCCAAAATTTATGATCGGGGGGGGGGTGCGTCTGACCTGTGAGGCAGGTGAGTGACTCAAATATTCACAGAGAACAAGAAACCGATTAATATCTCAGTACATCTAATATATCACCGATAACATTTAATTATAGGATATATATAAATCTTGCACGTGTACCACACAATTTTCATCAGTAAATGTTGCAGATGAATTCTCCAAATATATATATTATATAAATATAATAACTTATCTATACAATACATATACATATATATATATATAATATATATATATTGCATACACACACACACACCTCTCTCTCTCTCTCTCACACACACACACACACCAACAAAACTAATTAATGATATATCTATTATTTGGGCAGCAATCTATATGTAAACAAGTCTTATTGATGTGATTAACTAGAAGTTTTATAATTTTTATTTAACTTTTCTATTTTTGTAGAGAGAACTTTATTATGTATTGATTAAGTGTGTATAGTCTTATATTCAACACTTTCGACATTCTTCAACTATAGTAAAGAACAAGAATGAGACAGCGGTCTTCTCTTCAGGATTATTTTTCAACCTTGAAACGGTTTTGAATTTTTTTTTTAAATCCATTTTACGACGTAATCATTTGAATATTTCTCCTGTATACTCGCCTTTTTTAAGAATCAAAACGTACTGTCTACATATAAAGAAAAAAAGTAAAGTTCGTCGGCGCGGCTTAATATCGGTATCAGCCAAAACAGCGAGGGAGTCTATCCCTTTTCCTAGCGCTAGACTTAGCGTCTTTTCCGCCAAGATCCTGTGCTACTCATACGCTGAGTTGGTGAGGCCGTTATCGAACAGGAACCTTGTGATTCCTAGCCGAACGCTCTACCGATGAGCTAAACCGGCCCTTTAACACTGTTTACATATATCTTCCTGGTTTAATGATTAGCAAGCTTATTCCTGCAGACCCATTACTACTGAATAACGAGTTCGAACTTAGCGTGCATCATACTTATACATGTGTCATATCCTATCCGTGGCGAACAGGTCGAGGTAAGCGAAAGTCCCATCGTGGTGTAATATTTTTTTGAAAAATAAATAAAAAAAAACTTTCTTTGTGAAAGATTTTTTGAAAAAAAGAAATTAAAAAGTCTTTCGCTGTCCGACGATTGCAACGCATAACAATAAGTCTGATAGCATGAAACGAATGGTAGCAGACTTGTTTCCATAAAAATAGATTATACTTATATATATATATATATATATATAATATTATAATTTATATATTTACTAAGGCTCTATCACAGATATTAGCACACTCCTAACAATACCGTACGTTGGCTCACTACTGCTCTTCAAGTCGTGATAGTGCCAACCATAAACTAATTATATATATAGTATTATATATCATCAATCATCACATATCATTCATCATCATGTCGCGCAGTTTGCACAGATATCCATGACAATCTCGCCAACTTTCCAATTCACTCTGGACTCACTCACCTCGCACTTACTCGATTGTAGGTCCTGGTGGGCGGCCACAGTTAGCATGTCCATGTGTTGGCCTCCACAGTAGTACATCGCTTACGAGCTCAATCTTGCTTCTCCAGCAGTTTCCAGCATGCCTAGCCTCCTTAATCGTATGATTTGTGAGATGGTAGGCAGTGACATTCACAGTTGCTTTCTTTGTGGATGCTGTTTCCACGACTTATTCAGGACCGCTCGCAGCATTCTGTGCAGGCTCCCATCCAGCTTATTCTCAAGGCGCTTCGTTAGGGTCCAGGTGGTACAGCCATATAGCAAAGTACGTACAACCACAGCTGGAGAATCGTCTTTTAGCTGTCAGGGAGGTCGGATTCATACGACTGTATAATTTGTTCGTGGCAGCCATGCATTTCTATTCGTTTTCTGTGGATAAGATATTACTACCTAGGTATGTGAATTTTTCACAGATTTAAGAGGCCACGCTCGTGTGGAGATGTCTCCTTGCTTTTTGAGCTCATGAACTCAGTTTTATCAGAATTCACGTAGAGGCCGACGTTCTTTGGCTGCCTCCTCCCAGCTGTGTAGAAGTGCCTCACTGTTCGGTATATCTGTAAGTGCGAGGTCGTCAGCATAGTCTACATCTGTGACAGTTTGTGCGGGGTATCGCCTGCTTCTTGCTTTCTTAGTTGGAAGCCTTTTTCTTTATGTATCTAATGATGTTCGGAGTACATAGTCTAGGCATATTATAATATCAATATGGTGCCTAAACTATCTCCCTGCAGAACCCCAGCGGCAATGTCAAAGAAATCTGTGTCTCATCAGGTGAGCGTACCATTGCTTAGTGTCTTTGTAGAGCATCATTATGGCAGCAAAAGTTTATACATACACAACACTACATTTATATACATATTATATATATTATATAGTCAACCACAGACCACCGTGTTTCGACTTATCAAATCTCTTCACTGTGATAGGCATTTGTAGCTACTACAACCGGGAGAAACCCGATCGATTCAGCATCGTCGGACAGCTTAGATTATATATATAATATATATATATATATTATTATATATATATATAATTTTTTTTAATGCCGCTGTTTTGCACTTAAAATCAAAATCTTGAATTAAAGTTTCAATACATACAATTTTTTTCTGTTGTTCAGGGGAATCTTCCTGCAATGTGGAGTTCCATGGCGTAGTAAGCGAAGTTGAACTCTGGTCACACAATTATGTTCACTTTCGTCAAATACCGTTAGGAAAGGTATGAAACTCCTTCACCCCCCCCAGCCATGGTTAAATAGTACCACTAATGTTATTCTGCAAGTATGACAGGCATTGAATAACCCCCGTTGCCATTAATAAAAAAAAGAAACTAATATTCTCCTGCAGATTCGTATACAACTCCGTGACACACTAACCTTGGCATACAATTTTATTACACTTGAACCACTTTGTGTGATCTGCATTTGATTGTTTTACGTACGCATGCGCTAAATATTAAAACTGTTCTGACTTTACAAGAAGTATTGCATGCAATTGTTGATGTGCTTACAGCTTTCACAGTGTCTCAAATTTCGATCAATTCATGCAATATTATTATCTTACTTCTCGGATACACCATGTACATACAAATATGAATAATATGATAATGTGTATCATTGCAGTTAATTATATATATATATATATATATATATATATATATATATATATATATTATATATATATATATATATACTGCAATCATCAATCTTTCACTTAACACGGACAGAGAACAATTTGTCTAATGGATTTATATCATGCTGGCTAACAGTTGTCGGTTATTAGTTATTCATGTCGAAACAATTACCGTTCATGAAATCGGCTATATATATAATATATTATATATATATTAATATATATATATATATATATAATATATAATATATACAAAGATATTGATATATAATATATATAAATATATATAATATTATATTATAATATCTATATAAAATAAATTACATATAAATATATATAATTTTATATATATATATATATATATATATATATATAAATTATGTATATATAACATATAGTATTATAGATATTATATATGTATGATACTGTAATATATTATATATTAATATATATATAATATATATGATAACAACATTGTCTGGGTTCATTAGTTTGAAAAGTCTGATAACCATTGCACACATTGGTTACGAAGCCATATATTTATAACTATTTAGAACACTTGGTTTGCACAATGGATTCCTCACCTAATGAGACAAGCAAGCCAATCGACCTAACGTCTGAGGATTGAACTTTAAACTTTTTTGGCCTTTCTTCTTCGGAGTTCAACTCGAGATTCATTTTCCGATGTGAAGGTTATTAAAAGTTGTTCAAATTGTTTGCAGAGTTGCAAAGGTTGCAACCCAAAGTCTCTAAGGTAACTTCCAGCTGATGAACTCGGAGATTAGCCAAGTTTTTTAACAGTATCTTAAGTCAAAAAGATATACGAGTTCTGGTAAAAATTACCGTGATTGAACTTTATATTAAAAAGAAAATTAGATGAGTAATTTATATAGATAAATTGACGCAGTGTTAATATCTAGGTTACTGTGGAAACGTGCATGGCTCTCAATCGGGAGCCATATGGCTATCGGGACTACATAATTTTTGGATTTCCAGAGCGTAAAAAATATTCAATCATAAAATAAGATAAAATGATATTAAAACATCGAATGCTATTGGATTTCCACCATAGTAAAATAGTAATCAAAGGGTTCATAGGTATAAAAAAAAGGGCACTTTTGTAGACGATTATCAATATAAAAAAATAATGCCAGTCTCGATACTTTTTGAAAACGGTTACAGACTGCACAAAAAATATAGGGAAACTCTCAGAAACATGAAAAAAACGTAACTACGAGCATGAGCGCAACATTAAATTGGGTGACACAACAAATGTTATTCCAACACATATCTAAAACACAACACAAATTTCAATTTCAACAACACATCCATGATTGCATACATCCAACAAAAGATTAAGACAAATGCTCGAGGCTACGCCATAAGTAAACACACATATGTTAATTGCAGATCCTGTCTTCTTTACTATTTCCTTTTACTCATCCTACATATACGTGAAAATGTCCCCCTCTCACGAACAAAAGACAAAAATTCCAATGTACAAAACTGGAGATAAAGCCAGTCTAGCACTTGGTGTTGTTCTAAATTGACTGATTTGTTTTATGGGTCTTCTTATTGGGGTTGTAAACACCTTGACAATTTCAAGATGAATGGAAAAAAAATACAAAAAGCAACAACAAGAAAAAAAAGGAAAGAAGAAAAAAAAGAAGAAATAGCAATAAACAGAAAAAAAAAACAGAGCGTATTTATTTTTGGAAACTGTCAAAACTGAAAGTTTTAAAGATAAAACAAAAGTTTACGAGTATTCATTTACGAAGCTTTTCCTTTTTTGGTAGAAGCATAAACTTGTAAAACATCGCCGAGAGCATCAAAGGAGGACAATTGGTGATGTTAGTTAGATTTTTGGTGATATAAGATGTGTGATAGATCTCCGCTACTATATAGACTAGGCGAAGATCATGTGATCTATTTCGTGGCCCAATACTGTCAGTACTCTGCGGCTGATACAATACTTAACCGACCCTACTGGTTATAATTCCGCTACCATTCTTGGACGACGACATAGATTAAATCACTGGACCTTTACACAAACGCAGGATAGGATTATACGCTTACCAAAGATCACCAAAGTATTCATAACATAGGACTTTCTTTCAGCCCTTTTCAACTGGCCAAGGATGGCATTTAAAAACTTTACATGTTACACCAGTATCCTACAGATTTCGGGTTTTCGCAACTATTATGTTCCACCGGTAGACCTGGCATGTTATTAGGCCGTCTCCTTTCCTGATTCGCTCTGTGTAATTTACGAATTAGTTTATTTTCTAAACTTTCCACAAATTAGAAATTATTATTTATCATTAACATGACCATACTGACTACATTTTAATCTTTCTCTTTAAAATTATTATGTGATTTCTAATCACTTTTTCAAAAACATGTTACGATTTTTGTGCCATCCTTAGTCTTCAAGCAAGAGCACTGTACGCAGATCCTTTGTGTTAAGCAGAGCTCGATCCTTAGTGAAGAATCCTTTGGGCCTCTTGGTGTTCTGAATATTGGGTATGATTCTTTGGTTGTTCCCTGGTGCTCCTCAGTGTTGCAGTCGTTTGTAATGAGTTTAAATGGACGTCTGTCAATATCATGATTAAATAGTTACCAACAACACGGATTGGGCTGTTGATTGTTGCAGTGTCTAAACCACGTGAACCTCCTTAGTCTATAAATTTAAGTGTGGATTGCCAGCACAGCTTATATTACAAAAAACTGACTATGTTAATGGATTACGTACTAATTAACATTGTTAGTGAGTCATTCATTGCCCCAGTATTTGGTTTCCAAAACTTAAGCTAATTTAAGTAAATAACTATATACAAAAATAATACGTCCAACATAAATGCTAGAGAATTTGGTAATTATCTTTAAATTAGAACTTTTTTATGTAGTCTTGGAATATTAAATTATGTTGGTTCAAATAAAGTTTTTTTAGGTATATCGTACTCTTGAAATTTCCCCAATTTCTTATTGTATTGATAAATCTTTCATTTGAGGATAAATATTTAAAAATATTAGAATATATTTTCATCTTCCAATATTTACTTACATGGAAATTGGATAATTATAGTTTTATGTCTTTGCTCCTATATACTCCCCATAACTTTTTGTTATTTTCATCATAACAACCCTTTCTAAGTGGACCAAATTCTTCCAATAATTGATATTTTTATGGGCCATCCTTTGGCCTTCAAGCAAGACGCATTGTCCAGCAAAATCATTTGGTAATCCTCTTGTAAGGAATCCTCAGTATTTAAGTTCCGTTGTCAATGGTCGTAAGTATACTGTGAGAAGAATCATGTTTTAAGTAGTTAATCAGCCGAACATTCTGTCTGCTAATTGCGATGGAATAGACCACGTAACTCGCATAATCTATAATTCAGGGTGGGAATTGAAGACACCTTATATACCAGAAAACTGCCACTCTGAGCTAAGCTCTAGTAAATAACTATATACAGAAAACTGCGCGTAGTGTAATGGTTAAAGTCATGGGAAATGGACACGTTCGCCTCACGTTCAAATCCTGATGCGTAATTGCTTTCACTTAGCGCTAATAGCTTTGGAAAGGTATGAATCCTACTCTCCTCCAGCTATGGTAAATAGTAGGGCAGAACTGGGCTCTTTAACCTTGTTAGGCAACGTCTAGGAGAAGGAAAACTCTGAATTCAAACCTGTTGAACTCCGCTTAAGAAAATTGACCCTGTGTCACATCCTGCTCGAGCGAGGGTTGTAAATACACACACACACACACACACACACATATTAATATATATATATATATATATTATATTATATATATATATTAAGGTTAAATTATTATTATTGTTGGAGAATTGATTATAGAGGGCTCAATTACTTATGTAAGAGCTTTATTATATATAATATATATATATATATATATATATATATATTCCAGAAAACTCCAACACATCTTTTGTTTTAATTATGTGTTCGTTAATTATATTCAAATCCATTTTCCTTTTAACTTTTATTTGAAAACATGCATGCTCAGACTACCCACAGGAAATATAAATCTAAATTTCCTATTAAACACTTATTATTGAAAAATGCCTCTGATCAAAATCGTGTACTTTAAATATATTTCCACTAGTTTAATAGAGCGTCGAACAAGAACCACAGGTTCCTGTTTGATATCGGTCCTCGCCCACTCAGCGGTATGTGAAAAGGGAGGTAGACCCCCTACCGACTAGTTACTACTTGTTGTACAGATATTTCGTTATGTATCTAAAATGTTTACAGCCTGGTGCATTAACGTTAAGCAAGGCACGGAGCAGAGGTGAGTCGGAGAGGAGAGCATGCCCCGATAGCAAAGAGAGCCAGAAGAGGAAGAAAAGACAGCAGCCTCAGAAGCATTACAGTTTGTGTGCAGTCAGTGCACCAAAGACTGCCACTCAGGAATTGGCCTGCATAGTCACTTGCACAGATGCAGATCATTTATTTATTTATTCATTTTTTTTTACACAACACATCGTCCTTAGAGAACGAAACGTGCCAACCAGACTGATCAAAATATTTGTTTGTAATCTAAAAATGGTTATACGGCAGACATTTATAATCCATTTAACCAGTCTAAATCAGATAAATGAAATCTTATAATATTTTTAGATTTATCCGATGTTAAATCGGATGTACCTTATTCAATTATTCTGCATTGTAATCATCTTCTTTACTCAAATTTGTGATCTGTATACCACATGATATAAAAACTTATATTGAATTAATTATTCTTTAAGCACTTTTAGCTCAGTCGGCAAGCACTGCCTAGGAATCGCAAGTTCCTAGTTCGATTCGCTCGCTATGGCACATGATTACGTAAAGTGAGGGCTGAGTAGAGTGAGCGCTGCTCAATCAAACATCAATGACGCTTATTACAAGTATAAGGCTACTATTTTCCAATTCTGATTTAAATTTTTATCTTTTCTTTTTATCATTATGTTGGTAAAGAATTTCTGATACAAAGAATACTATACTTTGACACTATTATAATAATGATTGCATAAACTTAAGATACAGTAAAACAATCACCCCCCCAGCATAAAAATGCTTTGGTGCAGAGAATCTAGCGCTAGTAAAGGGATATACTCCTCGCTGTCTGGTGATGCCGACTTTAGGCCACACCCTTTACCAAGAACCAATTTTGCATTAACTTTTATTTAATATTATATAATTATATATTATATATAATATATTTTATAACAGCTTTATACATTATTTTAAAAATATTATATATATGTAAATTAATATATAATAATTATATTATATAATATAATATTAATTAATATATATAACACTGTTTACAAAGAATTGAGCAAGCACAAAAATAGCTTTTTACCTAATTTGGGGGTGCGATTCAGATTTGAAATCCGTTTTTACTCATCACTCTAGTTTTTTTTTTAGATATGCATACTGTACATTTGTACACATACTGTACATAAAGGCGTATATGCATTCAGGTTCATTTCTAATATTGGTGACTCATGTCTTCTTTTTTAGTTATTATGCAATAAATGTAAGTGATAGCATATCAATATATATATATATAGCTATATATCAAGACGGATTTGGCATTAAGCGTAGCCAACACGTCTCAATCAACAGCGTGTACACTGGCACTCAGCGCGGAGGTATCGTCCCTCGCAGCGCAGGAGGAAAGGTCACTCGACCATTGTGTTACACAATCTTTTGGGTATAAATCTTGTATTACAATTTCCAACGATGCACATTATTGCCTTACTATGATTTAATTTTACGTTTTTTTTTTAATATTCTCCATGGCTTCAAGCTCGTCTAGAGGATGCCTCAACACGGCCAATTCTTTCGAACTGTAACATGTGTTCATCCAAGTATATTTATTCCGTCAATGTTCTTTACTTATCCTGTTTTATCTGTAATAAGCTGGCCAACTGTTTGAAATAAGCACGTATATACTCTGTATATACTAAATTGAGACTATTTAAAGACAGAAAATAGAAGTGATAGTGCAAAACTGTTTATAAATTTGAATTCAGCACGACCCAAATTAGTAAAAAAAACACCTATTCACTTGCCTCAGACAAAAAATATTTTTGTAAACCAGTGTAATATAATATAATATATTATTATTATATACATAATATTTAACATTACATTGTCACATATCATATTTAACGCTTTATAAATATATTTATACAATATATATTTCTTAACCCCTCCACGTGAAGGAAGCGACACAAAATCAATTTCTTAAGCGAGTTTAATAGGTTTGAATTCAGTTTTTCTCACCTAGACTGGTTTCTTAGCCACGGTTAAAAAGATGTCTGTCCTACTATTTACCCATAGCTAGAGGGAGAGTACGTGGATGCATACCTTTCTGGCAGTTTATAATCATCTTTAATCAAATTTGGTGATCTGCATACACATGTTATATAAAACTTTCGTTATTAGAATCAGTTATGCTTTAAGCAAAAGAACCAATTTTGCTATTTTGAAACATTTTTATCCCCCCCCCCATATATATATTATATATATAATTATATATATATATATATATATATAATATATCCCTCCGCACGAGCATGATTCGACACAAGTTATTTTTAAGCGGAGTTTAACAGGTTTGAATTCAGAGTTTTCTTCTCCTAGACTAGTTTCTAGCCACGTAAAAAAACAGTCTGCCTTACTATTTACCCATAGTGGGAGAGAGAGAGAGAGAGAGAGAGAGAGAGAGAGAGAGAGAGAGAGAGAGAGAGAGAGAGAGTACGTGATACAAAAAAAAATTATGAAGTGTTTAAATTTGACATTTTCTGTCGAAAAAAAAGTATCCACTCTGGTGACCAAGGTAGAGCTGCCGACGTGTCGGGTTGCTAAAAATATATATCTTCAGCGATCCACTCCTGTCTTGGGTCAGATAACTATGGTGTAACTTTACAGAAACCAGTAACAGTCGTTTCTGAAGAAGTTGCTAGAATGAAACTGAAAGGGAAGGACAGCCTATTCATAGGTGGTGTTAAAGTACATCACTCTCCTCCAACTTCAGCCAGGAGATTATGAATTTTGTTCCTTCCCGGCCCCGCGTTCTTGGTACTCACATACCGTCAGAGACATCCTCGACGAGCCAGCCACTCCCCGGTAAGGCACCGGTCCACCCAACTTTTTTTTCACACTTCTCATGTAGTGATGATAATTTAATTATTACAAATTGAAATAATATGATACTAGCAGGATCTGTGGGTATGCCACAGTATGATAATTTAATTATTACAACGTTCGATATGTTTACTTAAGATCTATTGCGAAATAGTTCAATATGTAAAAGTATACTTATCTTAATTTAATTCTCTCGCGCTCTTTTTGTTTTCTTTCTTTCCTTTTCTTTCATTCGTCAATTTCAATTATTTTTCCCCAGACGTACAGCTCTTTTGATATATTTTTTTGATATTTTCTTTTCTTTATTAATCAAATAAAAAACAATTCGATTTAGATTTTTCGTTTTCTTCTTCTTCCATATTAGAAAATATTATGTTATTCTAACTAATTTACTTTGCTCTCATAACTATATATTAATTATCGGGTTTCTTTTACGACCGTTATCATCTTGCAGCATCCTCTGGTTAAAAATGAGACCGTTCAAGATGAAATGCCAAAAAAAACAAAAAAAACAACAACAAAAAACAACGTAAATATTATTAGTGTGCATACCTCTTCCTTACTTACTTCTATTCTTCTTCTTGCATCTTTGACATCTTATTATATTATATTATTAATATATATATATATATATATATATATATATATATATATATATATATAATATATATATTATGTATTAATTTGAAAGCAATACAATGCAAGTAAAAAATAAAACAAAAAGATGTTATTTTTGTGTCCTATCGATTTCAAAGTAAACTTTATCTTCAGAGAACGATTTTCGGAAATGACGCGTTTTTTTTTTGGGGTCGTTATTTTTTTTATGTTATAAGCACGCGTCTCGTGTTCTTTTTTTAAAACGTCACGCTCACTTTGCGTGATGGACATTTAGCCGTTCATTCAATTTCAATTTTATTATTCATCTATTTATTATATTTATGTAATTACATTTGATATGTATAATGAAATGTACATACTATGTATTATATACTGTGAGGAACGTGTATTTTAATTAATTATGTATTCAGTGTTTAGCTCTAATCTATTGTTTATACTAGGACCTAATTTGGCTATTAATAATCTTCTAACGTCTCTTCTATCGTCTTGACTTTGTCTTGGTGGTCGGTCGCACTTAACTCATTTCTTCTTCTATATCAGTCTTGTTACCAAGACATTCATTAATCACAAGACCGTGTTATTTTCTTAAGCTTTTATTTACTTAACTAAACATTTAATGTAACTAAACATCTGACTAACATAGCGCGCGTATGCAGTGAGTTCCAGTTAAGGCAAGGCATCTTCTCTGCCCGACGTCCAAACTGAAACTGAGGATATGAAAAGGGTCATCCCTTTAGAAATACAGGGATTGACAATAATCTTATGCAACCGCATAGATTATGTAAATTGGTGCTGCTTATGCACCGATTCTTATTTCTTATCAGTGTCGACACCCCTGCTAATAATGGACCATTCCGTTTTTCAAGAAAGAGAAGAAAAACGACATGCTACACAGAAAAATATAATAAGAAAGAACAAAAGAGAGTAGGAGAAAGACAGAGAGGGGGGTAATAACGCTAATCTGCTTCAATCGAACACAATAAAAAGTAGAAAAGAAGGAAAGAAAGAAAACAAAAACAGTGAGAGAGAATTATATTAAGATTGGCATCCTTTTTACATATTGAACTATTATGCAATAGGTCTTAACATATTGAACGTTGTAATAATTAAATTATCATACTGTGGTATACCCACAGATCCTGCTAGTATCATATTATTTCAAAAAATGTTCTACTCTTATATATTGTTATTAATGTTACATGATTCATGGATAGTCAACGAATTATGTACGTACCTGTAGTAAGAATATTTTTGAATAAGGTTCGTTTGATTTGAAATAAGGTGTTAAATGGCGAATTTCCATTAACGTTAGGGTTATGCTTGCACCCTCCGATAGCGCGCGATTACAGACGTGAGATAATTTTATTTTCAGATGCGACCAGAGATTCAGAGCGAGTGGACTCGAAAGTCGCTCGCTCTGAGGGTCATTCTCCACCGCGGCGGATGATGATGGGCTGGGTTGTTTTAAATAAAAGACTGAGAAAGAAAACAACATTTTATTGATTAAGTAACATTAAGCACAGACATCTGTGTGGAAAGAATACGCTAACACCCAGATGATGTCATTAAGTTTATTTACTGAACACCATGAAACTGTACGAATAAATAGATAACAATTCAATAATAGAAAAAAACAATACATTCAATAGAAATGGAAACACAATAAAGAAATGGACATGCAGTGTTCTTATACATATTTTTACCGTCGTTGCCTGTTCGACCAGCAGTAGTAAACTAACTGTTGGGTTGGTATATGGTTCTGATTCCTTTACCATTTCCGCTTGAAACCGCAGTGAATTTAAGGGTCAGCAGCAACTGATAAATGCTATATAGTTGATAGAAATCAACTGAAATAAACACCGTGAAAACTGTAAAAAGAAGAAATAGATAACATTCAATAAAATAACAACAAATGCATTTCAAAGAAGAAAGCAACCAGGGAAAGCAGCTCACTGGATCAACAAGAGAAATTGTCCGACGGTTAGAAGCAGTAGAAGCTGTGGGTAACAAGTAAGAGTCCCTCGTCCCATCTCTACTCTGTCTGTTTGACTGTCTCTCTATCTCCCATTAATATAGCCGATGTTATATAGAGGTATATTAATATAATATATAATTCAAATCAAACTTAGCGGACCTAAATTCCACAATCGTATGTTCCCCGCCGAAATAAAATACCCAAATCATGGAATTAACCGAATTTAATAAAATTTCAGTGTTGCGTATAATTGATGAATAAATATATAATGCACCAGTTATTTTATTTAAAAAAAAAAAGGCAAGTCAGTTAATTTGAACCACGTATCTTTGAGAATTTGTGTTACGCCTCAAAGATAAGTTGTTCAAATTAACTGACCTGAAAAAAAATGTAGACATTTAATAATGTAGACATAAAATAACTGGTGCATTATATCTTTTATTCCTTAATATATTGACACTGAATATTTCATTAAATTCGGTTTATTCCCTTATTTTTCTTTGGTATTTTACTTCTATCGGTGGGGGATATACTAATGTTCGATTTAATCAATATAATTTTTAAATCCATTTTCGGACGTGTTTTCTACCGTTTCATTTACTATTTCCTTCTGCCTCTATTTTCATATCTGTCCAGGTTTTATTGATTGCATCCATTTATTTAAAGAAAACCGTTCGTTAATGGTTTGGTTTGGTTTAATGTCATATAAACCCTGTGGGTTATTTAATGCCAACTCTATAAAATTTATAATATAATATAATATAATATAATATAATATAATATAATATAAAATAATATAGCTATATTATAACGATAATAACAAACAAATGACAAATAATATTTAGCATAGCAATATATATATATATATATATTATATATTATATATATATAATTATAAAATGGGTACAAGAGATAACCTACTCGAGTCTCACCATAAGGATCCTCAGGTTAAATTCACTGAATTAATCGAGAACCGATTTATTGCAGTCTATTACACGTGTGTGTTCATTACGTTAAAGAGATCTTTACGATCTCTTCAACGGTATCTCGATTAATTCAGTGGATTTAACCCTGAAGATCCTTATGTTGAAACTCGAGTAGGTTATCTCTTGTACCCATTTCATGATAAATTTGCTCTACTCCGTATTGAGCACTTTGTATTTGTTATATCGCTGACTTACCCCCTGAATTCTGCACTTCCTAACCATATTGTCCATATTCACCGGTACGTCATCTTTCCCTTTATAAATGTAAGACTTTCAGTTCATAAAATATGGTAGTTGATTTTGACTTGATATTAAAACTTTTTTGAAGTTGATAAATTTGTATCTTTTATAACCATATTTATATATATTATATATATATATATATATATATATATATTGTGTGTGTGTGTGTGTGTGTGTGTGTGTCTGTGTCTGTGTCTGTGTCTGTGTGTATGTATCTTTGTAAGCGATTACCTTGTGATAAGAATCTTTTTTTTCTAAAAACAAATTGTCAGGGTACAAGATTACAGTAATCTATTTTACCTTGTGGTATTGTGGGCGTATTTCATATCAGATTAATAATTTTCGATATATTTTTATTTCTCGCAAGAAGGACAAAATAATATCTATATGTTAACATTTTCAAAAAAAATCTTTAATATCATTTGCACTGAAAAATCGTTCTTTTTTCTGGTAGGAGCGTCAACTTCACGTTCTATGAGGAAGTGTTTGACAGTGCACGTTGTTTGACATATTACACATCGTGGTTGTTCCTCTAGTTCAAGTATATAAAAATGCGTAAGCCTTGTGTGTTCAATCCGTTTGTTAATGAATTTTGATTTTTTTTCCAATCCTTTCTGATTATCATTAAATATATATATATATACCCATCTCTGTTTTAAATCGTGTTATTTGTATTCTTATTTAGTTTCATTAGCCTTACTAATTTAATATAATATTTTATTACATTAAAACTTAAATACTTGCACCAGGAGGGTGCATATATTTGCTAGTACATATAACAACAGTAAGTGAATACATTCTATCCTACTAATACATTATTTTGTAAACATGTTTATAATGACTTTTTTTTTCGTAAGAACAAGTGTATACCTACTTCTGCATCAACATTTTTAAAACATCTACTTATAAAAACACAAGTTACTTTTTCCTGAAGTCACTTATTTGAAATCCTCTTTCATTTTCGATCAATTTCAATTGTATTTTTTTTCTGTATTTAACTTTTCCCTTCCAATTAATTTCCTCCTCAAATAAATAGATATGTAATACCTTTCTATATTTATTTTATTATATTATATAATAGATCTATTTTTTATATCGAGCACTCTCCTAATACTACTGCAATTTGGCGCACCATTCCAGTGAAAGCTGAAGTGTTGACTATCCCTATCTATCTATCTATCTATCTATCTATCTATCTATATATATATATATATATATATATAATATATATATATATATATATATATGAGAAGATAAATTGAAAACAAATATATTTGTGTGGATGAAATTTAATACAAATATATTCATGTTTTTCCATTTATCTTCTCAACATGTCTGATTTATTTCCATTTTCTTTACTCACACACACACACACACACACACACACACACACACACACACACACACATATATATATATATTATATTATGTATACACACACACACACACACACATACACACTAATGAAGCAACCACTAATAAGGCTCAAATCACACATCAGGTGAAGTATCCGGTTCAATTATTACATTGACTAGTAGCTTTATTAGTATGTAAATAGTTCAACAAGAATCTAGACCAATTTTTCTCAACTGGTGTTACACAGAGTCCTTGGGTTCTGCGAGATAGTTAAAAATAAAAAAATAAATAGAAATAATGATGGTGTATTATAATTTTTATGCAGGGGTTCTCCGAGACATAAATACTATTTATAAGGTTCTACAAGAAATAATAAAGTTGAGAAAACGTTGGTCAGGGTGATATCAAGTTAATTACTGATATAGACAATTATGATGATATTGATTATTGTATCAACTCAAGTATCAAGAAAAATGAAAAAAACACAGGTTTAAATGGGTTAAGTGGTGAGTTTATTGGCCGACGCTGCAGTGTTTCGATCTATTAAATAGATCATCTTCAGGGCATAAGATAAGAAATTATATATCACAGAATGATGAGAAAAAGTGAGTGGTAATCCTTCTTATTCAGTCTGTTTAAAATTTTTTCTGAAGTTCAAACTTCAGAAAATTTTTTTAAACAGATTACAAGAAGGATTACCACTCACTTTTTCTCATCATTCTGTGATATATAATTTCTTATCTTATGCCCTGAAGATGATCTATTTAATAGATCGAAACACTGCAGCGTCGGCCAATAAACTCACCACTTAACCCATTTAAACCTGTGTTTTTTCATTTTTCTTGATATATTACATACCGTCGGATTTACTTCCTCTCTTCACATCAACTCAAGTATATAAAACTTTTTAAAGTTTATGAAATCATATTTTTTTCAAATTTCAAGTTTTTCTTCGTCTTTTCTTCCTTTGTTTCAAAATCAAAACACAATGGACTCTTCCAGTCGGTTATCTTTTCACACATTGCTTTTTTTATATGTTCTGTGCAAATATATGCTCTTTTTTTAAAAGGTTGTTGTGAGAAGATTTTAAAGGGGTGAGGTGTCCAGGGAGGCATAACAAACAAATTAATAAATACATAAATAAATGAATAACCTCTATTGTAATTTTTTTTTATATCAAAGTCGCCTTCTGAAAATGTTTCAATTTTAATACATTTTTTATTTAATGATCCCGAGTGGATTTTTCAAAATTCTCATATTGTTAACGGTTAAATTCTTTTGGTACTTATCTTGATAAGAAATATGAATATTTTCCCATTCAAATTATTTTTAAATAGAAATTCAAAACATCAAGTGAAATTCGCAATAGAGAAAAATCAATCTCTCCTCCCCCCCAAAAAAAAAAACAAGAATCAAAACGAAAAAAAAAACCGACACATTTTTACAATTTTTTTTTCTAAAATAAAACGTAATGCATTTTAAATTGATTTCTCTTTTAGTTTTAAAATTTTTAATTTTACGATTCATGGCAACAATTTTTGAAATCTTTTTAGCACTTTAATTTCTCTGAGGACTTCAGTTTATATTTGGTTTTGAAAGAGTAAAAGAAAAGGGAGATAATTGAAGTAGTGTGTGTAAGATCTGAAAAAGTAACAAGATCTCGTCAGATTGACTCGCCGTGCAACTCTAAGGGTAGCTTATCACAGAATAGTTTATGCTAAATTGTCCCGTTTTCTCCACTAATTCGGTTAAAAACGAACACAGAGATTTAAATATTATCTATATAATAATAATATTCCTACAAAATATAACTGTTATCATCTTACAAAACCCTCTGATTAAAAATGACACCGTCCAATTCGTCCAAGAGGAAATGCAAAAGTGTAAGTCCTCATTATCTGGTGTTACTAATTTACCGAATTCTTATTTCTTTTGAGTGTCGTCACGTAAGCTAAATAATGATCCATTTTGTTTTTATTATAAAGAAAGAAAGGGAAGAAAAAAGACATGCTAGACAGAAAAATATGATAAGAAAGAGAGAGAGAGAGAGAGAGAGAGAGAGAGAGAGAGAGAGAGAGAGAGTAGGGAAAGGTAGAGAATGGGGTTATGACTTGGACGATTTGGACGGTCTCATTGTTAACCAGAGGGTGTTAACTATCATACATTTAAGGAACACAAGTATTAATATATAGATTTCATCTTGGACGATTTTGACGGTGTCATTTTTCACCAGAGTGTGTTGCAAGATGATAACGGGCGTACATTTCAGGAACACGAGTATTACTTTATAGATTTTATCTTGGACAATTTGGACGGTGTCATCTTTAACCAGAGGATATTGCAAGATCATAACGGATGTACAATTAAGGAAAATGAGTATTGATATATAGATTGGAACCCCCAACGAGTTAATCTTTATATCTCACCCTGTAGATTTGTTATTATTGTGGACTAGCCTAGCTTACCTTTCGTAGAGAGTAAATGAGCTGGTCTAATACTATTTGTACACTGCTGTTTTAGAATATATTAGTGAGACTGCAAAGATTACGGAACCATTACTCGAACCATCTACCTCGATATTTTAGCACTCTGTTGCAAATTACTCTACGTCTGGCGCAAACTATATTTGGATGTACAAGTATACTGAATATTGGATGATCCAGTATACAACAAATTGGCGACGAGAATGAGATACAACTTGGATATTGTCTAGAGGATCTACCAAGAGGGATGTCCGATAGATACGGATGTCGAGAGAGTGTCAAGGAAATCTTTGACGTCTGATCGACCTGATGATGATGATGAGGATGATGACGATGATGATGATGGAGACAAAATTTCGGAAGCCCGTTATAAATTTTCAATATTATCCAGGTCTTCGTTTTGGTGAATATTCAATGAAATTCATATTTAATCATTCTGAATATCCTAAATCAGGAGTTTCAACCTTAAGGATTCAAAAGGGGCAATTTCATCCAGGGAGAGAAGCTCAGAAAGTCAAAATTGTGTGTTTCGGGGGCTTATTTCTAATAGTTATAATGCTAATCTTATTGTGGACTAGCCTAGCTTAACTTTCGTAGAGAGTAAATGAGCTGGTCCAAGACTATTTGTAAACTGCTGTTTTAGAATATATGGGTCATTAGTGAGACTGCAAAGATTACGGAACCATAACGCGAACCGTCTACCTCGATGTTTTAGCACTCTGTTGAAAGTTACTCTATGTCTGGCGCAAACTGTATTTGGATGTACTAGTATACTGAATATTGTATAATCCAGTATACAACAGAAAGAAATGAAGAAATTAAAACGGAGAATATACAGTTGTACCTTGACTTACGGGTACCTCAACTATAGCCAAAGACAAACCTCAAAGATAGATCCACAAAACAAAAATATATCAACAAAAATTTGTACACTGCTGTTTTAGAACATCTGGATGATTACTAAGACAGTGAAGATTAACTTACAGACCCATTAAGCGAACCGTCTACCTCGATGTATTAACACTCTGTTGGGAATTACTCTATGTCTGGCGCAAACTGTATTTGGATGTACCAGTATACTGAATATTGTATAATCCAGTATACAACAGAAATAAAGGAAGAAATTAAAACGGAGAATATACAGTTGTACCTTGACTTACGGGTACCTCAACTATAGCCAAATATTCTATGATCCAGTATACAACAGTTTTCCTATCAACTCAAATCCAGAAACTTATGTAAAAGTTTTGTCTCCAGCAGAAATCGACCAACACTATAACTTCGATTTTACTTAGCCAGCACATATAGAGTTTTTTCTTTTTTTTTTACGAAGCAAAACGATAAAACCAACTCTGCTTCGTATTTTCCGAATCAACAATCCTTTGCTGGGTAATCCTACCCCTTCAGCCTACCCGGCACAAAGTTTTTACTTCAAATCACTTGAGACAAACAAATGATCCGATGTAGGGGTTGATTGGTTGAGGGACAATGGAGGATCCACCCTTCTGTTGGTGTCTGACATAAAAGTCTTAAATCGCAAATAGTGAAAAGCAGACTGCTGCGCGCTGGCAACCATTGGAAAGGCTTTCTTTGAGTTTCATAAACTTTGAACTACTGTCAATAATGACAAACATGGGGGCTGGATAACTCGGATCAAATCGGAAAGAGTTTGAGCTGCAAAGAAATAAGCCGTCAAAGAAGCCGATGGGCGGAGAAAACAAAAATGAAAGTCATGGGAAAAAAATAAAGAAATAAAAGGAGTGTAGGAAGGATTGAATGCTAGAAGGGAAAACATATTTTTGATTGAAAAAATATCTCTCAATGAAGGAAATAATAAACAAAGAATAAAGGAAAAACAAAGCCAAGATGAGAGAGAGAGAGAGAGAGAGAGAGAGAGAGAGAGAGGGGGGAAATGTTCCAAAAATAAGAAGAAACTAAAGACCATTATGAAGGAATATAAAAAGAAGAAAGAAAAGGAATCGAATGAAAAAAAAGAAAGAAAAAAAAAAAGAAAGAAGGAATGTAGAAGGATTGAATGTTAGAAGGAAAACATATTTTTGATTGAAAAAATATCTCTCAATGAAAAAAGGAAAAATTAACAGAATAAATGAAAACAAAGCCAAGATGAGAGAGAGAGAGAGAGAGAGAGAGAGAGAGAGAGAGAGAGAGAGAGAGAGAGAGAGAGAGAGAGAGAGAAAATAGATAGATAGAGAGAGAGAGAGAGAGAGAGGCGGAGAGAGAGAGAGAGAGAGAAAATAGATATAAGAGAGAGAGAGATAGATAGAGAGAGAGAGAGAGAGAGAGAAGGAAATTTTACATAATGAAAGAAGCAAGTAAAGGCGATTATTAAGGAATGAAGAAAAGAAAGAAATTTTAATGAAATACAGAAGGAATGAAGAACAGTGAGGAAGTAATTGCAGAGGAAATATTGAAGGAAATGATTATAAGACGTGGTGAATGAAAGAATGAAAAAAGAAAGAAATTATCAATTAAAGATAAGATGAATGTTAGAAAGATAACGAATTATGAAAGATAAAGAAAGAATAATTCAGAAGATATGAAAGACGTCAAGAAGAACGAACCTAGAGAAAGAACCCGATGAAAAAACGCAAAAAAAAAAAAAAAGAATCAACAAATGAAAACACTGAAAGAAAGAAAGAAAAACGATTGAAATGAAAAAAAAAATGAACAAAAAATAAAAGCTGCTAAGAAAGGAAGGAAAACATAGGAAGAATGCACTTAATGAAAAGAGGGAAGGAAGAAAGAAAGAAAGAAAAAATAGCGATGAGCAAAAGAAGAAAAAAGCATTTAAACAATGAAAACAATAAAACAAGAAGGGGTGAAAAGCAATAAAAGAAGAAACCCAAAGAAGAAAAGATGAAGAGAAAAAAGAAGGAACGAAGTAAAGAAAGAAAGAAAGAAAAAAGAAAGAAAGAAAGAGAATAGCAATGAATAAATAAATAAATAATAGCAATGAAACAAGGAAAGAAAAAACATTTAAACAAGGAACTGACAGAAAAGAGGTAAAGAAAGAATAATAATGAAAGAAAGAAAGAAAAAGAGAGACAAATTAGCAATGAAAGAAAAGAAAAACACATGAAGAACCCAAAGAAAGAAAAGATGAAAAAAAAAGAATGAAAGTACTTAAACAAAGAACCCAAACCAAAAGTTCCAAAGAAAAAAGAACGAAAGAATGAATAAATGAATGAAAAGTAATGAATTAAAAAAATCTATCTGAAAAGAACAATGAACGGAAAGAAAGAATGAATGAATGAATTAATAAATGAATGAATGAAAAGCAATGAATGAAAGAAATAGATATCTGAAAAGAATAATGAATTTAAAGAAAAAAGAATGAATGAATGAAAGACAATGAATGAGAGAAAGAAATATGTGAAAAGAACAATGAACCCAAAGAAAGAAAAAAGAAAGAAGGAAAGAAAGAATGAATGAATGAAAAGCAATGAAATAAATAAATTTATATATGTGAGAAGAACAATAAACTCAAAGAAAGAAAGAAACAAAGAAACAAAGAAAGAAACAAAGAAAAAAGAAAGAATGAAAAGCCATGAATGAAAGAAATATATATGTGAAAGGAACGATGAACTCAAAGAAAGAAAGAAAGGGAGAGAAAGAAAGAATGAATGAATGAAAAACAACTAATGAAAATAATCTATCTGAAAAGAAATATATATGTGAAAGGAACAATGAACTCATAGAAAGAAAGAAAGAAAGAAAGAGAGAGAGAGAGAGAGAGAGAGAGAGAGAGAGAGAGAGAGAGAGAAGAGAGAGAGAGAGAGAGAGAGAGAGAGAGAATGAATGAATGAATGAATGAATGAAAAGCAACTAATGAAAATAATCTATCTGAAAAGAACAATGAATACAAAGAAAGAAAGAAAGAAAGAGTGAATGAATGAAAAGTAATGAATGAAAGAAAGATATATGTGAAAGGAACAACGACCCTAAAGAAAGAAAGAACGAATGAAAAGCAATCAAAGAAAGGAAGTTATATATGTGAAAAGAACAATAACCCCAAAGAAAGAAAGAAAAAAAGAAAGAATGAAAAGCCATGAATGAAAGAAATATATATGTGAAAGGAACAATGAACTCAAAGAAAGAAAGAAAAGGAGAGAAAGAAAGAAAGAAAGAAAGAAAGAAAGAAAGAAAGAGAAAGAATGAATGAATGAATGGAAAGCAACTAATGAAAATAATCTATCTGAAAAGAACAATGAATTCAAAGATAGAAAGAAAGAGTGAATGAATAAAAAGCAATGAATGAAAGAAAGATATAATTGAAAGGAACAACGAACTTAAAGAAAGAAAGAAAGAAAGAAAGAAAGAAAGAAAGAAAGAAGGAATGAATGAATTAATGAACGAAAGGCAACTAATGAAAATAATCTATCTGAAAAAAACAAAAAAACAATGAATACAAAGAAATAAAGAAAGAGTGAATGAATGAAAAGCAATGAATGAAAGAAAGATATATGTGAAAGGAACAACGAACTCAAAGAAAGAGAGAAAGAAAGTAAGAATGAATGAATGAATGAATGAATGAAAAGCAATGAATGAAAGATATATGGTGAAATGAAAGCTGGTCAGCGGATCAGTTCAGCGTTTGCGGATTGCCAGGCATTGGTTGACCAATAATATTGTTTGAACCGCGTTGTGTGCATATCAAGGCCAATTGCCAACTGCAATAAATCTTGGCAGATCAAGCGAAAAGCGTCCAATATTGATCAATACAGCCCAGCATCAACGCGTTGATATTAATCAATATCAGTGGAGAGATTCTTTTATACTAATTGCGTGATTCATTCACACAAATGTCAGCTCGCCCCGAGTTCCGGTTCTGGAAACTTGGTAACCGGAGATCCATCCCAGGGGCAACACCTACCCATTTCACTAAGGAAGAAGTGTGCTGATTACGCGACCCCTAAAATATGACACGTCTTCCTTAATGAGATGACACATAGATAACACATCGTGTCAACTTTTAGTCTGAACGCAATGACTCATGGGATTGTTTGTAGGTTGATTTGTTGGATTTTACGGCATGTCAACCGTTGTTGGGTTATTTCATGCCGAAGGCGTTTTGCTTTATTCATTTTGATGGATACTTAATTGTTTAAAACTCAATTAAAAAAATGCAACATGTACTACCACTCAACGGGTTGGGGGTCCAGTGGCTTCGGCCATGAATCTTTACAAGTTAATAGCGTCGATCCCAGGGGGCTGTCCCCCCAGGCAATACCTGTCCCCCTGACTTAAAAGGGCCGGGATGGGTTTATTGCCCAGCGCCTGAGGCGCCCCCTTGTCGGGGAATGCCAAAGGGATCGACGCAATTTTTCTTCTTTCCCACCCATGAGCTCGGCTTGTGGGTGGGCCCACGTTAAAACGAGGCCTTGTGCCCAGCCCATACAAGTGGGGTATGAGGCAAATACCTGTACTACCACTCCGGGTCAGAGTGGACCTGGGACTAATCAATGAACCAAGCTAACAATTTTTTCTGAAACATTTACAGGTAAACATAGCTATTTATCCCAAGGATCTCTGCAATTAATTACAAAAGAGAACTCTGAAAAGAGGTTAGACCCCTCAAAGGGGACACCAACCCGTGATGATTAAGGATGGGACCTTGGTGGCTGAGCAGTCCATGGCATGCAACTCTCCACTTTGGCCCTTACTAAGGCTAGATGGTCGTTGGGAGAGGCGCCCTTCGATCAATCGGCTGGTCACGTAAAGCCCGAGCAACTATATGATACTCCCAACCTTATTGCCCTTATCTCAAGCCTCCAACCCTTTTTATCATATATGATGGTTGTTAAGAGTCTTAGTCTTGGGTATGACGTCAAACTATCTGATAGGGAAGTTCCAATTCTATAGCTTTTGGAAATGTGGAAAGCATTACTCCCAGGTCCACTCTGACCTGGAGTGGTAGTACCTATTAGGGTCACATCTATGAGTTAAAAAATAGTTTAAAAATGTGTTTAAAAATGAGTTTAAAAAATTGAGTACCCATCAACAATGAATCAAACATAACGTCTTCGGCATAAAATAACCCAACAAGGGATGACATGGCATAAAATCCGAAAATAGACGCTGATGCTTTAAGGAATCTTATCGTTTTGGGAATTCATCAAATCCAGCAGAGTAAAAATCGTTTTATCAGACATAAAACTTTTCTCAGCGATATAATTTATTTCAAGGTGACCCTTCCCCCTTTTTAACAGTTTTTCTTTTTTTACTAAGGCTACTGAAATCAAGAGTCCACATTGAATTTTATATGTATTCGATCCAAAATTTCTATTCGCAATTCGCCTCAGGGCCTGCTCGTACATTGTTAGCAGTTTTCCCCGGACGCCAGCGAGGATTTCTCCCGTTCTTATCTACAGCTTCAACGACCCTTCTTACTGCGGAGATTGGATTGCAGAAGATTGTACCGGTCCCTTTCAAACATTTCATGATGTTATAAATGACCTCCCGACACAGCCAGCTATTTCATCCCTTGAATTTTCCTCTGCAGCCCGACCTTTTGTAAAGTTTCGGGATCAATTAAAAAGTGTATGGAGTGTAATCATCATATACTTATCTTATACTATTCTACTTATCTCTGGATCTGGTTGGGTCTCTGCTATTATGGATCAGTGTATCTGGTATTTCTGTATCAGTTGTTGGGCTGGCTGGCTTCTCTCAGTTCTTCGAGTGGTCTTGAACAATTCGAGTTCTGTTGGGTTATTCCTTCCATTAGCAATTTTTAATAACGAACACAAGACGTTCTTAGCTTTTCCGAGCTCTTTATCTTTATTTCAAAACCAAAGTTGGAGAAATTGCTCTTTTCGGATGCACGCAGGTAAAACTTTCCGTCCGTCTTCGCCTAACACCCAGGCCAAAATCTTCCCAACTCTCCCACTCTCTCTCTCTCTCTCTCTCTCTCTCTCTCTCTTCCTCTCCTTCTCACTTTGTACTGACCAATCAGAAACCGACAGGTAGCCTTTCACACGTAATCCCAAAATATGAGAAACTTTCCATGACACGTAACGCTCTACTTTGACCAGTACTTAGGCTAGACAGGCTGTCAGAGAGGCACCCTCCGATCAATCTGGTGGTCATGTCAAATCTCTTGGACATATATGTTTGTCTCGACCGTATTGCTCTTATGGCAAAATTTCAACACTTTTCATCATATCTGTGCTTGCATTTTACAACTATAATGTTAATATAATAATCTGTCACTTCTATTGTATTATTCTAAAATAAAGATGCAACCAATTTTACGGTTAAGCCGGACTTAACGGACCTAAATTCCACCATCTTATGTTACCCCGTCAAAAGAAAGAAAATACGAAAAATCAGGGAATCAACCGATTTTAATGAAATTTTCAGTTATATTAATGAAAAAAAAGATATAACGTACCAGTTATTTTATTTAAAAAAAACCTTTACAATTTTTCCGGCTCGTTAACTTTAAACCACGTATCTTTGAGGCGTAACATAGATTTTCAAAGATACGTGGTTCAAAGTTTACTGACCTGAAAAAAAATGTAAAAGGTTTTAAATAAAATAACTGGTGCATTATATATTTCATTCATTGATATATGAACACTGAAAATTTCATTAAATTCAGTTAATTCCATGATTTTTGGCATTTCTTTTTCTTTCTGCAGGGTGGCATACAATGGTGGAATTTACGTCCATTAAGTTCGACTTAACCCTAAAATTTGTTGCGTCTCTATTTTAGAATAATACAATAGAAGTGACAGAGAATTATATTAACATTATAGTTGTAAAATGCAAGCACAGATATGATGAAAAGTGTTGAAGGTTTACCATAAGAGCAATACGGTCGGGACAAACATATATGTCCAAGGGATTTGACATGACCACCGGATTGATCAGAGGGTGCCTCTCTGACAGCCTGTCTAGCCTAAGTACGGGTCAAAGTAGAGTGTTGCGTATCATGGACTGCTTAATTACCAGGATTCCGTCCTTCAGTATCACAGGTCACCACACACGGCCATCAGTTTACTCCATTGTTCGGGAGTATTACTCTCTCTCTCTCTCTCCCCCCTCTCTCTCTCTCTCTCTCTCTCTCTCTCTCTCTATTATATTATATATATATATATATATATATATCTTTAGAAGTGACAGAGAATTATATTAACGTTATAGTTGTAAATTGCAAGCACAGATACCACGGTGAAATTTAGGTCTGTTAAGTTCGGTTTAACCAATTTTAGTTTATATCATTTAGGTCCGTTAAGTTCGATTTAACCAATTTTAGTTTATATCATTTCCCTTTTGTTTTTTTCCTGTGAATAATTCCATGTTTATGAATATGTTACTTCTAGCACTTAACTGAACTCATGTTAACTTGTTATTTATTGTTTCTGACTTGAAAGATGAGTGAAATCGATTATATTGTAGAAATGATCTGTTCTTTCTTTTATAAGACGCCAATAGTTTGTGAATCAACGTTTGTTTATTATTTAATTGTGTTTCTATATCGCAAGTCAATCTCCAGGCCAGTACTTATTTCTTTTTATCAATTGTTTAGAATATCAATTGTTTAGAATATGATATTCGGAAACTTGTATGAAAATTCGATACGAAAAAGACAGCTGAAATATTTAGGCTTAATAAATATATATATGCTTGTTTGAGATACGCCTGTACTATTAAACGGCGCCGGGTGGCGTCGTCAGTTATCTTATTACTGGATCATTAGGGGGTTTCGGGTCTTTCGACATAATACCCCCCTCGCCAGTTGGACCCCATGTTGGATTTATTGCTCATATATATATATATTTACCAACCCCTCCGCACGAGCAGGATGTGACACGAGGTCAATTTCTTAAGCGGAGTACAACAGGTTTGAATTCAGAGTTTTCCTTCTCCTAGAACAAGGTTAAAGAGCCCAGTCTGCCCAACTATTTAGCCATAGCTGGAGGGAGATTAGGATTCATACCTTTCCAAAGAGTATTAGCGCTAAGTGAAATGCAATTACCTCGTCCAGGATTTGAACTCGGGGCGACGAGTCCATTTCCCATGACTTTAACCATTACACCACGCGCTTTTTCTTTTACTCATATAAGGTGTGTGCTAGTTCCCTGCCTATACTTATAGACTAGGCGAGATCATGTGGTCTATTCCTTCGCCAATCGCCGGCCATAATGCGTGGATGATATATTACTTAAACGCTGATTCTTTTTCAGTTTCCTAGCAGGCATCGACGAAGGAACCTAGGAATCTCTACCTGAGAGGATTACCAAAGGATCCAAATCGGAGGACTCTCTACCTAGAATCAACTGACCAATTATGGCCCTTAAAAGATTAACACTCCACTAGAGAGTCCTATCAAGTCCTAGTGCGTCACCCATACATATTGTATAGTATATACAACTGATACTATGAAAGTAATCCTTTGCTCCTTCCAGTGCATTTCAGGTATCAGGAAATTAACCTCACCTTCATACCTTTACCAAGAGTATTAATTCAAAACTAGCTGGACGCATGGAATTTCCACGAAACGAAACAAAAATCAAGAGGAGCTATTTAAGCCAGAAACGATGATTTACAATTTCATTACATATAAGTAAAGTCGTCGGGGCGGCCTAAAGTCGGTATCAGCCAGTCAGCGAGGGATTCTATCCCCTTTTTAATAGCGCTAGACCAAGCATATTGTTTTAGCGTCTGAGGTGGAGCGCCACACCTACCATCAGCTCCTTACTTTACCGCACAGATCCCTGTGCTACTCATACGCTGAGTTGGCGAGGACCGGTATCGAACTAGGAAGCTTGTGGTTTCTAGCCGAACGCTCTACCGACTGAGCTAACCCGGCCCCTTCATATAAATCCTACAAAAATTACCAAATAAATATTCCGTAATTCACAATTTTAATATTACAAATAAAACAAACACATGACTTATTTTTAAACTCATTTTAATCTTACGTTTGGGCATTTAACATTTGGAATGTTTCATTTTTTAAATTGGCCGAAATAAAATAGGACAAATAAGAAATCTGCTATTAAGCAAAACCAGGTAATCTGTATTCACATTTTTGCCTTGCATCTTGGATAATTTGGACGGTGTCATTTTTAACGAGAGGGTATTGGAGCATGATAACGGACGGAAGATTTAGGAACAAGCGTATTATTAATTAATTCAAAATGAATACAAATAGTCCCAGTTGGAATTTAAACTCGGTTCGCCGAAACCATTATCCGTGCCATGGACCGTTTGGCGCCCCGCAACTTCCATGTGAAAAATAAGACTAGACTCAAATTGTAGATTATAGATATTTACCAATCCCTCCGCACGAGCAGGATGCGGCACAAGGTTAATTTCTTATGAGGAGGTTTGAATTCAGAGTATTTCTTCTCCTAGGCTGGTAACCTAGCCATGGTTAAAGAGCCCAGTTTGTCCTGCTATTTACCCATAGCTGGAGGGGGAATCGGATTCATACCTTTCCGAAGGGTATAATCGCCATGTGAAATGCAAACAGCTTCGTCCAGGAATTGAACTCGGGTCGACGAGTCCATTTCCTACGACTCTAACCATTACACCACACGCCTCCAATATGTGGATTATAAGTGTACTTTATGATTCCTGCGTGAGACAGAGACAGCGACGGTGGCGTAGTGACATTTTTGCACTGATCCGTAATGAATAGACATTGTGGCGAGCGTATGGATGCATTTCTCAATGCACACAAAAGGAAGAGTGGGGTGGGGGTAGGGGTTTGGAGGATGAACGGTCAGAATCGGATGTCATATAACAGCCAAATGGTCGGCAGATTTTACTTCAGGAAATTCTCTCACCTCCGGAATTTATCGATCTAAATCATACATCATGGGGAACAAAACCATCTTACTCTCACGAGGCATCTCATATATAACCGAATATAGATAAGTACACATGCTTACATCTATCTATCTATCTATCTATCTATCACTCTATCTAATCCTAGTCTATATAAATCTCTCTCTCTCTCTCTCTCACTCTCTCTCTCTCACTCTCTTACTCTCTCTGTCTCTGTCTGTCTGTCTGTCTGTCTCTCTCTCTCTCTCTCTCTCTATTATATATATATATACTCACGCACACACACACACACACACATATATATATATATAAATATACACACACACATATATATATATATATATATATATATATATATATATGTGTGTGTGTGTGTGTGTGTGTGTATATTTAAGTTAAGGTAGCATGGCAATGGAGTCAACGGTACCTGGTTTCTGACAGTGTCTATCCTATACGATCTTCAGACTCTGTTTACTCATAAATATTGCACCTATATCTCTCTCTTTCTCTTTCTCTCTCTCTCTCTCTCTCATTCACTCTCTCTCTCTCTCTCTTCTCTCTCTCTCTATATATATATATATATATATATATATATATACATTGGAAAGGATTTTTCATTTATCCCTCATTTCATTCATTTTTATTTCACCATTCATTCATTTTACCATTAATTTTAAACACACACACACACACACACACCATATATATATATATAATATATATATATATATATATATATATATGAGAAGTAAACAAACAAACAATGTGTTTGATATGGCTTTTTTAGCCGACAATTTTTGGGAGAATATGTGTTTAATTGAAGTCGTACATAATTTTAAAAATGAATTAATTAACAATTAATGAATTAGGCGGGCATACCTATTCAAATGTAAGGCTAAACAAATCGAGAAAAATCAAAGAAGAAGAAATAAAGCAAATATATATATAAGTATATATCTATTGCCGCCCTCACTTTAAACATACTACGTGAAGAATTTCTTGTATTCACTTTTTAAATGTTTCTTCGGCATTGTTTTGATTACTGAAATAGATTTTGATTTTTCTCTTCACATTTCTAATTACACACTTAATTAAAAAGTTTATGCCAAAAATGAATTTAAAAGACATGATCGGCTAATTTTTAATTAGGGTTGCCAACCTGATATATCTTATTATAATGGAGATTGTGTGTTTTTCTGTCTGTAACCGAAACTATATTACTACTCAAGTCACAATTCCCTTAGTTATCGACATCACATTCCCCATGATTTTATTTTAACCTTTTTAATAATTAATAAATTGTTTGACATTATTAATACTGTTAACCATATCTACATACTAATAACAAGCAATTATATTTATATATACAACATAATAGCGGTTTACAGTATGAACGGGAAGGCTAATATGCATATTGATATTAAAAAATCGAATTTAATGAATATGTGCTCAGTGTTATTGATTTCTAACTGTTTGGTTTTATTTTAATGAATATAAGCAAAAATATCTTCAATAAATCTTAAATGAAATCCATTAACAAGAAAAAATAACTGAAAGTTTATTCTTACTTCCTATCTTAACTAAATACTTACATTAGAAAAAATAGCAATGAAAGACGAGAGTGATGGAAGAGTAAGTTTCAGTTGTTCTATGTTTCAAATCTTTTATCTGCATTCTTATTTAGTTTCATTAGCCTTTCTAATTTAATATAATATTTCATTACATTCAAACTTAAATACTTGCACCCGGAGGGTGCATATATTTGCTAGTACAAATAATCAGTCGTCACACTTTCTCAACCAACTTCGTATGATAAGTAGTTTCTGAAATATTGATTGCGTGTAAATTACATTTAGAGTTAATTTCATCATCGATGATTCCACGATCCACAAATTATTTCAAGTTGAGATGATTTGTCATCAGTAGAAAAAGGGGGGAAAATCAACCATACTGTTTCTTGCATTGGGAGTTGTCTTTTTTTTTTTTTTACATCTACGTGGTTAAGCTCAAACATTTGAATATTACCCAAATGGTGAGAAGAAGAAGAAGAAGAAGAAGAAGAAGAAGAAGAAGAAGAATGAAATAGAATGAGGAAAAAGAAGAAGTAGAAAGAAACTGAAGAAGAAGAAAAATTTAAGAAGAAGAAAAAGAACAAATAATTGAAGAAGACAAATTTCAAAAAGAAGAAGGAAAAGGAGAAAGAACAATTTGAGGAAAACATTGAAAAAGAAAAATTTGAAGAAGAATAAGAAGAATAAGAAGAAGAAGAAGAAGAAGAAGAAGAAGAAGAAGAAGAATTGAAGAAGAAAAATTTCAAGAAGAAGAAAAAGGGGAAGAAAAAAGAAGGAATTTGAGGACATATTGAGGAAGGAAAAAATTAAGAAGAAGAAGAAGAAGAAGAAGAAGAAGAAGAAGAAGAAGAAGAAGAAGAAGAAGAAGAAGAATGAAATAGAATGAAGAAAAAGAAGGAGTAGAAATAAGCTGAAGAAGAAGAAAAATTTCAAGAAGAAAAAGAAGAAAAATAACAAAAAATTGAAGAAGAAAAATTTCAAAAAGAAGAAGGAAAAGGAGAAGAGCAATTTGAGGAAAACATTGAAGAAGAAAAATTTTAAGGAGAAGAATAAATTGAATGAAGAAGAAGAATGAAATAGAACGAAGAAGAAGAAGAAGAAGAAGAAGAAGAAGAAGAAGAAGAAGAAGAAGAAGAAGAAGAAGAAAACATTGCAGAAGAAAACAAATTGAAGAAAATTTTCAAGAAGAAAATCTTCAAGAAGAAAAAGAAGAAGGAACTTGAGGAAAACATCGAGGAAGAAAAAATTAAAGAAGACGAATTTGAAGAAAAAGAAATAATTTGAAGAAGTTATTGAAGATGATTGGTTCTGTTTAATGGAATATCAACCCTGTGGGTTGTTTAATGCTAACAATTTATATACATATACTATGCATAAAAATATATAATATAATATAATATAATATAATATAATATATATATATATATATATATATATATATATATATATAGTATAACATAACGTAACGTATAATTCAACATAACAATATGTAAGATAGCAAGAGATTTTGTTTACGTATACTCCACGTATATCATGTCAAGGTCATGAAAATATAGTTTTTTTCTCATGCTTCAAAATTACTATTTTTATAACCTTAACATAGCATAATGTATATAACAACAACCTATACATCTATATATCTATATATGCGTTGAAGAAGAAGAAAAATTTGAAGATGAAGAACAATAAAAATAACAATTTGAAGAAAAAAATTGAAGATGAAAAATTTGAAGAAGTCTTTAAAGCAGATGAAGAAGAATTTGGAAAAAAAATCGAGTTTGTTCTTCCCGACGGGAGAAGTCTCCGAGTTCAAGGATAACAGTTAATGCAAGATTGGAATCCAAGTTACCATCGAAGGAGACAACAGAGACTTGGAGAAAAAAAAACTTAAGCAAATAAGATGACAATCTAACAGTATGACAATAACCGTAACACGATTTTTATTTCGTTGTATCATTTACAATTTTCAGGTTGAATTTGAAATTTTCAGTTTAAATTTGAAATTTTCAGTAAATTAAAAAATGTCAGTTTAAATTTGAAATTTTCTGTTTAAGTTTGACATTTTAATTCGTTGTATCATTTACAATTTTCAGGTTAAATTTTTAGTTTAAATTTTAAATTTTCAATTTTGATTTGAAATTTTTCGTAAATTCGAAATTTTCAGTTTAAATTTGAAATTTTCAGTAAATTTGAAATTTTCAGTTTAAATTTGAAATTTTCAGTTTAAATTTGAAATTTTCAGTTTAAATCTTTAGTAAATTCGAAATTTTCAG
>CM042149.1:56887420-56889920 GCA_023376005.1 Doryteuthis pealeii | reverse complement strand
CTCTCCTCACGAACGCTTACCCACCCACTTTACCTCCTCTTCTATCCACCTCCTCCCACCACACTACCCTTCTATAAAACACTTGTATGATAAACTGTTAATTCATTAAAACGACTGATGATACCAAGCTCAAGGCTCTAGCGAAATATATCCTACAGACTTTTGTCTGGGTTTTGTTCTTTTGTTCCTCACATTCCACCATATATAAATATATATATATATATATATATATATATATATATATATAAGGTATCCAAATGACTAGTAGTAAGGGATGATTCTACTTGGGATCTTCAAAATCTCACCGTATAAGCATAGTGTATGCTTTTGTAGGTGCAAACATATATTCATACAAGGATTTTTATAAATCCCTAGACAGAGCTCAATGTATAATAATCAATAATTTAGATTAAATAGAGTGCAATATTCATATTTCAAAGAAAGAAAAAAAGCAATAAACCGTCATTCCGTAATAAATTTATTTCGACCAAAACTCAAAAGGCTTTTAAAAATTTAAAGATATTTCTAAAACTCCTTAAGAGTTCAGTCTCATCAGACAGAAATCACAAATTAAAGTGATTAACTCAAATATTTTATTATGATACTGTTATAGGTGACACACCCTATAAGACCAATGGAATGCGCCAACAGCTTACTATAAATAAACAGGGATAATTGTGGCTTAGGAAGCAAGCCAATGCGAGTGCCAATAACTGTTCGTCGGACGTAATTTCCACATCTCTCTATTGTATTGTCTACTTTCTGTTAATACATTTTCTACTTTTCGTTACCCGTTGTTTTGTTCTTATTTGACCCCTTAAAACCTCACAACAGATACTTAATAAATAAAACAATCTTTGACGATTCACTGTATTCTGCCGTTGTAGTAGTTTGGAACTACCTACAGCTGCATTCCGTATTTCTTCATTTGAATCCATTCCTGTCGTTTCCTTTGCGAGGCTCCTTTGCTCCTTCAGCTGCGTGCCAGATCTCAGAGTTCTCAGTTCTGCATTTTGCCTGTAGCTTTCAATCAAGTATGTGCAGTGACGACTCCTTCGTGTCCGGTAATTGTTAGAGCCTTTTACAGCAAATTTCAGTACGAAGCACATGACCGAAATTGGGAGTTGCTTAATCTTTTAGGTGCTGTGCAATATACCTACAATTACATTAGTAGAAAAAAAACCCGTTTCGAACAAGACTTTGCACGTATATACGGAAGCGCGTGGTCTAATGGTTAGAGTCGTAGGAAATGGACTCGCCGACCCGAGTTCAATAGCTGGACGAAGCTGTTTGGATTTCACATAGCGCTAATACCCTTGCGAAAGGTCCGAATCCAATTCTCCCCCCAGCTATGGGTAAAATAGCAAGGCAAACTGGGCTCTTTAACCATGGCGAGGTAACCAGTCTAGGAGAAGGAAAACTCTGAATTCAAACGTGTAAAAAACCCTCTTAAGAAATTGACCTTGTGTCGCATCCTGCTCGTGCAGAGGAGTTGGTACCCTAACTTGTTTTTAATAGATCTCTTCTCTGACTGTAAAATTTTTGTCACTTTTGATATGCATTTAGATGCAACACTGGTTGATTTTGGAGGGTTCACTAAAATATGACAACTGCGCAGCTTGATGTTTTGAATTCACAATAAATTAAAACCGAAGATGATAAATTTACTACACCTCTTCCTCCACAATCCATACAACTACTACTCCTACTACTCTTACTCGTACTACTACACTATACTACTGTGCGTATAAAACCAATTATAAATATAGCATAGAGTGAATAGGGCAAATATAACATAAGTCATGGGCACCTCACTTGGTGTAAAGGTTAGCAAGCTCGATTTGAAGACCATTGTGTTCTGGATTCTTGTTAGATGATTACACCAAATATGCCGTACGCTCAGTTGCGGGATCCCAATTTAATAGAAATATTATTAATACGTTATGGCTACAGTTAAGAAGGGAGTCTGTAACGGTAACAATTAAGGAAGATAGATATTCATTCATTCGTATACTTATCGTCGGAGCTGGGTACCTGGGTGTGTTGTTTGGCCTGGCAATCTCTCTGTTCTTCGGGTCTGGAACTACTTGGGTTCTCCTTGGGTCCTTTCTGTCCTTGCGTCTGTTATTAGTATTTAATTAACGAACACAAGACGATGCTGTTTTTTCAGAGCTCATTTATTTTTATTTTGCCCAAGTAAAATACCTGGAGGACAGACCGCATCTTCCGCCTGTCCTCAACAAACACTCAGTCCAGACACCTGCCGTCTCATTCGAACAGACAAATCTCTTTCCTCTTTGTTCTTTCCAATCTGAAACCAAGGTTAGTTATTCATGCGTCATCTTTATTCTGGGTATTTTCCATAATTACACTTTTCCACGTTCGTAACACGTCAACTCACCGCTGACGACACACACTGACTTCCACGTCTCATTATTTTACACTTTTCAAAATTCATCAGCTGTAAAGCAACTGTTGTACACTAGACAGTCATTATCGG
>CM042149.1:56837420-56882420 GCA_023376005.1 Doryteuthis pealeii | reverse complement strand
ATATATTTCACGTTTCATGTGCTCAGACAATAAAGTCTGTATTGTTGTTATATTTATAATAATATGTTATTAATAATATATTAATTGGATTTTTATGTATATATTCACCTCTGTTGGAAGCTTATTCTGATTCCCTCTAACGTATTATAAGAACTAGATTTCGCCACTAAAGCCAAGACCACACATTCAGTAATTGCAACTGCCTCAAGAATGGCAAAATATTTCTTCATACTAGCTTTGTGTAAGAAAGAAAAGAACTCGTTAGAGTAACCAGTCTTACATTCAAGGCACACAAGTGCTTGCCAATTGCAGAATCGTGCCCTTGTAAAAAAATTGTCCTTATTCATTGAATGACCCTCACACACACACACACACACACACACCACACACACACACACATATATATATATATATATATATATATGTATATATATAATGTAGTTATAAAAGATACAAATTTATCAACTTCAAAAAGTTTTAATATCAAGTCAAAATCAACTACCATATTTTATAAACTGAAAGTCTTAGAGTAACAATTCCTATATACATATTCTAAGTCCAGTATCATTTATCAATCATATTAAACCAGGTAAGTCAACTGTATTTCTTGTATATTACCCCATATGAATCCTTAGTTTCACTAATCTTTCATACTTAAAAAAACAGTACATTTATCTTTTTATAACTTTGCCAGTTCAATCTTTAGTCGAGCTCTTACGATCATTTTTAAACTAATACCCTTGGGAAAGGTGTCTGTTCTTTTATCCCACATCTATGGGTTGACAGTGCCACTATTGTTCTTCTTAAATAATAGTTTCGCTATTAAATAACCCATGAAGGTTGATATGCCATTAAACAAAGAAACAAACATTTTACAGACAAAAATAGGTTACAAAAAGTCGCAACCCCTCTCTAATTTGGAGAGCTAAAAATCGATATAACTTCGTCAATTTTTAAAATTGGAAGCTCAAATTTTGAGGATTGTCTAACTTTAACATAATCCACACCTGGACAAAATTACAGAAAAAATTGAAGCGCGTTGGTAACATAGCCTGGATGATTTAACATGGAATTACCCTGAGAGTAATCATCAGGACCAATTATATCTTCAAGTATCGGATATCTTAATTACAGTTATATATATATATATATATATATATATATATATATATATATATATATATATAAACCCTTCCACACAAGCAGGATGCAATACAAGGACAATTTCTTAAGACTGGTTACCTATCCAGAGTTAAAGAGTCCAGTCTTTCCCGCTATTTACCTATAGCTGGAGGGAGAATTGGATTATTACCTTTCCCAATGGTATTAGCGCCATGTGAAACGCCAACAGCTTCGACCAGGAATTGAACTCGCGTTGACGATTCCATTTCCTACGACTCTAACCATTAGACCACGCGCTCCCATAAATTAAATAGCATCACGTATTCCGACCGAATACGAATAATCTTTTACCATATCCATTTCGCCTATAAATGGTATTCTAATACTAACACCATGGGGCAAAGTGTCAATCCCTTTACAATAGCGCTAAGTCAGGGAGATCGTCACAAATACAGTTCGATTACTAATGACTGTTACTAAGTAAAAGTAAAGTCATCGGAGTGACCTAATGTCGGTATCAGCCTGAGAGCAAGGGAGTCAATCCCCTTTTCAACAGCGCTAGACCAAGGAGATTATTTTTGTGGAGCGCCCTACCTACTATCGGCTCCTTATTTTACTGCGCATATTTCCCTGCTACTCATACGCTGAGTTGGCGGGGGCCGGTATCGAACCAGGAGCCTTGTGGTTCCTAGCAACAATCTTGTATCAAAGTACAATATCCGACCTCTTAGTTTACCGCACAGATTTCTGTGCTACGCATTCGCTGAGTTGGCGAGGGCCGGTATCGAACAAGGAACCTTGTTGTTCCTAGCGACAATCTTCTATCAAAATACAATATCCGACCTCTGAGTTTACCACACAGATTTCTGTGCTACGCATTCGCTGAGTTGGCGAGGGCCGGTATCGAACCAGGAACCTTGTTGTTGCTAGCGACAATCTTCTATCAAAATACAATATCCGACCTCTTAGTTTACCGCACAGATTTCTGTGCTACGCATTCGCTGAGTTGGCGAGGGCCGGTATCGAACCAGGAACCTTGTTGTTGCTAGCGACAATCTTGTATCAAAATACAATGTCCGACCTCTAAGCTACTTACTTTTCCGCACAGATTTTCGTGCTACTCATACGCTGAGTTTTCGAGGGACGGTATCGAACCAGGAACGTTGTGGTTCCTAGCGACAATCTTGTATCAAAATACAATATCCGACCTCTTAGTTTACCGCACAGATTTCTGTGCTACGCTGAGTTGGCAAGGGCCGGTATCGAACCAGGAACCTTGTTGTTCCTAGCGACAATCTTATATCAAAATACAATGTTCGTCCTCCCATATCTTTGCCCATTAGTCTAATGATTGGGCTAAGAGAGCAAAATTATGCTTTTCTTATTTTAACGATTTTTAAAAATCTCGGCAATCAAACAGCAAAGATTTAGGCTTTAAAAAAATGTTTGTTTATAGAAGAAACAGCGTGACGTTGTTTACACATAAAAAAGGTGAAATTAACACCTTTAAAACTACGTCACGATTTAAGAGAGGGGATAGAAAAAAAAGGGCGCGTATTTTTCAGCTTGGGAATTTCAGATTTGTATCAGTCCTCGCTTGTATCCAGTTGGATAATCGATAAGATTTAATCAACATGAAACTTTCTGATTGGGAAAGAAGAAGAAGAAGAAGAAGAAGAAGAAGAAGAAGAAGAAGACGTGAGGAGGTGATATGAGGAAAGAAGATAAATCAATTATGATTATCTTTGCTTAAATTCGGATATCGAAATTTGCAGCGACATGATTCCCCTCAAAAAAAAAAGCCAATAATAATAATAATAATAATAATAATAATAATAATAATAATAATAATAGAAACCTCAAAAGAGAAACAGAATCACTTATAATTGCTGCACAAAATAATGCCATAAGGACAAACTACATCAAAGCAAAAATTGATAAGACCCAACAAAATAGTAAGTGTAGACTTTGCGGGAATAGAGATGAGACTGTAAACCATATACTCTGCGAATGTAGCAAACTAGCACAACGAGAATACAAAGCTAGACACGACTGGGTTGGGAAGATGATCCACAGGGAATTATGCAAAAAATTAAATTTTGACCACACAAAAAAATGGTATATGCATAAACCAGAAACTGTTCTTGAGAACGAAACGCATAAAATTCTTTGGGACTTTGAAATAAAAACGGATCACCTTAGCCCAGCAAGAAAACCAGACCTAGTGTTGATAAACAAAAAAGAAAGAACTTGTCAACCGGTGGATTTTGCAGTGCCAGCAGATTACAGGGTGAAGTTAAAGGAAAATGAAAAAATGGACAAATATCTGGACCTTGCCAGAGAACTGAAAAAGTTATGGAATATGAAAGTGAAAGTGATACCAATTGTGGTTGGTGCACTTGGAACAGTCCCAAAGGGGTTGGAAAAGGGTTTGGAAAGTTTGGATATCAGAGGAAGGATTGAAACCATTCAGAACACTGCACTACTGCAATCTGCCAGAATACTCAGAGTCCTGGAGACCTGGGGAGACTTGCTGTCACTCAGACTCCAGTGAAAGACCATCAGGTAATGCTCAAAAGGAGTAAACAATAATAATAACCTTGCCAGTTCTTTTTCATTATCATTATTATCATTAGGTTTTCACTCCTGCAGTAGCCGGTGGTCCATTGGAGGCTGAGTGACAGCAAGTATCCTCAGGTCTCCAGAACTCTTCTGAGTATTCTGGCCGATTTTAATAGTGCTGTAATTTGGATGGTCTCGATTCTTCCTCTGATTCATAATTCACCCAAATTATTTTCCAGAGCTTTGGGGACTGTTCCAAAGAGAGCGATTAGAATTGGTAAGACCTCCCCCTTCATGTTCCACGGTTTTCTCAGTTCTCTGGCAAGGTCCAAGCATTTGTTTATCTTTTCGCTTTCTTTCATGTTCATTCAGTGGTTGGCCGGGACGGCAAAATCCACAAGATGAAAGGTTCTCTTCTTCTTGTCGATCAATACACCATCCGATCTCCTGGCCGGGATTAGAGGATGCGTATTATTATTATTTTCACTTCTTTTGATTTTTTCTCATCAGCATTTGCTGATGGTATTTCACTGGAGGCTGAGTGACAAGTCTCATCAGGTCCCTAGGACTCTTCTGAGTACCCGATTGCAGCAGTGCAGTAGTCTGGATGGTCTCAATTCTTCCTCTGATTCCCAATCCTCCAGTCTTTTTTCAAAGTTTATTGGGACTGTTCCAAGTGCACCAACTACAATTGGTATCACTTTCTCTTTCATATTCCACAGCTTTTTCAATTCTCTGGCAAGGTCAGGGTATTTATCAATCTTTTCATTTTCCTTCAGCTTCACCCTGTGACCTGCTGGAACTGTAAAGTCCATCAGTTGACACGTTCTCTTTTTTTTCTTCTTTTTTTTATCAACAGTAGGTCTGCTCTCCTGGTTGAAATAGGGGCTCCGTCTTTATCTCAAAGCCCCAGAGAATTTTATGCGTTTCATTCTAAAGAACGGATTCTGATTTATGCATACACCATTTTGTTGTATGGTCAAAATTTAAATTTTTTGCATAATTCCCTGTGGATCACCTTCCCAACTCAGTCGTGCCTAGCTTTGAATTCCCGTTTATTATTATTATTTTACTCCTTTTGAGTTTTCACATCAGCATTACCTGATGGTCTTTCACTGGAGTCTGAGTGACAGCAAGTCTCCTCAGGCCCCCAGGACTCTTCTGAGTATTCTGGCAGATTGCAGCAGTGCAGTGTTCTGAATGGTTTCAATCCTTCCTCTGATTTCCAAACTTCCCAAACCCTTTTCTAATCCTTTTTGGACTGTTCTAAGTGCACCAACCACAATTGGTATCACTTTCACTTTCATATTCCATAACTTTTTCAGTTCTCTGGCAAGGTCCAGATATTTGTCTATTTTTTCATTTTCCTTTAACTTCATCCTGTGATCTGCTAGCACTGCAAAATCCACCAGTTGACAAGTTCTTTCTTTTTTGTTTATCAACACTATATCTGGTCTTCTTGCTGGGATAAGGTGATCCGTTTATTATTATTATTATTATTATTATTATTATTATTATTATTATTATTATTATCTACCTTTCACTGTTTAACTCATGTATAAACATCTTTGTTCTTTTTGTTGTCTTATTTCTAATAATTCTTCCCCTTTTCCGTTTCTTTTCTTGCGTCTTGTTTTATTCCGGGATGTTATCTTTGTGTAAATAGTTTTATCTTGCCCCTTTTGTTGTCGTAACATTTCTGGATCGTTGTATGTTTCCTCCACAGTTCAATACTTTCTATCAGTTGTTAAATGCATTTTTTCTCCGCTTTTGTTTGTCCTTCCTGATGTTCGTGAATTAGCAGCTAGAAACCGCCAAGAAAATATCTTAACCAAAACGACAGATCGGAAACACACACTATTCTTCTGTACACTTGATATCATCGTGATGTATTAACGCGCTTACGGGTCGTGAAACAAAAGCGGAACATCTCTGCGTGTGCATTGTTGATGGGATTGTCTAAATCCCCTACCTGATATACCATTACTAAATGTTAGAAAAAAAAGAACGAAAAATTAGCAAAAGGGCCTCTAGGATTTCTTTGATAGAAATGGAATTCGCCAGTGCCATTCTTTTCATTGTATATAATTCTTCATTTGTTTTCGAGTTGGAATTTCGCGCCACATCGTTATCTCGTTGACTTTTCCCGCCATTGAAAATGCCTGATTGTGCTAAGAGAAACATCTGATGTGTATTATGATTGGATGATTACAAAACGGAAGTAATCGATAAATAAACTAACGAATGAATGAATAAATAAATAAATAGATAAAATACTGATCATTTTCGATAACGTAAAAAACTATATCTAAAAATAAAAAAATAAAACGATAAAAAAAAATAAAATAAAATAAAAAGATAAAACAAAAACACAATAAAAAACCCAACAAACTTGGTTAAGTAAATTTAAGTGTTTATAATTTAAATCTTTAATTTAATTTAAATCTTAACAATAAACTATAATTTAAATCTTAACAACTTAACGATAAGTGATGACACTTTGCTGTTGGCCTCCTTCCGTCTGCTAAAGACGATGGCGTAGTGTCCAAATTTTTAAATCTGCATCTGCGCAGGTGGCTGAACAGGCCAGTTTTTGAAATGCAGTCTCTGATGCAGTGACTGCATACACATAATGATGCTTGCTGGGGTTGCTGTTGTCTCTCCTTCCTTCTGGCTCTCTTTGCTGTGGTGGCTACTTTCCTCTCTGTTTCACTCCTTTTCGTGTCTTGTTTTATAAGAAGGCGCCAGGGCGCTCGGTTTTCTTTCTTTCTCCAAGACTGGTTACCTATCCAAGGCTAAAGAGACTAGTTTGTCCTACTATTTATCCATAGGTCGAGCGAAAGTAGTTGAATGCATACCTTTCCCAAGGTTATTATCACCATTTGAAATGCATGCACCGTTTTCTGGAATTTGAAATGGGTCGACAAATCCATTTCCTACGACGATAACCATTGCATTATCTTCCGAATAATAACTCATTAAGAAATATAAAATTAGAGCCCGAGTCGTCTCTTATTATTTCGGTTTCTTGTTATAATGACATATCAAACGTTATGGGTTATTTAATACCGAAACGATAATTGAAGAAGAACAATAGTGGTACTATTTAACCCATAGTTGGGGGATAAGAGGGTTAGCATTTCCAAGGGTATCAGCGCCATGTGAAATACAAACAGCCTTATCCAGGATTTGAACTCTGGTAGACAAGTCCATATCCCACGACTCAAACCATTACACCACGTCTCCCCGTGTCATTTTATGGATATATCATCTTTTTTTTTAGCTATTTTGAGTTGACCCGAAATATATATTTTTTCTAATTGGTGTGTATGAACGCTTTTTAAATTACTTTAACGGTAAGACATGCCCCATTTAAGGGATCTGTTTCATTGTTGTAATAGTTACACAGTTCCCTCGTGCCTTGAGGATGATTGTATTATGTGATGGAATTATATAGTATGCATGTTTTTGACATAAGGCTAAATTACTTTCATTGAATTTCTGTTAGAAAAGTTTTCCACGGGGGACCCGGTCTATGGAAATGACAGTCGATAAACGTTTGGAACAGAACTGCCGCATCAGACTCAACACATTGGTTTAGAAGATGGATGTCAGCAAATAACTTTGTGAAATGCAACCAGCCTTGTCCGGGATTTGGACTTATATTGCAGTGTTCACGATGATAACCATTACACCATGGGCACCTCCGAATTTACCTTTTAAATTGTATGTCTGTCTGTCCATATATTTGTTTGTACAACAAAGTGTATGTCTTTTTATAAAGAAATTTGTTTTTAAATTAGTATAATGCAAATGTTGTTTAAGTAAACCAACATTTTCTATTTTGGGGAATGTTTTATTCCATGCATAAAAATGTTTTATTCCATGTATAAAACAAAAAATAATTTCTCTGAAGTATTTCTGCATGAAATTTAGATTTTATTTCCCTCATTCATCCAACTGCAACTCCACATTTAATTTTCCTTATTTTTTGTTTAACATTGAGAAAAATTTGACATAAATGTAAACACAGCTCTACTTTATAATTTTTATTTATCTAAGTTTTATCTGAGTTTACATAGACTCTGTTGTAGAGACAAACGCCTCTTGCTGACTACTATTATTGATAATACAATTTATTATGATAAATTATTATTATTAATAAATTATAAATTATTATAAATTATTAATTATTATTAATTAATTATTATAAATTATTATTATTAATAATTTGTTTATTATTATTAATTAATAATTATTAATTATTATTAATTAATAATTATTAATTATTAATAATTTATTTATTATTAATTATTAATAATTATCAATTATTATTATGAATTATAATACAAATTTATTATTGATAATACAATGTCTGAAAAAACCACAACTATATAAAATCCTTGCTTGAACTGGTCTCTTATGGGGAAGTGGTTGCATTTATAATATAAAAATGTAAACACTTTAAATGCTTTGCTAAGGGGGAAGGTACAAACCCACAATCACGGGTCAACTAATAAGAATTGAACTTAAAATTAAGAAAGCGATTTAACCATTTCACTATTACAGGTGATCAATTTTGCCATATCAGACTTAACAAATAAATTTGCTGCTTTTTCTTTTCTTTTGCTTAAATTCCAAGTGGGCGTGAATTCCACATATTTATATTTAACCCTTATTCGACATTCGACTTATGATGGATTTATGAACCTTATTACAATGGAGATTATGTGTTTGTAACCGAAAATACATCATAAATGTTATGACCTGTTTAAGAGTCAATAAATAAATATCCAACACGGATATAGAAGTAAAGAACAGATGTATTCAACACATATCAAGTACAATATGAGGAGGGTTTCATTGGTATAACGTACACGAAGACATGCACTTGCTACTTCCCACTTGAGCAGCTTTGCTCTGCTTGTTGGCGTTTTGTAATATATATATATATATATTTACCAACCCCTCCGCACGAGCAGGATGCGATACAAGGTCAATTTCTTAAGCGTTTTCCTTCTCCTAGACCGGTTGCCTAACCAAGGTTAAAGAGCCCAGTCTGCCCTACTGTTTGCCCATAACTGGAGGGAGAGTAGGATTCATACCTTTTCCAAGGGTATTAGCGCTAAGTGAAATGCAACTACCCCGTCCAGGATTTGAACTCGGGGCGACGAGTCCATTTCCCATGACTTTAACCATTACACCACGCGCTTCCTTTGTAATATAAGGTGTGTGCTAGATGCCCACTCCTATTTATAGACTCGGCGATAATCATGTGACCATATTCTTGGCCAATCACTGGCAGTACTCTGTTGCTGATATTGTTATTTATACCGACTGTTCTGGTCATACCTACTCATAACTACTTGAACCTTCGTGGACGACGGAACATGGGATTATATCACTGGACCTTTGACACTACGTAGGATTCCATAACTCAGGACTCATTCACTTACCAAAGGATTCTATAGCTCAGGACTTACTTACTTACTTTAAGTCCTTTTCAACTGGCCAAGGATGGCGGTCAGAAACTTAACACTGCTAAATATACCCTTTGGGTAAGTCCATTGTTCTGGTCATATGTGAATCACCTACAACAATAACCGACGTCACAATTCCCTTAGTAATTTACGTTAGACTTTCTAGTTAACTTTGAAGCACGTATCTTTGAGGTGTAACACAGATTCTTAAACATACCTGGTTCAAAGTTAACTGATCTGAAAAAATGTAAAAGTTTTTAAATAAGATAACAGAGGAAGTATATATTTTAAGGCCATTAAGTTCGATTTAACCAAATGTGAATATAGATGTCCACGATTTCCTCAGCTTTAGGCATGAAATAATCCCGGACAAATTGTCACGCTGTTTAAATCAGTCATTAAATCTAAATAAAAAAACTCACGGTTGTGTTGAAAGACAAGGAGGCTATTTTGAAGAAAATTAATGTTTCATTCATTCCTCATTTATATATTGGCAAATACAGATCCAAACTATTCCCATTGCTCGCCACCTTGTGTCACATCCCACCTGTCTTAAAAGGGTTGGGTACAAACTTACAGATTCAGTCCTTTTTTTTTAAATAAAATATTTAATTTTCTCCCGTTGGACTCATAACAACAACAATCGTCGGGGTGGCCAAAAGTTGGTATCAGCCAGGCAGCGAGGGAGTGTAATCCCTTTTCACTTGCGCAAGACCAAGAATATTGCTTTTGCATCTGAGGTGGAGCGCTACACTTACTATCAGCTCCTCACTTTACCGTAAAGATCCTTCCTGCTACTCATACACTGAGTTGGCGAGGGCCGATATCGAACCAGGAGCCTTGCGAGTCCTAGTATTAATTAAATATATTAATGAGTACACACACATAGACACACAGACAGACAGACAGACAGACAGACACACACACACACACACATATATATATATTTTTTTTTTGTTGTTTTGTTTGTAAGATTTACCATCCATTTTGATGCGGCTACATATTTCCGCACGCTCTAAAGCAGCTAATACAATTTCCCCGGCCTTCGTTTCTACCTTTATATAATTATTCCAGATGAAGGTTTATTAAAAACCGAAACGTTATAAATTCATATTGTCAAATTTATTTCCATATTTTACTCGCATATATATACATATATACATATACATATATATATATATTATATATATATATATATATATATATATATATATATATATAACAATTTTAATGGACACACACACACACACACACGCATATATATATATATATATAATATATTAATATTTTGAAGGTCAATACAATGCGTATGAAAAATAAAAACAAAAAGATGTTATTTTTGTCTTATCTATTTCGAAGCATGAACTTCATCATCAGAGTTTATTTTTAGAAATGGACGTGAAAAAAAAAAAAAAAAAAAGGAGAGGAAAAGGAAATAAGATGAGAAATTATAATCACACTAATAAAAACATAAATACGTCCATTTCTGAAAATAAACTCTGATGATGAAGTTCATGCTTCGAAATCGATAAATCAAAAATAACATGTTTTTGTTTTTATTTTTCATACGCATTGTATTGGCCTTCAAAATATTAATATATTATAACATACTTAACAATGCTTCTAGCAAATTACCAATTGCTTTTATATATATATATATATATTATATATATATATATATATATATATATATATATATATTTGTTTTGTTTGTAAGATTTACCATCCATTTTTTTATGCAGCTACATATTTCCGCACGCTTCAAAGCAGCTAATACAATTTTCCCGGCCTTCGTTTCTACCTTTATATAATTATTCCAGATGAAGGTTTATTAACAACCGAAACGTTATAATGATGTACTCTTCATCAAGAATGAAATTCATATTGTCAAATTTATTTCCATATTTTACTCCCATAAATATATATATATATATATATATATAATATATATATATATATATAACAATATTAATGGGCACACACTCACACACACACACACTCACACACACACACACACACACAGACTCACACACACACACACAGATATATATTATATATATATATTCTCTATATATATGTTTGTTTGTTTGTAAGATTTACCATCCATTCTTATGCAGATATATAATTCCGCACGCTCTAAAGCAGCTAATACAATTTTCCCGGTCTTCGTTTTATACATTCATATAATTATTCTATTACTTGGGAAATAACCAGTTCATAGCAATTATATAGACTCGTGTAATATGCATAAATCTAAATACGTTCATACAAATTGCATCGAAGCGTCGCAAAATTGCAAGAATTGCCTGAATTGCGTCATAATTATTAGCCAGTTACAATTATAAGCGCTGTCAGTTCAGCAAGTGTTCAGTTCCCAAGCGGATTGGATATGCAGTCATGCGGGCACATACCGCCATTTCTTAGCGATCTATATAGGAAAAGCTGGTGCTATCAAATCAGCTGCTGTACAAGAGTCAAAGAAAGAAAGATAACATTTCCATAATATGATCTGCGGAAAGATTTCCCGCTTTCATATTTTGTATTACTTGGATTTATCGGACTGTTGTCCTCGTCTTTATTGTTATATAGACAACGTTTCGGTCGGTGAGACCTTGTTGTTTCTTGTCAACCTCAGGAACATTCTCGACCAGAGGAACCTTCCCGACCTCAGATATATTCTCTTTAAAGCTTTCGGGAGCTTTCATGTAATCGGAAGCCTTCACGGAACTTCGAACCGAACCCTTTATTCAATCCACGAGGGTAGACTTTTCTCATTCCGTTAAACATGACCGGGTGAAAAAGTACATATAACAATAAAGATGAAGACAATAGTACAAAAAATCCAAATAATACAAATTACCGGCCCTCGTCAACTCAGCGTATGAGTAGCGCAGGGATCTGTGCGGTAAAGTGAGGAGCTGATGGTAGGTGTGGCGCTACACCCCAAATCCTAAAATAATTTCATTCGTCTAGCGCTAGTTAAAAGGAGATACACTCCCTCGCTGTCTGGCTGATACCGACATTAGGCCGCCTCGACGACTGTACTTTTTTTTTACTTTATCGTTCGTATTTTTCATTATTTTTGTGAAAATCATAGTTTTATTTGGATTCACTCGCATTTATTCGGATTCACTCACTAGTCCTGTCACTTAGTTTTGTCGTGGGGGCACGTGTTGGATTATTGAATAATAATTTATTTGATTAACTTTCCAAAATTGACGTGAGAAGTTGGTTAAACTTAGATGTGACGGTTACGAAGTTTGACCTGTCACCTGTAAATCACACCTTAGCAAATACTTGATACATCCGCTATCCAGAGGGGCAAGGTTGTCTGGTACAAGGTAACTGCGTTAAACATCCAGTGAGAATCAAATTCACTGGGCGAGTAAATCTTTTTGCTGATTACGTTAATCGAGGACACGTCCAATATGGCCGCCTATCAATGATAAACAATTCAGCAAACTGTACAAAGTTTCGGCCGATGTGCCCTCCGGTCTTCTTCAGGTATTACTTGTCAGAACCTTCTCAAACTCGGGAATCTTCTTTTCTGACTCGAGAACCTTCTTGTCGTAATCGGGAACCTTCTCGTCGCAATCGGGAGCCATTGCGGAACTTTGAACCTAACCCTTTATTCAGTCCATTCTGCTAACCATAGCTGGGGTAGAGGCGTTACGCTGTGTTAATTATTATTCTATGTTACTGCTGCCCGTGACCAGGCACATCGGACGAAAACGTTGTACAGATAACAATGAAGATGAGGACAATAGTCCGAATAACGCAGATAATACTAATCATCAAGCCTCATCTGAAACACTCAGAGAAATAGTAATTCAGCAAACATATAAAAAAAAGGTGGATACGCGAATAATCTTCTCAATCGTATCTATTCCGTATTTGTCCGGAGAAGTGCGTCGTCGCATTGAATTTCAGCATCTTTCATTCCATCTTTCAGAAGAATCGCGACTTGGACCAGTTCTCAGAACCATCAATAGATCATTATAAGAGCTCTTCTTTCTTGAAGAGAAAAAAAATCAATACTGCATTATCTGTGCGCGGGAAACTGGGCCAAAACGAAGCAGTTAGATATACGGAAGGAAAAGAAGGTTTACTTGTTAATTATGAACAGACTGTAATGTCGCCTTTCTGCCCATCCCCCTCACACTGTCTTTCTTTCTCTCTCACCCTCATGGGTAACATATATAATCAAATTATCTAATGTCCTGTAGATGGGAGATACAGACGATAAGTCGGAGACTTGCAATTTATGTAGATCATTTATAGAGAAATAAAACGGTTGATGGATACTGATTGAATACTGTTTATTGGAATAAACAAATATAAATGTAACCACAGTATCTATCTCTCTCTCTACCCCCTCTCTCTTTATATATATATATATATATATATATATATATATATATATATATAATAAATGGCCTTCGTGTACCCCCTTTATTTTATATTCTATTCCATAATAAAATATTACCTCCCTAATTACATATGATTCCTCCACTTTTAGTGTTATAAAAATTCTCCTGTACCAAATCTCTCTCTCTCTCTCTCTCTCTCTCTCTCTCTCTCTCTCTCTATATATATATATATATATATATATATATATTACTTTCAAACAAAGAAAAACTCAACAAACCGTTATTATACTATGATAATTTATTTCAACCAGAAACCCAAAATGAGTCTAGCCTCTTCAGATAGATTTTGCAAATACTATCTAAAGAGGCTAGACTCGTTTTGACTTTTTGGTCGAAATAAATTATCATAGTATAATTACACAGATGAAGGGAAGAAATTAGAACTAAGAAATGTGTTCATTAATATATATAGCTGGATATCATCCACCTATATATATATATATATATATATATATATATATAATATGATATTAAGGTAATTTTCTTTAGAAGCATTGTTGAGTAAAGTTTATCATTATTTATATTTTTGCTTGAAGCCAGTTACAATGCGTATATCGTATAAAATTCGATAATTAATGAAATTAATCATGACAAGCGTTGTAACTGCCTTCGATCAAAAAATATAAATAATAATATACTTGATTCAAAAATGCTTCTAAAACAAATTACCTTAATCTCATTCCTCATGCCGGATCATAGGCCTAGAATTTGCTATCTTAACATCCACTCTCTGCTTTGTATAGTAGTAGTAGTAGTTTCGCATACATCGTTCACTGCGTATCGGTGGCCCAGTAGTAAAGTCTCTGACTCTGCGAGCTGAGCTCCCGGTTTCGATTTCTGTCGGAGGGAAATCTTAAGTATACATCGCTGATGAGACTTAATAAAGTTGAAACGGCTGGTGTACGATGTTCTAAATGGTGGTCAATGTTTGCCGAGTTCGCTTGTCATGATTATTTTCATTAATCATCGCAATTTATACAATATACGCATTGTAACTGCCTTCAAGCAAAAAAACAAAAAACAACTAATAATACAAATAATAATAATAACATATATATATATATATATATATATATATAAGTCGAAATTTAGTCTTTGGTTTTTACTGATTAAATGATATAATTCAATAATTAAAGATAAATTGATTTTTGGTAATCTACACAGGTCTTCCTAAGTAAGTACAAATAGTAATTTTATTTTCCGGCATGTTTAAATATCACTTTGATTCTTAGAGATTTTTATTTAAATTTTGCTTAATTAATTTTTGTACTACTCTTCCTCCTTTCTCTCACACTCACACCCGGAGGGTGCATATATTTGTTAGTATATATAAATTATTAAACACTGCAACAGATCCACCAAACTGTAAGTATCTTTCCCTCTACCTGTCTACATTGTACAATAATATCACACAAATATAACGCTCACATTACATCACCAACGCAATACATAACACAGTTATTATTATTAACAGCATAATTAAAAAATACATTATATTATTTGCACATAACATACGTAACCAAAAATACCAAACACAAATACGCATATTCATACGCACATTCGCGCGTGTAGACAAACATATCATCACAGCCTTCATGCATTCCCACGCGCACGCGCATGACATCACACACATACGCACAAACAAAAATACGCACACATGCGCATGGACACAATCATATCATCACAGCCTTCATGCATCTCCTACGCGCACGCGTATGACATCATACGCGTACGCACAAACAAAAATACGCACACGTACAAACAAAAAGAGCATTCGACATCACGTAAACACGCAAACATGCAACATGAGAATACAGTAAAAAAAACGCACACATTTGACCATTTACACCATTTCTGTCATTTAAAATTTTTTTTTGTTTACCTGATGAATGCTTTTAGCAGGAAACCATTGGTAGTAATATCGTTCCCAAATAAATGATTAAAAGCTTAAACCTTTATTTGTCACTTCATTCAACTATCATCGCTCTCACAGATATTGAGCACTCTTCTAATAACACTGTACGTTGGATTACTTTTACTTTTCTAGTATACTAGAGCCAACCATACACATTAATATATATATATATATACATATATATAGGCAGTCCAGAATATAATATCAAGAAAGGATCTTCAAATAAACACCATAAGATCTAATTTGACAGCCTGATGATTGCGACCTAGCAAGACAACCTGGGTAGCTGTCTATAATAAGCATTTATTTAAAAAAAAACTCAACAAATTAAATAAATAATAGCTCTCACAATTTGTGGTTGAACACAGTATTTTCTTTGTTTCATCACAAAAAAATTGTTTTTATACATACCTATATATATATATATATATATATATATATATATATATATATATATATCATACGTTATCATATTTTTCTATTCACTTTTGCCTGATTTGTCATTCATTTAGTAAAGCAGCATTTATGTACTTATTACTTATTTGATTTCGAATAAATAAGATATAATAATAGTGATGTGTGTAAGATTTCCACGTTGGGATACCCAAGAAATCCCCATAACTCGGATAATAAGAGTGGCCAAATTGACTTGTAACCAATTTTATGCTCATTGTGATCATTGAATTGTTTATGATAAAATGTCCCTTTTCCCAATAATTTGGTTACCAATAGACACGGAGTCTTAATACTATTACCTACAATATATATATATATATATATATATATATATATATATATGTGTGTGTGTGTGTGTGTGTGTGTTTGTGTGTGTGTGTGTGTAGGTGTGTGTGTTTTTCTGTGTTGTTATTTGATAAGTTTAGCGTAATTTAGGCAAAAGGCCACCAAGCGTAATAAATGAAATCAATGCTGAGTAATAATTCTCTGAAAAAAAAAAGTTAAATTACAAGTGTGTATCGAGCCAGGTGACGTCCCCTCTTTCTGTATTTTTCACCCATCTCTCCCTCTCTCTCTCCCCCCCTCTCTCTCTCTCTCTCTATATATTATATATATATAATATATATATATATATATATATATATAAATATGAAGTGGACAAACAATCTGTTTGAGATGGCGATAGCACAAAGCACTGCCCTGTCTATAACTCTGCTAATGAGGCCTAATAGGCTGAAATGAACACACAGAGATTGACTTTTTCTCGATTTTTTTACGCCTTACATTTAAAACGATATGCACGCCTAATTCATTTAATTATAACTTATTAATTTTCAAATTAGATCATCATTCATCATTGAAGTATGACTTCAATTAAGCACATAATCTCCCCAATATATATATATATATATGTATATATATATATATATATACCAACCATTTTGAACTAGCAGGAATGTGACACAAGGTCAATTCCTTAAGCTGTGTTTTACAGGTTTGAATTCAGATTTTTTTCTTCTCCTAAACTGGTTACCTATCCAAGATAATAACGGTCGTACTTTTAAGTAACACGAGTAATATTAACTATTAATTCATAAATAAATAGTTGGTTATAATATAGATTCTATAGTTAGAATATTACACGATGTCCTGTAGAGGTAATCTATTAATAATGGAGATTCGCTTCCGGTTTTTGTCTGTAACAAAAACTACGTCACTGCTTAGTCACATTACCCCAAATCGTCATAACATAGAATAAATACACTCACAATTTGAACATGCAGCATTAAACAGTCCTCATTGTTTTTTAAAATAAGTTTTAATAAATACATGACTGGTATTATTTATCTATACATAGTTTGTTTTATTTTGATACATATTTAAAGTTTACATTTCAAATTGTTTTATTTTTTAATTCTTTAATGAATTTGATGATTTTACATACTTAGGTTACTAACTCGCTGACATTGAATTTTAACTTCCACCTCTCAGGCAATATGTTTTAAAAATCTATTTTTACATCACCCGGAGGGTGTTTTTTTTATTTTGTACTAGTATATATAGATGGACAAGTAACACTCATAGTACCAGTTCCCACCCTCCCCACTCTATAATATCAGCTATCGTAAATAACCTAAGGACTGTGCGCCAGATAGAGCAAATCTTGACAATTAATAACCTAAAATTATTCATGATTTACGGTTTTAAATACCGGTTTATTTTGTGATTATTTTGGAACTTTAATAAAAGGCCATTTTTATTGCCTATTTCGACATTTTCAGAAAATAAAATTGACGTTGAGAATTGGTCTTCAGTCTCATAGTTTTCGCTGTTTTATAAAAATTTTACATACTTAGGGTACAAACTCGCTGACGTTGAATTTTTAACTCCCACCCCTCAGGCAATATGTTTAAAAAAATCAATTTTTGCATGTGTTTTTTAATTTTGTACTAGTACTGATAATAAAGTAAGTGTTGTAAATGATGATGAAGGCGGTGGTGTTGATGATGATGGTAATTGGTTGATTGGTTTATTAATTTTAACGGCATATCAACCCGTCCAGGGTTATATCATGCCTAGCAGTTGGGGTGTTATACATATTGTGCATTCATATATATACTTTTAGTAATTGGTTTTAACAATGTGTTAGCATTATTGGGGATTATATTGTATGGCATTGATTTGTTTCATGTCTATATTCTATGCTATAATTTTATTTCCCTCAAAAAGGAGAAAATATCCCCAATGTTAACATTTTCAAATAGATCCTTCATATTGTTTGCTTTAAAATAATGGTTTCTGATGGGAGCAAAAAACCTGCATTCCATCAATAAGTGTTTAACTGTCAAAGGTGTTTGACATGTTTCATATTGTGGTTGTTGTTCTTGTTTGAGTATATAAGAGTGCGTTAGTTTTGTATGACCAATGCATAATCGGGACATAATGACTTGTTCCTTTCTAGAATTCCTTAAATTTGGTCTGCAGCCTCCCAAAGTCGGTTTGATTAGGAAGTGTTTATTGTGGATACAGTTATTCCAGTGTTGCTGCCATTTTGTATGAAGGTAGTGTTGTTGTTGTTGTTGATGATGATGATGATGATGATGATGAAGAGTCGAGCAAGGGGAGTCGTAAATGACCGAATGAAACTTTGGTTTGAATGATAAAGTCGTCGTCTTGGAGATTAGCTGAAAGTAAGAGACGTGCAAGGGAGGCGGATATTCTGTTTTATTGGCTGCGAAGATTACAATCGATTGGTTTATCTTCCATAAATGCATTTGATGGCGTTCGGATTTTATAGGCACGACGCCACGTGTCTCGCCTCGGTAATTTACTATTATAATACAAATAAGATGAGAAAGACTTTTATTTTGAAAATCTCTCCCCCCCCCTCTCTCTCTCTCTCTCTCTCTCTCTCTCTCTCTCTAATATATATATATATATATATATATATATATATATATATGTAATACGATTTTTTTTTAAGGCAAAATAATGCAAATTTATGTTAAAAAAACATATTTATTTAAAATTTTCTTTTTTTTTTCTTTTTCCTCTTAATAATGTTCGGAGCAAATCCATCTTTCAACTCTATAATAAACATATTTATTTTTTTTTCTTTTTCCTCTTAATAATTTCTGAGTAAATCCATCTTTCAACTCTATAATAAAATCTCTGAAGATGGATTTACTCCGAAAATTATTAAGAGGAAAAAGAAAAAAAAAGAAAATTTAAATAAATATGTTTTTCAACATAAATTTGCATTATTTTGCCTTCAAAAAAAAAAAAAAAAATATATATCGTATTACATTTATAATTAATGCTTCTAACACACTATAAAAAAAAAAATATTTTTATATATATATATATATATATATATATATATATATATATATATATATATATATATGAAAGTAAGTAAAACAAACAGTGTGTTTATATTTTGATATGGCCTTTAGCCGACAATTTTTTGTCAGCTTGGCAGTCGAGGTTTCGAGTCACACACGGAGCAGTCTCCCATGTCTATAACCTTGCTGATGAGACATAATAGGTCGAAATGTACACACAGGGATTGAAATTTTCTCGATTTGTTTAGCCTTACGTTTGAACATATATGCCCGCCTAAATTCATTAATTGTTAACTAGTTAATTTTCAAAATTAAGTATGACTTCAATTAAGCACATATCTTCAAAAAAAATATAAGTAGTAGTCGGGGTGGCCTAAAGTCGGTATCAGTCAATCAGCGAGGGAGTATATTCCCTTTTTCCTAGCGCTAGACCAATGAGATTGTTTTTGCGTCTGAGGTGGAACGCCACACCTGCCACTAGCTCCTTACTTTACCGCACAGATCCATGTGGTACTCATACGTTGAGTTGGCGAGGATAGGTATCGAAACTAGGAACCTTGTGGTTTCTAGCCAAACGCTCCACCGACTGAGTTATGGTCCACTCTGATTAAGAAATCGTTAAGACCTTACATCTTAATATATATATATATATATATTATATATATATATATATATATATAATTTGGAATATAATTATAATGAGGGATAGCAAATGTGAGAAGTTTTTGCATAAAAAATCGGTCGATGTTTAATTAGCAACGCACGTTTAAAATCTTAAATACAGTATTATGGTACTAATTTAACATTACTATATATATATATATATGTAAAAAGATCCAATCGACTGGAAAGTTAGGGGTGATTTGAAACTGGGATCATTTATTGACCTACCAGTCCAAATAAATTTATATTAGTCAAATGGCGGTTTAAGTTTTCCTTTCACATTGAAAGTATATATATATATATATATATATATATATATAAAGATAAATCTAATAGTTAGACGAACCTACTAAAAGTTTCGCTTAATGCTCTTCAGGGTTGATATCTCCGACTCAGATCTCAGCCCTGAAGAGCATTAAGCGAAACTTTTAGTAGGTTCGACTGACTCATGAGATTTATCTTTATTATTTGCTCTACTTAGGTATTGAGCACTTTTTACTTATTAGCTTTAGTTTCCTGGCGGTTTTATATGAATATATATATCTTATATATATATATGAGTATAAATTGTTTTTTCTTTTGGCCAAAATATTGTAACAATATATTATATTTGGTTGGTACGATTATCTTGGTCTTTTCTTTCTTCCAAAAATATGTTTCACCCCGGTTGATGTTTGGTAGTATATTTTTATAATCAAACTATTTGCTGTTTTTTTTTCTCACCGCGAGGATTTACCAATAAGTTTGGTATATTAAATCATATATATATATATATATATATTATATATGTGTGTGTGTGTGTGTGTGTGTGTGTGTGTGTGCGTTTTATGTGGATTTCAGCCTTTTTGCCATGTCAGAATCGTCATATGCTCATTAATCATATGCATTTCTCTTGACCGAAGTCAGCTATATTCGAACTATATATCAATCCTTAAGTTTCAACACATAGTTTCCAATTCTCTCTCCCCCCCTCTCTCTCTGTCTCTCTCTGTATTTCAGTCACACTGTCTCTCCCTGTTTGTCTGTTTCTCTCTCTATATATATCTCAACCGCATCCGCACTTGCAGGATGTGACACAATGTCCCTTTCTTAAGCGGAGGTGTAAATTCAGAATTTTCCTTCTACCTCGTTTGCCTATCCAAGTTTAAAGAATTCAGTCTATCCTACTCTTTACGCTTCAGAGAGAAAAGTTAGATGCATATCGTTCTCATATGTATTAACACTGTGTGAAATGAAAATAGCCACATGCAGGATTTGAACCTGGGTCACCGAGTCCATATCCTACGACAATAACCATTACACAACGCGCCTCTTCATTTCTCTTTGCGACCCGTGATGCTTAAGGATAGAGCCCAGGTGGATGAGCAGTTCATGACATGCAATACTCCACTTTGGCCCTATCTTGGGTTAGACGGGCGGTCGGAGAGGCCACCTCCGATCAATCGGCTGGTCATGTCAAGCCCTAGCACCTATATGATTTTCCCAACCCTATTGCCCTTATGGCAAGCCCCAACCATTTTTTATCATATGGGTGCTAGAAGGCGGTTGGCTGCGGGTCTACATGTCCTGAGAATGACGTTAAACTCTATCTGATGATGAGGTTCCAGTTTTGGAGGTTTGGGGAATGTGGAGCACCCCTTCATCACCATTGCTTCCTGGTCCACTCTGACCCGGAGTGGTAGTACCTGTTAGGGTCCTATCTATGGGTTAAATAGAAAAATGTATTTATAAAAAAAATTGTATTATCCATTAAGAAGTGATTTATTTCAAAACTTTATCGGCATTAAATGACCCACTGAGGTTGATATGCCGTAAAACAAAACAAACCAAACCAAACCATTTCTCTTTGTCTGTCTGTCTGTCTCTCTCTCTTTCTATATATATATATATAAGTGTCGGCATAGCCATATCAAACTGTTTGCGTACTTTCATACTGTCGTACAGCAAGTCTCCAAAAATGTAGGATATATGAGTCTATAAACAAAGCGTGAAATCTGGGAGGACCGCTAGTGTAACGATTAGCATCTCCGACTGTCAGCCAGGTAGTTAGGGTTCGAATCACACACAAAGCGGCTTCGAGTCTATAACTCTGCTGATGAGGCATAATAGGCCGAAATGTATATTCAGAGAATGACTTTTTCTCGATTTGTTATGATACGCTTCACATTTAAACAGATATATCTGCCTAATTCATTAATTATCAACTAATTAATTTTCAAATTAGGTATGACTTCAACTAAGCACTTATTCTCCCAAAAATATATATAAGTCTTAACTAAAGCTCAAACAGATATGCGACACCCTTTATGGGGTAATGGGACTCCTTAGCCTTAGACGTCAATCCATCTAGAAAAGGAAAGGTTATAAAACCTCGGCTGCTTAGCGGCTATACTTCATTCCAAGTCAAGGCTAGTATAGTAAATGTCGAAATGAAATTCGGAGATGAAGTCCATAAGGAGGTGTGATGCTGAACTTCAGTGATATCCAGCAAATCCTGTGACACTATCGTTGCCAAAACCCACTGTTTTTTTTTCTTCTTTCTCTTATACACCATCAACAGCGTGAAGAGGGAGACCTGCTGCTTGGGCGACAATTCATCCTTCATATCAACCCGCCCAGGCTACGTGGTTTCACGTTTTTTTTGCACACTACGCCATCGTCTCGAGTAGACGGATGGAGGCCAACGAAGATTCACCTTTGTAGAATAAAAAAAAAGAAATGACATAATCAATTCGAATGTACAATCACTATTGATTATCTCTCCCTGTCAGACTGTCTGTCCGTCTGCTGCTTGGGCAACAGCTCATCCTCCATATCAACCCACCCAGGCTACGTGGTTCCTCGCTTTCTTTGGACACAACACCATCGTCTCGAGTAGACGGATGGAGGCCAACGAAGATTCACCTTTGTAGAATAAAAAAAGAAATGACATATTCAATTCGAATGTACAATCACTATTTATTATCTCCCCCTGTCAGTCATTCTTTCTCTCTCTCCCCTCTCTCCCCCTCTCTCTCCCTCCCTCTCTTTCTCTCTCCCTCTTTGTTTCTTTCTCTGTTAATGTCATCTTGATGCTGCGTAGAAATCTCGCTAAAAAATAAGTGTAACGCCACTGGTTGTTATTGTTAAGTATATGTTTACATATTTATTTTCGAATGAAATATGAGGAATTAATTTTCGGCTGCAAAACTAGTTTTTATTTTTATATTTATTTTATCGATAGTCTAAAAACTTAAGCAGAAAATCTAAGAATAAATGCTAAAGTTTCATAAACAGATCGATACAGTTGTTTTTAACAAATCGTTTTCTAGCTAACCGTTCATATTTACCACCAGTGCAGTCTATCTTTAAATCCAATCCAAAAACAGAATATCTAATTCTGATTTTCAAAACAGTGACTCACTTCCTAATTATTGAGTTTACAGCCAAGTCCAGCTGAGAGCATCGGTTACCGCTAGATTACCGAAGTTAAGCAGCGATGAGCTTGTTCATTTTAGCCTGTTATTAGATGGGTGACAATTTAAGCAACATCGGGTACTGTAAGCAACATGATATAAAAATGACTTGATTTGGCATTGAATGACCAGAGTGGGGTTGGTGTGCCGTAAAATAAAAACCAACCAACTAACCAACCTATTTATTGAATCGGATACATATCTATGCCGTGTGGTGTGTAATTCTAGTATAATTGTTAGCATGCAAATTTTGCAGATTACTACTGAATAGTGAGTTCGATCGTCACTGGGTGTCTCATACTTGCGACCTTATGTCACATCATACCCTTGGCGAACGGTTTGGGTAATTACCTACATAGGTCTGCCGTGTGGCGTCCCATCGTGGTATAATAGTTAGCTAGTCTCACAGATTACATACTTGTCACCTCGTGTCACATACTATCCTTGTCAAACCGGTTGGTTTGGTTTGGTTTGTTTTTTTTTTGTTTTATTTTACGGCATATCAGCTTCATTGGGTCATTTAATGCCGATAAAGTTTTGAAATAATCAATTTTTAATGGATAATACAATTTTATTTATGAACTCATGTTTTTCTATTTAACCCATAGATGGGACCCTAACAGGTACTACCACCCCGGGTCAGAGTGGACCAGGGAGCAATGGTGATGAAGGGGTGCTCCACATTCCCCAAACCTCCAAAACTGGAACCTCACCATCAGATAGAGTTTAACGTCATTCACAGGACATGTAGACCCTAAGTTACCGCCTTCTAGCACCCATATGATAAGAAGGATTGGGGGCCAACCGGTTGGATAAATTCCTTCAGAGATCTGCCGTGTGGTTAACAAGCCAGTCTCGCAGATCAGTACTGAATAGTAAGTTTAATGGTTGCTGGATTCCAATAATTTTGACGTTGTGTCACATCCTATCCTTGGCGAACGGGTTGGGTAAATACCAAAATAGTTTTACTGTGGATTGATATGTATTTACCAAACTCCCTCACCACTGGCTGGATGCGACAAAAGATCAATTTTTAAACGGAGTACAGTTGGTTTAATCTTTAAACTTTTCCTTCTCCAAGATGGATTGTCTTATCAAAGTTTAGTAACCCAGTTTGTCCTACTATTTACCTATAGTTGGAGGGGGTGGGTTGAATAGATGGATTTACGTATTTGTTGTTACTTGGAGAGTTCGTGTTGAACCTATCCAGCCAATTTCCATACTTTTCCGAGCTTTTTGAGATGACGGACGATGGTCGAATGGTTTACATCGAAGTCTTCGCCCAACATTCTTGCGGTCAAGCTTTCGCCTTCTTCTACGATTGCCAAAAGCGCATGGTCATTGAAATTCGATGGTCGAACTCTTCTTTCTTCATCTGCGAGGTTTGTATCGCCCAAATTAAACTTCATGAACCATTTATCAACTTGGCTTATGCTGATTGTACCTTCACAAAAACATTCATTGAGATCGCGAAATAACAGTGCTGTATTCCAACCTTTCTCGAAGTGTATAAGCAAAATATGACAAATGTGGATATATGTACCGTTGTGGTATATTTTCACGGTACCAAAATGATATAAGTAACGTTGTCCTTTTTTCCGGGAACTAACGATATCCGTCAGGTGGCGGCGGCGGCGGCGTATATTGTATTGCGGGTCTCGTCCACGTGCCTCCAAATTCACAGTGCTAAAATGGTGTAGATAGAAATTATAACACGAGAAATATGTCGTCAAAACTGCTAGCCTTTATTTCCAGGGTAGGTTCGTCTCGTATGCTGTATCGCAGAGGAGGAAAGGCAGAGAGAAAGAGAGAGAGAAACTGTTAAACTACTGTGACCCCATACTAGGGTCCAGAGACCCGTCCGTTCCCCTAGGCGTCCGAAAGCAAAAAGAGGCCGATCCCTTTCTTCGTCGTTCCACGTCACCACGTGACATCCGGTTCCGGTCAACACCCGACTTCCGGTTGCCACTCAATTCTCCATTCGGGGTCACGCTACGGTCAAACCATCGTTCATCCTGTTTTGGCTCATCACTATCCCTTAAACCTTTATCATCTCTTATTTCTTCCTCCTCCTTCCATTAGTAGTCCTTGCCAAATGAATTTTGCTACATATAATTTTCGATACGCATTCTGAAAAGAGAAGAGCATTTTTATGAAACAAATTAAACAAACTGCTAAATGTTATTGTTTTTGTTGAATAACATTTGTTGACAAAAAAGGCACAATAATCATGCACTAACCAAATAGCAAAAATTATTTTAATCTAGCAAAGAATATTTGATTTGAGGTTATTTAAAATGGCGACGAATCAAACAGTGAGTTTTCGGCTTGAACGAAATTCTGTCAAAAGAAGTTCAAACCAAGTAAAATTCATAGAAGAATGTGAGATGGATACAGAGAAGTGTGTTTAAGTAAATTACACTAACTGTCAATTGTTATAGTTTTTGTTGAATAACATTTATTGGAGGCCGTGGTGTAATTGTTAGAGCCGTAGGAAATGGACTCATCAACCCGAGTTCAAATCCCGGACGAAGTTACAGTCCACATAGCACTAATACCATAGGAAAGGTATGAATCAAACTACTCTCCCTCCAGCTATGGGTAAATAGTAGGACAGACTGGGATCTTTAACCTTGGCAACCAGTCTGGGAGAAAGGAAAACTCTGAATTCAAACCTGTTAAAATTCTGCTTAGGGTGGTCACTACTAGAATAGGCTCAGGCCTAATTAGTATTCTATTTCACTAATTTCATTTTATATATTTTCCAAGTATATTAGTCCGGAGAGAGATGAGTTGGAGAGGAGAGTAGCCTTGGCAGAAAAGAGAGCCAGAAAGAGGGAGAAAAGACAGCAGTCCGAGAAAGCATCACAGTTTGTGTGCATTCAGTGCACTAATGACTGTCACTCAGGAATTGGCCAGCAGAGTCACTTGCGCAGATGTAGATAATTTATCTATTTATTTTTGGACACTACGCCCTCGTCCTTAGTGGACAGAGGGGTGCCAACAAAATTAGTCCGAAAATTTAATTCTAATTTTGTTCAAAGCAGGCGCAATAATTAAGCACCAACCCAATTGAAAACCTAGGCCTTCCCTGGGGAAAACTTCGGAAATTGTGATGAGGAGAGACCTTCATTAGAGACAACTATTGATTTTCCATATAACCTGACCTAGGTCTGTGATGGGATCCAGTTAGTGATCCATAATCTCACTAGACTCACGGGTGCCTTAATTTTCCTTGTTAATTCCCAACCACCTGGTCCGGCAGTTTTATTCATTTCTCCGTATTGTATTTGTACTTAAATGCATAACAATCCTATCTATGGGTAGAATAGATACATTTAAAACATATTCGATTGAAGCTGTGAATAGGAAAACAATATTTAAGTGAATAATTTTAAAATAGTTGAGTAGTTTCAAAAAGGACCTTGGTATATCGTATTAGATTATATAATCTGAGAACATTTGGTGTGGATACACTTGGATTCATGTTCTTAGATACGTGACTTTTAAATCATGAATGCATTTGAACAAAATATTTAAAATATCAACTATTATGAGAACAAAAAACTAAGTCGGGTTTATTTTCAATTGGAAAAGCGTTTATTTCCAACATAAAGACTGGTACTTACTAATCACTTAGATAACATCCGATTTTTAAAACAGTTATTTAAATAACACGTTGATGATTATCAACTAGAAAATATATCATGTATGAAAAATGCTACTGTAGAATCGTGATAATATAATATAATATGATGTAATATTTATTTTACTACCAACCTTCCGCACGATTAGGATACGACGCAAAGTCAATTTCTTAAGCGGAGTTCAACGAGTTTGACTTCAGAGTTTTCTTCCAGCTACTCTGGAAGAATCCAAGTTTTGCATCGCTGACAAAACGATCCTATTGAAGATATTAGCACATTGGGTCTTGTCTACCTTTGCCTAGGGAAAATCTTTTATCATAGCAAATGCTTTCTTCTCCAATCTTATTCCCCTCCAAGATTTCAGCAACTATGTCTCCGCTCATATTTATAATCCGACGTAATAATGTATTTTTCAAAAAGATAGGACATCAAAAAAGAAACGGACATAAATCCGATAGTGTAAATGTATAAAAATGAAAAAAAAACATGAATTAAGTCAAATTATGACATTTTTTCAAGCCGATGCCATAGCGTTTCGTTTTTTATTCAGACCATCGACGGGGATAATAATTATGTAAAAAGAAAACAGTTGATAAGGAAAAGCATGTAAGCCTTTGTTTATGGTGTGTATAGACGTTTGTTGATATTCAAAATATGAGAAAAAACACAAATCAAAACGCAATGTAACGTAAGCGTCCCAATACAAATTGTGTGACGAAATATCTATCCCAGAAATAATTGGGTTTTAATGGAATTTCAGGTGTGTGTACTATTAAATAAATGTCAACTTTCGACTTATTTTACATTTTTTCACCATTTTTATACACTTAGTCGGATTTATATCCATTTCCTCCATGAAATTCGTTCTAAGTAGACATACTCTTTCACCACAACGATGTCATCCCTTCCTACGACTATAGCATATAACAGGGCCGTATCAACAAAACATACGTTGTGTTTAACGTTGCTATTATATTTTTGTCTATTTGGATTGTTATAGATAACGTAATAAGACGGATAGGAGAGGTGAGAGGAGAATAGAGAGGGAGAGAGAAAGAGGGAGAGAGAGAGGATATATATATGTATATATATATATAATATATATATATATATATATATATATAGTAACATGGAATAGTCCGGTAGCGTACTTGGGTTTCACCTCGTTCGGATCATCAGAGTTATCTGAGTAAATCTGCAAAACCAGGGTTATTTAATTAAATCTGGTCTACCTCTCTGATATTTGTCTTCTGTGTTAAATCACCCACTATCCACACACAACACACACACACACACACACACACCACAACATACATATATATATATATATATATATATATATATATTATATATATATATATATATTACAAAGAAATAGGTGTATTTGGGTAACTTCTTTTCATTCAAACTAAATTTGTTTAAAATAACAGAATCTATGTTGTTTTGAAGTTTCTTTTTCTTTTCTTTTTTCCTTTCCATCCTTCTAAAAATGTTCTTAATGTTGTAATCTCGAAACCAATTCATAAAACATCCGAAAAATTCACAATCTGAATCTTTTCGGTTCTCCTCTGAGAGGGTGTTAAAACATATTATCATTTGTCTAGATGCGTGACCCGATAATGATTAAAGGAATGAGAACAATCTACACCAATTGATTAAATAAAGGGTTAGATTCGAAGTTTCCCGATTACTTTATAATGACTCCAGAGTTTGACAACAAGGTTCCCGAGTTTGACAAGAAACACCTGAAGAAGGCTGGAGGACACATCGTCCGAAACTCTGAGCATATAACAAAAAGAAATCTAAAACATGTAAATTAAGTTTGGTTGGTATGTTTGTTTTTGGGCATATAAAATTGTTTCGGGTGGTTTAATGCCGAAATAAGTCATTTTGATTAAAGTTTCTATGTTTCAAGTTCTTAATCTCCTTACCCTTGGTTAATTAAATTTTTTCATTAACTTCATTTTGTTTGGATTGTCTTGTTTTACGGCATATCAAGTCTTTTCGGGTCATTCAATGCCGAAACATGTAATTTTCATAAAATTTCTATGTTTTAAGTTCTTAATGTCCTTCAAATTGATATTGTTGCATAGCCTCTTTACCGGCCCTAAATATCTATATGTTATATACTTCTCTTTTACTTCTTATTCTTGTCGTCTATTCTTCTGGCCGGCTTGGTTCTTCTATCATCTATCTTGGTCTGGTATATCTTCTACAGGTCTGGTCCTTTCTTATCTGGGGATTCCGGGTCTGGTTTCTGTTGGGGATCACTCTTTTCAGAAGCCTTGTGTCATTGTTTTAGTATGTATTAACACAAGACTTCGATTTACGATGATGTTACTTTATTCGTAGATCCCAGACCAGACAATCACGCAGTGAGACTCACATCTTGCTAGCTTGGCTTCTAACTTCTAACTCTAACTAACTGACTTGCTTACCCCTTAAACCGGAAGGGGGCTTTCTATCGGGATTCCGTTTCTCACGTCTATCCCGCAAGGCAAGGTTAGAGTGAGGTTCAGCATTGTCACTCACTCTTAAGGCCATCAGCTGTACTGATCGCCATAATGATTTTCTACACTATTGTCATAATCATTAGGGTGATTAATGATTATGTAACAATATAAGTAATTCTTAGTAACTTTATTTGTTTAAGTTTGGTTTGTTTAATGGTATAACAACAGTGTGGGTTATTTAATGCCAAAAACTGTTAGAGTGCGAGAATAAAGTTGTACTCAAGTTTCTTTTACATATGTATTTTTGTAGATGTATTTTCGTTGGTATTTATCTCAATCTTTGAGATGAGGCTTGATAATTTGTATTATTTGTCAAGGGCAACAATCATATAGAATAATAATTAACACAGATTACTTGTACTCACCAATGGTTAGCGGAATGAGAACAGGATGCCCCCGTGGATTGAATAAAGGGCTGTGTTCAAAATTCCGTGATAGCTCCCCGATTTACAAGAAGATTCCCGATTCGAAAAGAAAGTTTCCAAGTTCGAGAACACTCCGAGTCCGACAAAATACCTAAAGAAGGCCGTGGGCAAATCGACCGAAAACGTTGTACAAATAACAAAAATGAGGACAAAGTCCGAATGATTCAAATAATACATATTTTTCCTTGGATGTATCTTATATTTGATTCATATATTTCGATATATTTATTTCACCCAAAATGATATATTTGTCATCCATGCATGTTAGTATTCTCAAACAGATTCCCTTATAATATAAATAAAGATATCTAACTATAATTGTATTTGATCTCCGGTAAAACATGCAATTATTATGATAATACTGAAAAATTTTCAAAGTTGATTTTCATGTTAACCGTCAGCAAAAGCGAAAGGTCATGGACTAATTAGATAAGAGATAAAAATATTCAAGCAAGACAGACAGATTATTCCACTTGGAATGATGGGGTAAAAAATATTTCGATTGTGTATTGGAGAGAGACTGGTTGGCTGTGAATAATACAAAATATTGATATGATGAATAAATTGATAAACAATTCTGAAGCTCAAAAAATGAATTCACACTCACCCAAAACTCTCTCCTCTCTCTCTTTCTCTCTCTCTTCTCTCAACACACACACAACACACACACACATACACACATCACACACACAGCTCACATATCCATAGCCTCCGGTTCCTAGACTCTCTCGCCCTTTCTCTCTCTCTCTTTTTTCTCACTATATATATTATATATATATATATATATATATATATATATTATTAATCATATATGATAATATATGCATATAACTCTACTATAACTAACTACTACTACTACTATAATAATAATAATCCCAATCCATCCAAGTTAGACGAATAAACATGCTGGTACTGATATGAATTACTGGCAGCACTCACAGTGACCGTTCTCTTAAGCTATGGCAACTACATATGGGAGACCAGTTGGCCATACTTATTATGCTTTAGTTTGTTTTCCTGGGTTGTTATATGGACTATATATATCCCTAATATATAATATATGGAGTAAAATTGTTTTTTCATTTTGGCCAAATATTTGTAACAATATATTATATTCTGGTTCGGTCACGATTATCTTGGTCTACTTTTCTTTCTTCCAAAAACTACTTGTTTTCACCCCGGTTGATTTTGGGGTGTATCATTTTTTATAATCAAACTTATTTCTGTTTTTTTCTTCACCGCGATTGATTTACCCAATTAAGTTTTGGTTATGTTAACATATATACTATATAATATTATATATATATTATATGTGTGGTGTGGTGTTGTGTGTGGGTGTGTGTGTGCGTTTTATGTTGGGATTCAGGCCTTTTCGTGCATGTTTTCAGAATCGTTCATATGCTCATTAATCATATCTGCATTTCTTCTTTGACCGAAAGTCAGCTATATTTCAACTATATAATCAATCCATTAATGTTTCAACACAATAGTTTCCAATCTCTCTCCCCCCCGTTCTCCTCTGTTCTCTCTCTGTATTTCAGTCACACTGTCTCTCCCTGTTTGTCCTGTTTCTCTCTCTAATATATATCTCAACCGCATCCGCACTTGCAGGATGTGACACCAATGTTCCCTTTCTTAAGCGGAGGTGTAAATTGCAAGAATTTTCCTTCGTAGCCTCGTTTGCCTATCCAATTTAAAGAATTCAGTCTATCCTACTCTTTACGCTTCAGAGAGAAAAAAGTTATGATGCATATCGTTCTTCATATGTATAACCACTGTGTTGAATAGAACATAGCACATGCAGGATTCTGCAACCTGGGTCCCGAGTCCAATATCCTACGACTAATCAAGCCATTTACACAACGCGCCTTCTCATTTCTCTTTTGCAGACCCGTAGATGCTTAAGGATAATGAGCCACAAGTGGACTGAGCAGTTCACTGACATGGCACATACGTCCTACTTCTGGCTATGGCCCTATCTTGGCGTTAGACGGGCGAGTCGGAGAGGGCCACCTACCGGATCCAATGGTGGTCAATTGTCAAGCCCTGCCCTATATGATTCCCAACCCTATTTGCCCTATTGGCCAAGCCCCAACCATTTTTTTATATATGGGTGCTAGGAAGGCAGAGTGGCTGCGGGTCTACATGTCCCTGAGAATTGACGTGCTATTCAAAATACTCAGACCTTATCACTCGATCGTATGAGGTTCTCCCAGTTTTGGAGGTTTGGGGAATGTGGAGCACCTCCTTCATCACGCATTGCTCTCATCTTGTCTCCACTTCTGATGGCCGCGGAGTGTTAGTACCTGTATAGGGTCCTATCATATGGGTATTAAATAGAAAATGTATTTATTAATAAAAAATGTTATTATCCCCATTAAGAATATTTATTTCAAAACTTTATCGGCATTACAATTACCAACTGAGGTTTGATTAGCCGTAACAACAAAACCAAAACCAAACCAACACAATTCTCTTTGTTGCATGTCTGTCCTTCTCGTTCTTCTATAATATATATATATACAGTGTCGCATAGCCATTTCAACATGTTTTTTGCGTACTTTCAATATACTTGTCGAATACAGGCACAGTCTCCAAAAAACTTGCTAGGTGATATACTAGAGTCTAATAAACAAAGCGTGAAATTCTGGAGGACGCTAGTCGTAACGATTAAGCATCTCTGACTGTCAGCCAGGTAGGTTAGGGTTCGCAATCACACACAAACCGGCTTCGAGTCGTATAACTCTGCTGATTGAGGCATAATTAGGCCGAAATTATATTTCAGAGAATGACTTTTTCTCGATTTTGTTATGTATACGGCTTCTATCATCTTAAACAGATATATCTGCTAATTCATTAATTATCAACATAATTATTTTCAACATTAGGTATTGACTTCAACTAAAGCACTTATATCTCCCAAAGAATATATATAAGTCTTAACTAAAGCTCCAACACGATATCTACACCCTTTATGGACGGTAATGGGACCCTTAAGCCTTAGACCGTCAATCCACTCTAGAAAAGGAAAGGTTATTAAAACCTCGGCTGCTTAGCGGCTATAACTTCATATCAAGTCAAGGCTAGTATAGTAAATTAGTCGAAATGAAATTACGAGATGAATCCATTAAGAGAGGCCGTGATTGGCTGAACTTCAGTGACTATCCAGCAAATCCTGTGAACACTATCTGCCAAACCACTGCTTTTTTTTTCTTCTTTTCTCTATTACACCACTCACTGCGTTAGAAGAGGGAGCCTGCTGTTGGCGACAATTCATCCTTCATATCAACCCGCCCAGGCTACGTGGTTTTCAACGTTCTTTTTTGCAGCATGACGCACTGGTCTCGAGTAGACCGGATCGGAGGCCAACGAGTAGAATTCCACCTTATGTTAGAATAAAAAAAAGAAATGACATAACTCAATTCGAATGTACAATCACTATTGATTATCTCTCCTCCTTGTCAAGAATGTCTGTCCAGTCTTTGCTGCTTGGGCAACAGTACAGCCTCCATATCAACCCACCGGGCACGTGAGTTCCTCGCTTTCTTTGACACAACACCATCTTCTCGAGTAGACGGATGGAGGCCAACGAAAGAATTCACCTTTGTAGAATAAAAAAAGAAATGACATATTTCAATTCGAATGTACAATCACTATATTATTATCTCCCCCTTGTCAGTCATTTTTTCTCTCATCTTCACCCTTCTTCCTTCCCTCTCTTCTCCCTATCCCTCTCTTTTCTTGCTCGCCTCTTATGTTTTCTTTCTCTTGTTAATGTCATCTGGATGCTGCGTAGAACATCTCGCATTACAAAAATAAGTGTAACGCCACTTGGTTGTTTTACGTTGTTAAAGTATATGTTACATATTTATTTTCGAACTGAATATGAGGAATTAAATTTTCGGCTGCAAAAACTAGTTTTTTATTTTTATATATTTTATCGATAGTCTAAAAACTTAAGCAGAAACAATCTAAGAATAATCGCTAAAAGTTTCATAAACAGATCGATACAGTTGTTTTTAACAAATTCGCTTTTTCTACTTGCTAAGACCGTTCCATATCATTACCACCAGTACAAGTCTACATCTTATAAACCAATCAAAAACAGAATAATCATAATTCTGATTTTCAAAACAGTGACTCACTTTCCTAATATTGAGTTTACAGCCAAGTACAAGCTGAGAGCATCGGTTTACCGCTAGATTACCGAATTAAGCAGCGATGAGCTTTGTTCATTTAGCCTGTTATTAGTGAGGTTGACAATTTAAGCAACACTCGGGTACTGTAAGCAAATGATATAAGAATGACTTGATTGGCATTTGAATGACCAGAGTGGGTGGTTGTGCCGCTAAAATAAAAACCAACCAACTAACCAATATTTATTGAATCCGGATACATATTCATGCCGGTGGTGTGTATTCTTAGTTAATTGTTAGCAATGCCAATTTGCAGATTACTACGAAATAGTGAGTTCGAATCGTCACTGGGTGTCTCTACTTGCGACCTTATGTCACATCATTACCTTGGCGAACGGTTTGGGGTAATTACTACATAGGGTCTGCCGTTGGCGTCCCTCGTGGTATAATAGTTACGCTAGTTCCACAGTTACATACTTGTCACCTTGTGTCACGATACTATCCTGTCAAACCGGTTGGTTTGGTTTGGTGTTTTTTTTTGTCTTTTATTTTTACGGCATCATCAGCTTCATTGGGTCATTTAATGCCATAAAGTTTTTTGAAATTAATCAATTTTTTAATGGATAATACAATTAAATTTATGAAACAAAATTTCATGTTTTTCTATAACCCTTAGATGGGACCTAACAGGTACTACCAACCCCGGGTCAGATTGGGACCAGGGAGCAATGGTGATTGACGGGATGCTCCCACATTCCCCAAACCTCCAAAACTGGAACCTCCACCATCAGATAGAGTTTAACGTCATTACAGGACATGTAGACCCTAAGTCTACGCCTTCTAGCACCCATATTGATTAAAGGATGGGGGCCAACCGGCTTGGATAGATTCCTTCAGAGATCTCGCCGTGTGGTTAACAACGCCAGATCTCGCAGATCAGTAATGCAATAGTAAGTTTAATGGTTGCGGATCCAATAATTTTGACGTTGTGTCACATGCCTATCCTGGCGAACGGGTTGGGTAAATACCAAATAGTTTACTGTGGATTGATATGTATTTTACCAAACTCCCTCACCACTGGCTGGATGCGACAAAGATTCTAATTTTTAAACGGAGTACAGTTGGTTTAATCTTTAAACTTTTCCTGTCTCCAAGATGGATATGTCTTTCAAAGTTTCAGTACACCCCAGTTTGTCCTACTATTTACCTATTAGTTGGAGGGGGTCGGGTTGAAAGATGGATTTACGTATTTGTTGTATACTTGGAGTTTCGTGTGAACCTATTTCCAGCCAATTTCCATACTTTTCCGAGCTTTTTGAGATGACGGAACGATGGTCGAATGTTTAGCACGAAGTTCTTCGCCCAACATTCTTGCGGTCAAGCTTTGCGGCCTTCCTTCTAACGATTGCCAAAAAGCGCATGGTCATTGAATTCCGATGGTCGAACTCATTCTTGTCTTCATCTGCAGAGTTGTATCGCCCAAATTAACTTCATGAACCATTATCAACTTGGCTTATGCTGATTGTACTTCACAACTAAAATTCATTGAGATTCGCGAAATAACTAGTGCTGTATTCCACCTTTCTCGGAAGTGTATAAGCCAAATGCAGACAAATGTGTGATATATGTTACCGTTGTATATTTTCACGGTTTACCAAATTGGATCATAAGTAACGTTGTCCTTATTTTCCGGTGTGACGCACTACGGATATCCGTACAGGTGGCGGCGAGCGGCGGCGTATATTGTATTGCGGGTAACTCGTCCACGTGCCTCCAAATTGCACAGTGCTAAAATGGCTCGTATGATATTAGATTATAACACGAGAAAATATGTCGTCATAAACTCGCTACCTTTATTCCAGGGTTAGGTTCGTCTCGTATCTGTATCGCAGAGGAGGACAAGGCAGAACGAGAAAGAGAGAGAGAAACTGTTAAATACTGGACCCCATACTAGGGTCCAGAGACCCGTCCGTTTCCTAGTGCGATCCGAAAGCAAAAAGGGCCCGATCCCTTTCTTCCGTCGTTCCACGGTCACCACGTGACATCCCGGTCCGGTCAAACACCGACTTCCGGTTGCCACTCAATTCTCCATTCGTGGTCACGCTACGGTCAACACTCAATATATGTTCATCCTGTTTTGGGCATCAACTATCCCTTATACACTTTATCATTCTTATTTCTTCCTCCTCCTTCCATTAGTAGTCCTTGCCAAATGAATTTTTGCTACATACGTAATTTTCGATACGATTCTGAAAAATAGTAGAAGAGCATTTTATGAAAAAAATTTAAACAAACGCAAATGTTTTTGTTGAATAACATTGTGACAAAAAGCACAATAATCATGCACTAACCAATAGACAAAATTATTTTAATCTAGCAAAGAATATTGGATTTTGAGGTTATTTAAAATGGCGACGAATCAAACAGTGAGTTTTTCGGCTTGACACGAAATTCTGCTCAACAAGAGTTCAAACCAGTAAAATTCATAGAAGAATGTGAGAATGGATTACAGAGAAGTGTGTTTAAGTAAATTACACTGAAACTTCAATTGTTATAGTTTCGTTGAATAACATTTATTGGAAGGCCGGTTAATTTTAGGAGCCGGTAGGAAATCGAGCTTCATCAAACCCGAGTTTAAATCCCCGACGAAGTTACAGTCCACATAGCACTTAATTACCAAGGAAAGGGTATGGAATCATACAACTACTCGTCCTCCAGCTATAGGGTAAATAGCTAGGACAGAACTGGGATCTTAACCTTGCGGCAAACCTAGTCTTGGAGAAGAAAGCCGCGAAAACTCTGAATTCAAACCTAGTTACAAATTCTGCTTAGGGTGGTGCAGCTACTGAATAGGACTCAGCCTATTACGCCTATCTCTATTTCACTAATATTCATTTTTATAATTTCCAAGTATATTTATCCGGAGAGAGATTGAGTTGGAGAGAGAGTGCCTTGGCAGAAAAGAGAGCCAGAAAGAGGGAGAGAAAGACAGCAGTCACGAGAAAGCATTCACAAGTTCTGTGAAGTGCATTTCAGTGCTAACTAATTACTGTCACTCAGGAATTGGCCAGCAGAGTCACTTGCGCAGACTGTAGTAATTTATATCTATTTATTTTTGGACCACTACGGCCTCGTCCTTAGGGACAGAGGGTGCCAACAAAATTGAGTCCGAAATTCTAATTTTCTAACATTTGTGCCAAGCAGGCGCAATAATTAAGCACCAATCCAATTTGAAAACCTTAGTCCTTCCCTGGGGAAAATTCGGGGATAATTGTGCATAGGAGAGACTTCATTAGAGACACCACTATTTGATATTTCATACTAACCTGACCTAGGTCTGTATGGGATCCAGTTAGTGATCCAGTAATTCACGTAGACTCACGGTGCCTTTAATTTTCCTGTGTTAATTCCCAACCACCTGGTCCGGCAGTTTTTATTCATTCTCCCGTATTGTATTTGTTACTTAAAATGCAAACTCAATCCTATTCTATGGGTAGAATAGATACATTTAAAACATATTCGATTGTTTGAAGCTGTGAATGAGGAAAAGCAATCTTTCAAGTGAATAATTTAATAGTTGAGTAGTTTTCAAAAGAGACCTGGTATATCCGTATAGATTATATTAACTGAGAACATTTGGTGGATACACTTGATTCATGTTTCTTAGATTACGTGACTTTTTAAATTCATGGAATGATTGAACAAAAATATTTTAACAATATCAAACTATTATGAGAACAAAAAACTCCAAGTCGGGTTATTTTCAATCTGAAACAGCGTTTAGTTCCACATAAAGACTGGTACTTACTAATCACTTAGATAAACACATCGATTTATAAACAGTTTATTTAAATAACACGTGATGATTATCAACTAGAAACAATATATCACTGTATTGAATAAAAATGCTACTGTAGATCGTGATAATAATAGATACAGTGATTCAAATATCTTTATTTATCTTACCAACCTTTCGCACGATATAGGATACCGACAAAAGTCAAATTTCTTAAGCGGAGTTCAACGAGTTTGACTTTCAGAGTTTTCTTCCAGCTACTCTGGAAGAATCCAAGTTTGCATCGCTGAAACAAATAACGATTCCTACTTGAAGATATTGAGCACATTGCGGTCTCTCGTCGCAATATACCTTTCGTCCTATCGGGAAAATCTTTATCATAGCAAATGCTTTCTTCTTCCAATTCTTATTCCCCTCCAGATTTCAGCAACTATGTCCCGCCTCATATTTTATCAATCCGACGTAATAATGTATTTTTTCAAACAAGATAGGACATCAAAAAAGAAAACGGAAATAATAGTCCGATAGTGTAAAATGTATAACAAATGAAACAAAAAAACATGAATTAAGTCAATATGACATTTTTTTTCAAGCCGATGCCATAAGGTTTCGTTTTTATTCAGGACCATCGACGGGGATAATAATTTATGTAAAAAGAAAACAGTTGTAAGGAAAAGCATGTAAGCCTTGTTATTGTGTTGTATAGCGTTTGTTGATATTTCAAAATATGAGAAAAAACAACAAATCAAAACGCAATTGTAACGTAAGCTTCCCAAATACAAATTGTGTGACGAAATATCTATCCAGAAATGCTCAAATTGGGTTTTAATTGGAATATTCAGTGTGGTGTACTATTAAATAAATGTCAACTTTCGGACTTATTTACATTTTTTCACCATTTTTATACACTTGTCGGATTGTATATCCATTTTCCTCCATTGAAATTCGTCTAAGTAGACATACTCTTTCACCTACAACGATCTGTCATCCCTTCCTACGAACTATAGCATAAACAGGGCCGTATCACAAAACATACGTTGTGTTTAACGTTGCTATTATATTTTGTCTATCGGGATGTTATAGACAACGTTAATAAGACGTAAGGAGAGGTTGAGAGCAAATAGAGAGGGAGAGAGAAAGAGGGAGAGAGAGAGGATATATATATGATTATATATATATATATATATATATAATACTATATATACTTATAGTAATACATGAATGTCCGGTAGCATGACCTTGGGTTCTCACCTCGTTTCGGATCATCAGCAGCTTTTTCTGAGTAAATCTGCAACAAAACAGGGTTATTCTGTTAATTAATATCTGGTCACCCTTCTACTGATATTTGTCTTTCTCGTGTAAATCACCCACTATCCACACACACAACAACCACCCCACACCACACTCCACACACACACACAGAACATATATAATATAATATATATTAATATATATATAAGTACTTATATACTATATATATTACATAAGTAATAGGATGTAGTTGGGTAACTTCTTTTTCATCAAACTTAAATTTGTTTTAAATAACAGAATTATGTGTTGAATGTTTCTTTCTTTTCTTTTTTCCTTTCCATCCTTTCTTAAAAATTTCTCTAATGTTGTAATCTCAGAAACCAATTCATAAACATAACTCAAATGCTAGTAGAAAGGTATGCGCAACCAGCCGAGCCTCGGACGCTGCCAACCCTTTCAACAAGAGCGACCGAAAATTTCACAATCTGAATCTTTTTCCGGCTCCTCCTCTGAGAGGGTGTTAAAAACCACTTTATCATTGTGTCTAGATGCTTGACCCGATAATGATTAAAGGAATGGTGAACAATTCTACCACCAATTGATTAGAATAAAGGGTCTTAGATTCGAGTTTCACCGATTACCTTTATTAATGACGATCCAGAGTTTGACAAACAAGGTTCCGAGATTGACAAGAAACACCTGAAGGAAAGGCTGGAGACACAGTCGCCGAAACTCTGAGCATTATACACAAAAGGAAATCTAAACAATGTAAATAGTTTGGGTTGGTATGTTGTTTTGGGCATAATTAAAAATTGTTTCGGGTGCCGTTAAATGCCGAAAAAGTCATTTGATTAAGTTTTCTATGTTTCAATTCTTAATCTCTTACCCTTGGTATAATTATTTTTCATTAATTCCATTTTTGTTTTGATTGTCTTGTTTACGGCATATAAGTCTTTTCGTTCATTCAATGCCGAAACAAATGTAATTTCATAAAAGTTTCTATTTTTAGTTCTTAATGTCTTCAAATTGATATTTGTTGCGATAGCCTCTTACCCGGACCCTAAAATATCTATTATGTTATATTACTTTCTCTTTTACTTCTTATTTTGTCGTCTATTCTTCTGGCCGGCTTTGTTTTCTATCATCCTAATTCTGTGTCGTGGTATATCTTCTAAGGTCTGGTCTTTCTATCTGGGGATTCCGGGTTCTGGTTTCTGTGGATCACTCCTTTTCACGAAGCCTTGTGTCATTGTTATTTTTAGTAATTTAACACAGGACTCGATTTTTACGATTATCGTTACTTTTATTTCGTAATCCCCAGACCCAGACAATCACGCAGTGGAGACTTCACATCTTGCTAAGCTTGGGGGCTTTCCTAACCCCCTTTCTAAAACTAAAACTCTAACTAACTTGACTTGCTTACCCCTTTAAACCGAAGGGGGCTTTCTATCGGGATTCCGTTTTCTCCGGTCTATTCCCGCCAAGCAAGTTCAGAGTGAGGTCAAGCATTGTCTCTCACTTCTTAGGCCATCAGCTTCTGATCGCCATAATGATTTCTACACTATTGTCATAATCATTAGGTGATTAATGATTATGTAACAATATAAGTAATTCTTTAGTAACTTTATTTGTTAAGTTTGGTTGTTTAATGGATAACAACAGTGCGGGTTTATGTTAATGCCAAATAAAACTGTTAGAGTGCGAGAATAAAGTTGGTACTCAAGTTCTGTTTACATATGTATTTTTGTGATGTATTTCGTTTGGTATTTATCTCAATTTTTGAGATGAGGCTTGATAATTTGTATATTGTCAATAGGGCAACAATCATATACGAATAATAATTAACACAGAATTAAACTTGTACTCATCCAATTGGTTAGCGGAATGAGAACAGGATGCCCCGTGGATTGAAAAAGGCTGTGTTCAACAATTCCGTGATGCTCCCGATTACAGAAGAGATTCCACGAATTCGAAAAAAAGTTTCCAATTCGAGTAACACTTCCGAGTCGACAAAAATACCCTAAAGAAGGCCGGTGGGCAAATCGACCGAAACGTTTGTACAAATAACAAAAATGAGGACAATAGTCCGAATGATTAATAATACATATTTTCCGGATGTATCTTATATTTTGATTCAATATATTTCAGATATATTTTATTTCACCCAAAAATGATATATTCGTCATCCATGTCATGTTAGTATTCTCACAATCCCTTATATATAAATAAAGATATCTAACATAATTGTATTTGATCTTCCTAAAACATGCAATATTTATGATATACTGAAGAACTTTTTTCAAAAGTGATTTTCATGTTAACCGTCAGCAAAAGCGAAGAGTCATGGACTAATTTAATAAGAGAAGATAAAAAATATTCAAAGAGACAGACAGATCATTCCACTTGGAATGAGGAGTGTAAAAAATATTTCGAATTGGTGTATTGGAGATAGACTGTTGCTTGAATAATACAAAAATTATTGATGATGATAAATTTGAAAACAATCGAAGCTCCAAAAATGAATTCACACTCACCACAAACACTCTCTCTCTCTCTCTCTTCTCTCCTTCTCTCTCTCAAACACACACCACACACACACACACATACACACACACATCCACACACACTATATCCTCACGGATTCCCTAGACTCTCTCGCCCCTTTTCTCTCTCTCTTTTCTCATCCTACTATATATACTATATATATATATATATATATATTATATATAATATATGATCATATATGATTATATATCATATATACTTTACTACTATACTTATACTTGACTAATAATAATTAACTAATCCTCAATCCATCCAAGTATTAGACGAATAAACATGCTGGGTACTTGAAGTGAATTACGCCGAACTCACAGGTGACGTTCTCCTTATGGGCAAACTACATATGGAAAAACAGTTGGCCAACCAGCAAAAACTTACGGAGAGAGAGAGACAGGCAGGGGGGAGAGAGAAGAGAGTAGAGAGAGAGAGAGAGAGAGAAGAGAGAGAGGAGGAGGAGAGAGGGAGAGAGAGAGAGAGAACGAAATCCGTCTAATCCGCAAAACTTAGGATAATAACGATAGCGGGCCATCAACGTCCTTTTCATTGTTCTCGCACAACGTTCTCGCTTATCTGCTTGGCCATCAGACGAAGGTAACCTTTTCACACGTCACCCCAAAATTCTAGTAATCTTCTACACTTATCTAGAATTTTTAGGTCTTTTCCATCTGATATAACTACATTTGTAATCTGAAATTGTCCTAGACCGAATGATAACTTGAAAAGTAATGTAGTAAGAGAGCAATTTATAGAACATTGAAATCGATTTGTCAATTTCCGACTTAAATTAAGGAAAACTTCTTAATTGTCAATAAACAAATATTTTGTTGGTGGTTGAATTAATTGCAAGAATAATTGGGATTGATATTATTTTGACTTTTGTCTGTTGCAAAATATTAGAATCTCAACGAAGGATAACAAATGAATAAAAATATGTTGTTCCCACTCTCTCTCTCACCGGATACTCTCTCTCTCCTCTTGCTCTCTAATTTATATAAAAATATAATATATATATATAATAATATATTGATTGTGCGTTTGTGTGTGCATATATTATATATATAGTATATATATATAATATAATATATATTATATATATATATATATATAACCAAGAAGTCCAGAGAAGAAATCTTCCTTACGACACAAGAGTTTTATTTTAAAAAACCGTCGCAGTTTGAGAGCTCAAGTATGCTTTCTTAATGCTAGAGTCACAGAGCAATATATGAGTAAGAAAATAACAAAAGACTTAGAGATTAGCATTATAGTCGATCAATTTCTATATTTTTATATATATATAATATATTATATATATATAGAGAGAGATAGGTAGAGAGAGAGAGACGAGAGAGAGAGAGAGAGAGAGAGAGAGAGAGACGAGAAAGAGAAAGAGTTTCAAACATATTCTGTCGGTGGTGAATAATTGCAGAATAATTGGGATGATATAATTTTGACTTCTTGTCTGTGCGAAATGGTTTGAGACCAACGGAAAGAATGGACAGATGAATAAAAATATGTGTTATAAACCTACATATATATATTATTATATATATATATATATATATATATATATATATATATATATAAATGTTTTTTATAGATTTTAGAAGCCATTGTAGTATGTGTAAAATATTTTAATTTGAAGGCAATTTACAATGCAGGTGTAATCAGTGTTAATTGATGTTTATTTTACCGTAATTATTTTCGAGAAAATTTCTCATTATCAGAGGTAGAAGAATTCGAAGAATCCGCCACGGAGCGCAAACGTACAACGGACGAATGCCCATCACGGAAAATACCGAAATTAAATATCTGGCGTTCCTCCAACTTAATAACAACAAACGAATTACGCCCGGCGCCGTGGGTGGTACTTAAAAAACAGAAGTACTTTACTCTGATGATGAGAAATTTTTCTCGAAAAATATTACGGTAAATAACATCATTTAACACCTATTACACTGCATTGTAAATTGCCTTTTCAAATTTATATTTTTACAATACATACAATGCTTCTTAAAATCTATTAAAAAAACACTTATATATATATATATATATATTATAATATATATATATTATATATAGATATATGTTAGTTTATAACATATTTTTATTCATCTGTCATCTTTTCCGTTGGTTCTCAAAAACATTTCGCACAGACAAAAGTCAAAATTTAATATCATTCCCAATTTATTCTTGCAATTATTCACCACCGATCAGAATATTGTTGAAACTTCTTTCTCTTTCTCTCTCTCTTTTCTCTCTTCTCTCTTCTTCTCTCTCGTCTCCTCTCTACCTATCTCTCTCTATATAATATAATATATATATATATATATAAACATATTAGAAATATGGAATCGACGATAATGCTAAATTCTCTAAGTCTTTTGTTTTTCTTTACTCATATATTTGCTCTGTGACTCTAGCATTAAGAGCATACATTGAGCTCTCAAACTTGCGACAGGTTTTTAAAATAAACTCTTGTGTCGTGGGAGATTTCTTCTCTGGACTTTTGGATATTATATATATATTATATATATAAATATATATATATAATTATATATATAATAATATTATACTGCACACACCAAACGCACACAAATATATATATATATATATATATATATATAATATATATAAGAGAAGAGAGAGAGAGAGAGAGTGAGAGAGAGAGTGAACAACATTTTTTTATTGCATTTTGTTATCCTTTCCGTTGATTCTGAAATATTTTGCACAGACAAAAGTCAAAATTAAATTTCATCCCATTATTCTGCAATTATCACCCACCAAACAAAATATTGTTTTATTACAATTAAGAAGTTTCCTTTAATTTAAGTCGGAAATTGACAAATCATTTCAATTTCTTAATTAAATTGCTCTCTTACTTCATTACTTTTCAAGTTATCATTCCGGCCAGGACAAATTTCAGATTACAAAATGTTAGTATAATAGATGGAGAACTAAAAAATTCTAGATAAGTGTAAAAGATTACTAGAATTTTGGGGTGACGTGTGAAAGGTTAACCTTCGGTTTCTGAATTGGCCAAACAGAAGGCAGAGAACGTTGTGCGAAGAACAGTTGAAAGGACGTTTGATGGCCGTATCGTTATTATCCAGTTTGCGGATAGCACGGATTTTCGCTTCTCGTCTCTTCTCTCTCCCTTCTCTCTCTCTCTCTCTCTTCTCTCTCTCTCTCTCTCTCTCTCTCTCTCTCTCTCTCTTCTCTCTCTCTCCGATAAGTTTTTGTGGT
>CM042149.1:56824288-56837410 GCA_023376005.1 Doryteuthis pealeii | reverse complement strand
GATTTATACAAGAAGCACTGTTACTATAGAAATGCATTCGGAATGGTTTTACTATAAAAACGTTTGAAATGTTATTTTTATTCTTATAAGAATGCAATACTGAACGATGTATAAAAAAGACATTGATCTAATATGTAAACAGCATTGACACAACGAAATATTGAGATAAGTAGTATATTCATGTGAATAAAAGCAGAAGCACTGTTTACTATAGAAATGCATTCGGAATGGTTTTTACTATAAAACGCTTTGAAATGATTTTTTAAATATAAGAATGCAATAACTCAACGATGCTATAAAAAAGCCACATTGATCTAAATACATAAACAGCATTGGACACAACGAACTATTGTGATAAGTAATATTCATGTAGATAAAACAGAAGCACTGTTTACTATAGGAATACATTCGGAATGGTTTTTACTATAAAACGCTTTGAAATTTTTCTTACTATAAGAATGCAATAACTTAACGATTCTATCATAGAAACCAACATTGATCTAAATATGTAAACAGCATTGGACACAACGAAATATTGTGATAAGTAATATTCATGTAAATAAAAACAGAAGAACTGTTTACTCTAGGAATACATTCGGAATAGTTTTTACTATATAACGCATGGAAATGTTTTTTACTATACGAATGCAATGACTGAACGATTCTATTAAAGAAAGCAATATTGATCTAAATATGTAAATAGCATTGGACACAACGAAATATTGAGGTAAAAAAATCACTACATACACTTTTACTCCCAATACAATAACAAAATTAAAACAGACCTTATCACATGCTTCTATCTACAGGCATTGAAAATATGCAGTCAACAGTATCTAGAAGAGGAATACAAACACATTGAAAAAAACCTCACAACATGAAAATACCCCAGACATTTCATACTAAATGAAAAGAAAAAAAGCCCTCAAAATACATTCAACTACGAAACCAAAATACACTGCTTGAGAAGAAAACGTTAGGATTACGTTTAACTGTAAAAAATCTTTTTATAATAAGCACTAAAAATTATCAAAGTAGGTCGTTGTTTTTTAATTTAAGGTCTAGATGACACTAAAGATATTGTAAATAAAAACAGAAGCATTGTTTACTATATAAATTCATTCGCAATATTTTTTTACTATAAAATGCTTTGAAATGTTTTATACTATAAGAATGCAACAACCGAACGATTCTTTTAAAGAAAGCAACACTGATATAGATATGTAAACAGCAGAAACTTTGTTAATGGATATATAAACTCTTAAAGCATTACATTGTCAACAGATAAATAGATCTATCTATATATACATATATAAAGGGCAGTTGTGTGTATATGTATGTCCGGGGGAAACTTTGAAAATAAAAAAACAATTAACGACAAAGTAAATATTATACACATTAGATATCACCTGCGCTTGTTTTTGGCACAACTAATAGAGATTTGATTTATTATTCGTGAAGATATGGAAAAAGTAAAATCTAAATGATAACAGCTGGATTTTTTTCGTCTAATGTTTTAGATAGTAGACATTAAACATTTCTTTTCAGAGTAGCTGGATTAATGCAAGATTATTAGATATCACCTGCGCTTGGTTTTTGAGCACAACTAATAGAGATTTGATTTATTCGTGAAGATATGAAAAAAATAAAATCTAAATGATAACAGCATGGATTTTTTTCGTCTAATGTTTAGATAGTAGACATTAACATTTCTTTTCAGAGTAGCTGGATTAATGCAAGATTATTAGATATCACTGCGCTTGGTTTTGAGCACAACTAATAGAGATTGATTTATATTCGTGAAGATATGAAAAAAATAAAATCTAAATGATAACAGCATGGATTTTTCGTCTAATGTTTTAGATAGTAGACAATTAACATTTCTTTTCAGAGTAGCTGGATTAATGCAAGATTATTTTTTTACATCGGGTTTATATGGGGCATCACACGAGCAGATAAATTCAGTAATAATGGATCTGCGGGACTAACTTAAAAAATCCCCCTCTACATATGTGCCACCGGGTAGCCGCTGCTAGTACATATATAAACGGCAGTTGGTGTGTATGTATGTCCGGAGGAAACTACGAAAATAAAAAAAATAACAACAAAGTAACTATATATAAATATACACACATTCACAATCACCACATTTTGCTTTTTGAGAAAAAATGAAGAATTGATTTATATTCGTGAAGATAATTAAAAAATAAAATTTAGATACTAATATAGAATTCTTTTTTTTTTTAATTTAATATTCTAAATAGGAGACATTAATTTTTCTTTTCACTGTGCACTTTTTTTTCTGATGCCCCGCTCGGCCAGATCAACGTAAGGTAGTTTACATAGGGATTTTAATGGGGCATCCTGCGAGAATCCAACTCGCAATTCAGTAATAATGGATCTGCGAAACTAACTTAAAAAAATCCTCCATCTAACCAGGCAACGCCGAGTAGCTGCTTCTAGTAGGTCTACATTGTTGTTCTAGTTTGGGACCAAGCTAGTAGGTTGGAACTATAAAAGAGGCAAACGACTGAAACGACTAAGGGCTGTGGCTATAGAATACATCGACTGCACCTCTGTAAGACCTGCAAGGGGTCAGCCTGTCAATCGGCTGGTTTCGTCAAACTCTAGCACCTGAATGATTGTCACAACACTATTGCCCTTAAGGCAAGCCCCAAACCTTTTTATCATAAATGTGCTAGGAGGCGGTGGCTGAGGATCTTAGTGTCTTGGATATGACGTTATACTCCATCTGATGGGGAATCCTGAAATTTCCGGAGCTCTGAAGAGTGTGGAGTATCCTTTCATCACCATTACTCCCAAGTTTCACTCTGTGGTAGTACCTGTTAGGGTCCTATATATGGATTAAAGGAAGCGCGTGGTGTAATGGTTAAAGTCATGGGAAATGAACTCGTCGCCCCGAGTTCAAATCCTGGACGTTGCATTTCACTTCACGCTAATACCATTGGGAAAGGTATGAATCCTCCAGCTATGGGTAAATAGTAGCGCAGACTGGGCTCTTTAACCTTGGTTAGGCAACCGGTCAAGGAGAAGGAAAACTCTGAATTCAAACCTGCTGAACTCCGCTTAAGAAATTGACCTTGTGTCATATCCAGCTCGTGCGGAGGGATTGGTAAATATATATATATATATGGATTAAATAGAAAAAAATTAGTTTTAAAATGTGTTTAAAAAATTGAGTTTGAAACAATTTGAGCACCCATCAAGAATAAAAAAAAAGCAAAACAAAAAGGTCTTCAGTATAAAATAACCCAACAAGGGTTGACATGACGTAAAAACACTCAACCAACCAACCAACCAACCAACCGAACTAGTAAGCTGGAACTATAAAAAAAGCAAACGACTGAACAACTAATACTGACAGATATACAGAAGGATATATATATATATATATATATATATATATATATATATATATATATATATATAGAGAGAGAGAGAGAGAGAGAGAGAGAGGATAGTGTTTTGTGGTGTGTATGTGTGTCTGTATGAGTGCATGTGTGTGTAAGATAGATAGATAGAAATGAATGAGAGAGAGAGAGAGAGAGAGAGAGAGAGAGAGAGAGAGAGAGAGAGAGAGAGAGAGAGAGTAAGTAAGTTAGTGAGCGAGTAAGTGAGTTAGTGAGAGAGATGTTTATTGACTTGATTATTTTTTGTTGCTTCCTATCCGTTCACATGCTGTCAAATAATGTTTGAGTTTTACTGATGTCGACTTTTTTATAGCACTTTTGAGAATTTCGTTTTTATAAATCGATCGATTGGAACCGAGATCGATGATGTCTACAAGCCGAAGAATTTCAGGCGAAATCTTAAGCAATAGAAGAAAGTATAGAAAAATAGAGGTTTTAGGTTTTGAATTTTAATCTGAAGTGTCGGGTTAGTTATGCTTCTTAACACAGAAAAAGCAACAGAAAGCGGCGAATCTACTTGGATAGTTGAAACTTATAAAAAGTATGGAGGAGGGGGAGGAGGGGGGAGGAGAAGGTGAAGGAGAGAAGGAGGAGTTCTCGAAGTAGTTGGACTATCGAGAAGAGAAAACCTTTGTTTAGTTTTTAAGGAGCGCTTGTCCAGTGGAATTGGATCCCTGGTAAAGAGTCCCTCGATAATGAATCCTTTAGTTACTCTGGTAATCGTATAAGTCCTTCCTGAGTATTGGTAAAGGTCCAGTAATCCTATATCCGTCTTCAGTGAGTGCATTTGTAATTATGACCAGTGGGGGGTTAAATAGTGCATCTACCACGCAGTATGTTTAGTGATTGGCTACAGGAGTAAATCACGTGACCTTGGCCAGTCTATAAATAATATATAATTCCGGTGGGGAATTATAGCACATCTTATATCAAAATATTCCAACAACTTTTAGTTTAAATTCAGAGTTTTCCTTCCCCAACCAAGTTTAAGAGCCCAGTCTCTCCTTTTATACAACTATACATGGAGAGAGAATAGTTGTATTCATACCTTTTCCAAGAGTATTAGCGCCTTTTGATATCGTTTAGTTGGTTGGTTGGATTATACGGCATGCCAACCCTTTATGCAGTTTTTGTTTTATTTATTCTTGTTGGGTAGTCAATTTTTAAAAAGTTTTAGTGTACCTAATAGTGTTGTTTAACATCAGTAAAGTTTTTAAATGCCATCATTGGCCAGTTGAAAAGGGCTTAAAGAAAGTCCTATGTTATGGAATCCTTTGGTGATCGTATACCTCCTATCCTGCGTATTGGTAAAGGTCCAGTGATTTAATCCTATGTCTGTCCGCGATGAACGCTACAGTAATTATGACCAGTGGGGTCGGTTAAGTATTGTATCAGCCTCAGTGGGGTAGGTTAAGTATTGTATCAGCCTCAGAGTACTGCCAGTGATTGGCCAAAAAATAGATCACATCTCGCCTAGTCTATTAGTATGGGCGAGGATCTAACACACACCTTATATAGGAGTAACATAGTATCGATACATACATACAGACAGATCCGAATCCCCATTATAATAAGATATCTCACAGATGTTTCAGATATTGAAAAATAATACCCTGTCTCTGGTGACATAAACGTTAATAAATAAGATCTTTTCTAGGTATTTATGATTATGACTATAAATTAAATACTCACTGATAAACGTACGCAATTCATGAGACGGACACCGTATTTCCATTATAATAAGATTTGGTTCTCTTTTTCCTTTTCTGTTTTTTGTGCGTGTGCAAATTCTTTGCTTTTATTGCACCAGCTTCGGGTTCGTGCAATTGAAACGTTTAGCAACGAATACACAAAATGTGAGTGGGTCGTTTCTGTCGGTTCACAGAGCTTATTGAAAACTTATACCTGGCTGACCTGATTATATTGCGACGGTTATGTGAGATGCTTTTACATTCCTTTTCCATTAAGTGAGATTTGAACGTTTGCATTTCGTAAAGGAAAACGACGTGAAGAATGAATCCAGAAATAAAGAGAAGGAAGAGTGTCAAAGTATAATTTGCACGGTTGAATTAAGTAGAGAGCAAAATGACAGATTGGACATAGAGAGAGAGAGAGAGAGAGAGAGAGAGAGAGAGAGAGAGAGAGAGAGAGAGAGAGAGTGTGGGAGAGAAGGAAGGAAAATAAATTACAATGAGAGAAAAAAACGGCGTGAGAGAAAGAAAGACAAGTAAGAAAGTAATTGAGAAATATAAATGGGAGAGAGAGAGAGAGAGAGAGAGAGAGAGAGAGAGAGAGAGAGAGAGAAAGAGAGAGATAAAAGAGAAAGGGACGAGAGAGAGAGAGAGAGAGAGAGAGAGAGAGAGCAAAAAGAGCGAGATTAAATCTATTAGTAATGGAGATTGTCTGTATTTCTGTCTGTAACAAAAACTACGTCATAGCTCTACGTCACAGCTTAGAAATAAAAAGAAGGAAAGAGTGCCAAGTATATTTGCACGGTTGAATTAAGCGGAGAGCAAAATACAGATTGGACATAAAAAAAGAGAGAAAGAGAGAAGAGAAGAGGAGAGAGAGAGAGAGAGAGAGAGAGAGAGAGAGGAGAGAGAGAGAGAGGGGGCGGGGAGAGAATGACGGAAAATAAATTACAATGAGAGAAAAAGGGCGTGAGAGAAAGAAAGAAAAGTAAGAAAAGTAATTGAGAATATAAAGAGGGAGAGAGAGAAAGAGAGAGATATAGATAGATAAAGAGAGAAAGGAGGCGAGAGAGAGAGAGAGAGAGAGAGAGAGAGAGAGAGAGAGAGAGAGAGAGAGAGAGAGAGCAAAAAGAGTGAGATTAAATCTATTAATAATGGAGATTGTCTGTATTTCTATCTGTAACAAAAACAGCTCCACGTCACAGATTACGTCACAATATTCTTATACTATATACACACAAAATTTGAGTAAGCAAATTTAAAAATTGTTTTTACTCTCGTCCTTTTTTTTTTACAGTAACAAGAAATTAACTAAAAAGTTTACAAATTAATAAATACCTACGATTTTGTGGAAAATTGATGTGGAAAATATTCAAAATAATTGTTTGATTATTACATGCACGCAGTATTTTATTTGAGAGGGACGGGGCTCAGTTTTCATTTCAAATTGTTTTATTCTTTTTTACCCACTTAATAAATTTGAGGATTTTGCTTACTTATGATACAAACCCTCTGGCATTGAATTTTTATCTCCCACCCTCTCAGGAAATTTCTTTCAAAAATTAATTTTTACGACGCCTGGAGGGTGTTTTTCAGTTGCTAGTATAATGAATGTGAATTTATATACATCTATTAATAATAGAGATTCGCTTCCGGTTTTTGTCTGTAACAAAAATTACGTCACTGCTTACGTCACATTACCCAAAATCGTCATAATAGAATAAATACACTCAAAATTTGAACATGTAACATTAGACAGTCCTCATGGTTTTTTTTAAACAAAAATTATTATATCTATATATAGTTTGTTTTATTTTGATACATATTCAAAGTTTACATTTCAAATTGTTTTATTTTTTAATCCTTTAATGAATTTGATGATTTTTACTTACTTAGGGTACAAACTCGCTGACATTGAATTTTTTCTCCCACCCCCAGGCGATATGTTTCAAAAATCCATTTTTACATCCCCCGGTGGGCGTTTTTTTATTTTGTACTACTACTACTACTACTACTACTAATACTACTACTAATAATAATAACGATAAGAAGAAGAAGAAGAAGAAGAAGAAGAAGAAGAAGAAGAAGAAGAAGAAGAAGAAGATGGGAAGAAAAACAATTATATGGGCACTTCAAACGACACATCGAAGAGGCTGCACATAAAAATTCTCGGACATGGTTAAGATGAGGAAACCTCAAAAGTGAAACTGAATCACTAATAACTGCTGCACAAAATAATGCCATGAGAACACATTATATCAAAGCAAAAATTGATAAGACGCAACGAAACTGTAAATGCAGTGACAGAAACGAGACTGCAAACCATATATTAAGTTAATGTAGCAAACTAGCACGACGGGAATACAAAACTAGGCATGACTGGGTTGGGAAAGAGATCCACTGGGAATTATATAAAATATTAAATTTTGACCATACAACAAAATAGTATATGCATAAACCAGAATCTGTTCTTGAGAATGAAACGCATAAAATTCTCTGGGACTTTGAGATAAAGACGGATTACCCTATTGAAAAAGCTGTGGAATATGAGAGTGAAAGTGATACCAATTGTAGTTGGTGCACTTGGAACGGTCCCAATAAACTTGGAAAAAAGACTTGAGGATCTATTTTTACATCTCCCGGTGGGCGTTTTTTATTTTGCTAATATACATAAATATTAATCGATTGAAACAACCTGTTCTAGTTGACCTATAGATTGGATCCTAAAAACTTACTAACTTCTTCGTCTATCAATCAGATTAGAAATATAAGCTTGATATTTTTTTTTTTGAAGAATTTTCGTTTGATAGGACTTATAACTCTTTCCGGCTATGAATGAGAATAAGAGAAGAATTGGAAGGATTTTTTTTCAAAGAGAACAAAAACGAAAGCAGAGATTACTAAAAGATTAAAGCCATATTGTAATGAATTATTCATTTGGCTATGTCGTCTCTGGAATTTCTGCAACTGGGCTATATCAATGCAGAGGTGTAGATTTTTTTTGTTTTGTTTGTTTTGTTTTACGGCATATCAACCTCAGTGGGTCATTTAATGCCGATAAAGTTTTGAAATAAATCAATTCTTAATGGATAATACAATTTTTTTATGAATACATTTTTGTATTTAACCCATAGATGACCCCTAATAGGTACTACCACTCCGGGTCAGAGTGGACCAGGGAGCAATGGTGATGAAGGGGTGCTCCACATTCCCCAAACCTCCAAAACTGGAACCTCACCATCAGATAGAGTTTAACGTCATTCCCAGGACATGTAGACCTGCAGCCACCGCCTTCTAGCATCCATATGATAAAAAGGGGTTAGGGCTTGCCATAAGGGCAATAGGGTTGGGAAAATCATATAGGTGCTAGGGCTTGACGTGACCAGCCGATTGATCGGAGGGGGCCTCTCCGACCGCCCGTCCAGCCCAAGATAGGGCCAAAGTGGAGTATTGCAAGTCATGAACTGCTCATCCACCTGGGTTCTATCCTTAAGCATCACGGGTCGCCACCCACTGCCAACAGGTGGCCCCATTGGGGGAGTCTTATCCCTCTGCGGAGGTGCAGTTGGTGCATTCTAACGCCCCAGCCGACAGGGTGGCAGAGGTGTAGAGGAAGTAACACAACAAAATAGGGATACCACGCACGAGGTTATTTTGTGGGACGACACACGAGAATCACAGTTTACATGGGCTCATAGGTAATAATATCTCATCTACAGAAAGTGATGTCAATATACGTATAGTAAAGGCATGGATTCCTATTGACAGATTAAGATAAAGTGACAATTCTTCCAAACTGTAGCCGGATCAGTTCTACTGTATGGTTGCACCACTTGGACTCTTACGAAACACTTGGACAAAGATCTAGATAGCAGGTGCATTTGCGAGAAGCACTAGATCATCTACGTAGTCCGCATTTAAAGCATATAAATAAAATTAGTGTCGGTGGGCAAAATAATCGTGGGTAGATTTAGGCATCCATTTGTTAAATCTCCCGTGCACTAAGGTCACGGCTACACTACGTCTGCAGTTTCGTAGCGAGTACAGTTGGTTATCAGAATTATTCAGCCCTCCCCCATGATTATGAATAACGCTGTAATACGTCAAATTTTCCTGATAATTTCCTATGCGTTTTTTTTTTCACAAATTATGAAATAATGGATTTTAAAGAATAAGCAGTTATGCCCATCATCATCATCATCATCATCATCATCATCATGTCGCGCTGAGAGCACAGATTCCCTTGCCCCTCTCTCGTTACCCATCAAGATCGTTCATCCCCCCCCAGCTGGTCTTTTGCACGTAGCTGATTAATGTAGGTTTTCTTGGTATGCGGTTTATATCGTGCAACTTGCAACCAGAATGCCAAAAAAGTTCATTTTAGAATTTAAAAAAAAAAATTATCATCAATTTTTATTTGGAATATGGCTTGTTGAACTCTGTAGTATTGTTGGGTAAAAATATTCCAACCTGATTAACTAGGAAATATACTGTTACATGAATTTTGATCAGATAGACAAAAGTGGATTTATAGATAATCCACAATTAAAAGGATATTACCTACCTTCTGACACAAAATTCTTATGTACTAGATTGTGATATACTTAAAAGTCTGATACTCTACCAACTGAACTATGCGGGCTGTTGTCGTATGCACTAGAGCCACACAGTGAAATTATAGAATTATTACATTTTTTGTGCAGAATGACTATATAAAGAAAAGATTAAAGAAAGTTTTGACCAATTAACTATGAAGTTGCCATACCAAGGTTAAAGAACCTAGACTGCCTTATTATTTTACACATAGATGTAGGAAGCATAACTAAATTCATATAATTCCCAAGGATATTAATGCTATGTGAAATGCAAACAGCCTTACCACGGATTTGACCCCGTTAGATTTTTTTTGTTGGATTTTACTGTATGTCAACCCTTGTTGGGTTATTTTATGCCGTTCTAGTTTCATTCCTTCTTTTTGGGTATTCATTCTTTTAAAACTAATTTTTTTTCAAATCCATTTTTAGAACTCATTTTCTTAGTTTATTTAACTCATACATGGGACCCTAACAGGTACTGCCACTCCAGGTCAAATGGTTACTAAACTCATTATCATAATGGGACTAGATAGATAGATAGATAGATAGATACATAGATATGATTATACTAATATAGTGCTATATACCGTTCCTATGAACATTAAAGCCGTTCATGGTCAGCCTGCAACGGATTTTTTCAGAAAAGAAAAATAAAATTTAACTATTTTTTTTTTAATGAAGAAACGATCGCATGACTTGTACGCTTTTTGGAACATCAATGTTTTCGTTTTGAATTCAAATAATTTTCAGCTTCTCTTTCGATGAGTCCGGTTTAAAAACAAGCTCTGACGATGATTTTTATAAATCGAAATATTGTTCAATATTAGCTATCAATATGATATGAAATATTTTCATTTTAACAGCATTCTGTGTTTTCAAATCCTTTTATCTATACTCATACCGTCGGATTCATAGATATGATTATACTAACATATGTCATATACCGTTCCTATGAACATTAAAGGGTATGTCCCAATCCTCATAAACACGGGAGTATTATGTTGAATTAGTAGTGTTATAACACTAGCAAATGTTTACTTTCTTCACGCCGCTGGCGAGTATTGTATTTTGTTAATGTTATAAAATGTCCATTTCATTTCCTACCTCCGTTTGGTTATTTTTCATTTAGTAACCTTTGTTAGGTTACAACACATAGGTATATATATATATATATATATATATATTATATATATATATATAATGAAAAAGGTGACTTACCGGTGAATATGGTCACGATGGATAGATGGTGCAGAATTCAGGGAGGTAAGTTAGCGATATAACAAATACAAAGTGCTCAATACATTAGTAGAGCAAATTTATTACAATATAGGTACAAGTGATAACCTACTCGAGTTTCACCATAAGGATCTTCAGGGTTAAATCCACTGAATTAATCGAGATACCGATTAATTGCAGTCGACTACACGTGTGTGTTCATCGCGTTTAACGCGATGAACTCGAGTAGGTTATCACTTGTGCCTATATTGTAATTATATATATATATATATATATATATATATATATATATACATATATATATATATATATATATATATATATATATATATATATGAAGAAAGTTACCCATGAATAGATAGAGAAATATAAAGAGCACACACAAATTGGCTACTGCGTTGAGAATTCCCGTCAGCCTTTGCGAACATTTCCCTGTTTCAGAATTCAGTATAAATGCCCAGGGTATCTACTTTGAAGAGGAAAGGGGAAATTAACTTTTCCCAGACCAAATAAGTATATATATATATATATATATATATATATATATATATATATATATATATATAGAGAGAGAGAGAGAGAGAGAGAGAGAGTGGGGATAGATGGAAAAATGATTTACTCAACCCGTTCAGCACGCGTAGGATTGGGCAAAAGGTCACATGTATGGGGCATCCAGCAAGGATTTGCGAGACTAGCTTGTTAATCATGATAAACACAAGTGATAAAAGAAATAGGAATATTTCTTTTCTAAGGCCTTTATTGTTCTCAACTACATTCGACCTTAGGTCATCACAAGAGAAAGATTTTTGCGAAAATGGGAAATGAATGAAAATTATTTTCTGGTACCCAAATGTCTTCATCTAACATTTATATGATCTCTGCCATTATAGACACCTGGCATTGAACTCTCCATTTGGACCTTACATATATATATATTCGAGGGTCGGTTTAACTCAGTCGGTAAAGTGTTCGGCTAGGAATCACAAGGTTCTTAGTTCGATACCGGCCATCGCCAACTCAGCGAATGAGTAGCACAGGAATATGTGTGGTAAAGTGAGGAGCTGAGGGTAGGTGTGGTACTCCACCTCAGATGCTAGAATACCCTCCTTGGTATAGCGCTATTGAAAAGGGGATAGACTACCTCGCTGTCTGGCTGATACCGACATTAGGCCGCCCCGATGGCTTTACTTTACTTTTTACACACACACACACACACACACACACATATATATATATATATATATATACATATATAATAGTTTTAAATAATATGTATCTTTATAAGTACAGATGTATACTAAATAAATACGTTGTTACGCATATATATAAACTGAAATTAATGTACACACACACACACACACACACACACACACACACATATATATATATATATATATATATAGGTTTGTTTGTGTGTATAGGTGTGTTTGTGTGTGTGTGTTTGTGTGTGAGTGTGTGTGCATGGCGGTGTAAGTAAATAATATATATCTTCATATTCATGGTTATATAATATTATATTTAAGATAAACACCCACACACAATAATATATACATATATTTGTGGGTGTCTCTGTATGTATATGCGTGGTTGTGGGTGTGGGTGTGCGTGCGTGTGTTTGTATTCATGTGTGTGGTGTTGGTGTACCTACAGGGAAACATGCACTCGTTGGGATTCCTATCTAGAATGGAGGAATGGTGCCCCAATGACTCGAGGCGACAATTGTCAATAATCCGTTTGCCTTACGAAGAAGATTTTTTTCAGAAAGAATGTTTGTACTCCTACCATTTCGCGAAATGGAATTAACTTTTTTTCGGAAACTTGGGATATGGTAAATAATATTTGGAAATTATAACTAACGAGCAAATCACTTTTACTTAATCTATGGATTCATATAGGTAAACATACATATATATATATATATATATATTTTGTTTACATATATATATTTTTTATATTTTATATTTGTTGGTTTTATCCTTGCTCCATGCTTTTTCAGACTTATTTAATTCTCATAGTTGTTAATTTGTCTGACTACTATCCCCTGAAAAAACTTGGCCCTGAAAAGTATTCTTTTTTCTCATTTGACTTCCTGTCGCCATGGTGACAGTCTTTTAATGTATACATTTTGTAAAGGGAAAACACATTTTTGAGGAGTAAATTTTTCTGTTA
>CM042149.1:56804288-56819288 GCA_023376005.1 Doryteuthis pealeii | reverse complement strand
ATTATTAATTATACTAGCAAAATAATAAAAAAACATTTTTGAAAGATATTGCTTGAGGAGGTGGAAGTTAAAAATTAAATGTCGGGGAGTTTGAACCATAAATCATGAAATAATCAAATTTATTAAAGGAGTAAAAAAAAATAAAACAATTTGAAATCGAAACTAAGTTCTATTAACTTTGAATATCTATTAAAATGAAACAAACTATATATAAATATATGATACTGGGGATGTATCTATTAAAAATTGTTTTAAAAAACAATGAGGACTGTCTAATGTTGCATGCTCAAATTTTGAATGTATTTATTCTATGTTATGACGATTTCGGGTATAGTGACGTAAACAGTGACGTAGTTTTTGTTACAGACAAAACCCAGAAACGAATCTCCATTATTAATAGAGATATTAAATCCTGAAATAGGGTTTATAATACGTTGACTATATACCCTGACGTATGGTAAGACCCCCACCTCTGAATAAAAGGGACCTCCTGGGTGTGATATTGCATCTAATAGTGTGGCTCCAGTTTTGAGATCTAGGGAGTCTGGAATATACCATCATTGCCATTACTCCCAGGTCTACTCTGGTATCAATATATATATATATATATATATATATATATATATATATATGGGTCATATAGATCTGTGTATGAGTAGCTCAGCGTATGAGTAGCATGGGGATATGTGCGGTAAAGTAAGGAGCTTATGGTAGATGTGGCGCTTCACGTCAGATGCGAAAAACAATCTCCTTGGTCTAGTGCTAGTAAATAGAGGATAAACTCCCTCGCTGATTGGCTGATACCGACTTTAGGCCACCCCGAAGACTTTACTTACTTACTTTTAGATCTGTTTAAAGATTATTCGTATTCGGCAGGATTGTGTGTAAAAAAGAAAAAATATCTCTCAAAAAAGAACTACACAAATGCCTTAACATCTATCTATTGATCTATTCATCTATATTAGTCTAATCCTATCTATCTATCTATCTATCTATCTATATTGGTCTAATCCCATCTAGCTATAAATCTATCCATAAATCAAAATTGGTCTAATCATATATATTTATATTGGTCTAATAATATCTATCTATCTATATTGGTCTAATTAGATCTATCGATCTATCTATCTATATTGGTCTCATAATATCTATAAATCTATCTATCAATATTTTTCTTATCATATCTCTCGATCGATCTATATTGGTCTAATCATATATATCTATCTATATCGGTCTAATAATATCTATAAATCTATCTATCAATACTGTTCTAATCATATCCATCAATCGATCTATATTGGTCTAATCATATATATCTATCTATATCGGTCTAATAATATCTATAAATCTATCTATCAATACTGTTCTAATCATATCCATCAATCGATCTATATTGGTCTAATCATATATATCTATCTATATCGGTCTAATAATATCTATAAATCTATCTATCAATACTGTTCTAATCATATCCATCAATCGATCTATATTGGTCTAATCATATATATCTATCTATATCGGTCTAATAATATCTATAAATCTATCTATCAATACTGTTCTAATCATATCCATCAATCGATCTATATTGGTCTAATCATATATATATTTCTATATTGGTCTAATCATATCTATCTATTGATCTATCTATCTAGTCCAATCCTATTTATCTATCTATATTGGTCTAATCATATATATCTATCTATCTATCCATCTATCTATATTGGTCTAATCACATCTAGCTATCTAACTATCTATCTATCAATATTAGTGTAATCATATCTATAAATCAATCTATCTATATTGGTATAATATTATCTATCTATATTGGTCTAATCAGATCTATCGATCTATCTATCTATATTGGTCTAATAATATCTATAAATCTATCTATCTATATCGGTCTAATCATATCTATTGATCGATCTATCTATATTGGTCTAATCAGATCTATCGATCTATCTATCTATCTTTATTGGTCTAATCAGATCTATCGATCTATCTATCTATATTGGTCTAATAATATCTATAAATCCATCTATCTATATTGGTCTAATATTATCTATAAATCTATCGATCTACATTAGTCTAATCATATATATCTATTGATCTATCTATCTATATTAGTCTAAGCCTATCTATCTATCTATCTATCTATATGGGTCTAATCACATCTAGCTAGCTATCTATCTATTATGTGAACAAATAGGCTCGTCATCTTGTTTAATAAGGAAGCTATCTCGTTCATAATGATTCCTCGTTGTATTCATCAAAAGTATGTACGTATTCTTTCTTTTGTTTTTCTTTGTCTCCCTCTCACGCCGTTTCACCTCACTCTTTCTGCACTCACGCCACCTACCGATACCGACACGCAAAAGCACGTGATCATAATTCCCACCCCCATCTTTTTTCAGACTTATTCTCCTTTCCTCTATTCTCCATCTCTCTTTCTCTCATCCCCCCTCTCTCTCTATCTCTCTCTTTCTCTCTTTCTTTCTCTCTCTCTCTCTCTCTCTCCCTTTCTTTCTTTCTGTCTCTCTTTCTCTCTCTCTCTTTATCTCTCTCTCTCTCTCTGTACCCTTTTTTGCTGGTGATTTCTGTGCACATTTTTGCACTAACATGCACGCACCGATATGCACATTCTTCATCACGCATGCATGCACCGACGTTCTCCTTATCTTTTCAGCCTTTGTTTTGTCACTGAACCAACGTATCATGCAAATAGCAGGACAGATTTCAAATTAATTTCTCACTCAATTTTGTGTGCCTTACAATGGGAAATGCTTAGAGATTTAGCATACCAGACCATTGATAGTGAGTTATTATTATCATTATTATTATTATTATTATGGACTCTCCCGTCGATTTTCAACTTATGAGGGTTCATACACACAATGAACACCCACACAGTGATTTGTTTATAGTGGTGAAAGCTTGTGTTGGACTATCCACACTTTTTGGCACAGTCGATAGGAAAGAATTGGTTCATCAAGGGTTGCCACAAACCCAATCAACGACCGACCTCAGGAATTTTGAATTCAGAGTTTTCCCTCTCCTAGACTGGTTACCTACCCAAGGCGGAAGGGCCCAGTCTGCCCTACTATTTAACCCATAGCTGGAGGGAATTTTGAATTCAGCGTTATCCCTCTCCTAGACTGGTTACCTACCCAAGGCGGAAGGGCCCAGTCTGCCCTACTATTTAATCCATAGCTGGAGGGATAATATATGGATTCATACCTTTCCCAAGGGTATTAGCGCTATGGGAAATGCCAACAGCTTCGTCTAGGAATTGAACTCCATTTTCCACGACTCTAACCATATATTATATATATATATATATATATATATATATGAGATGTATTTTTGTATCTGTATCCGTTGTTGGAAATACATATACCAGGTTTGGGCATAGGTGTGAAGCATTAACGAACTATATTATGATAATGTGTTACCATAATATGTTAGTCAAGAATCAATATCAGAAAACTCTGTAGTTTTTTTTAATTTTTTTAAAATTTAGACGTAGTGGTAAATTTTCAGGACAGTGACATCCCTTCTTCCTGACCGTGAATCGTAGTAGTGATCTTCTGGCTGCTTGTCTGGTAAGTTGGAATGGTGCGGTGATGCTTGATGTTGATTGGTCCGTTGGTGATTAATGAGGTTGTACTCTGTGTGTGGTCGTCTGATAAGGGTCATGGGGTTGGTGGTATGGGGGTGTTTTTGAAATATGAGTATCCCTTTAAAGTGCCGGTCTCTCTCTCTCTCTCTCTCTCTCTCTCTCTCTCATATATATATATATATATATATATATATATATATATATATATATAATAACTCACTATCAATGGTCTGTAATGATAAATCTCTAAGCCTTGCTCACTGTAAGGTACACAAAAGTCAGTGAAAAATTGATTATCGAATTTTATACGATATACGCATTGTAATTGCCTTCAAAGCAAAAAAAAATATAATAATATACTTTACTTAACAATGCTTCTAAAGTAAATGATCAAATCTCATTACCTTACGCCGGAGCATAGGCCTAATTTGCGATCTTCTCAACGTTCACTCTACTTTGTATAGTAGTTGTAATAGTGACGCATTTATCCTTGACAAGTTAATTTCGCATGTATCGTGTGCTACTTATCGGTGGCCCAAGGGTAGAGTCTCTGATTCTGCGTGCTGAAAGGTTGTGGGGCGAAGAAAGCCAGGCAAAATTCATCATTTATAAACCTTATCATAGTTGGTTTCGATTTCTGTCGGAGGGAAATCATAAGTCTACATCGCTGATGAAACAGTTGTACGATGTTCTACGTAGGGCGCGATATTTGCCGAATTCGCTTGTCATGATTATTTCCAATAATTATCGAATTTTATACGATATACGCATTGTATTTGGCTTCAAAGCAAAAAATATATAAATGATATATATATATATATATGGTAAAGATCAGTCTTAAGATCCGTCATTTTAGCGGAAATAGATATATTTTGACCCATAAATAGCTGTATATACCTATGGATTTTGTCAGACCGCCAAATCTATTGAAACAATAGCTCTACTTTTTGTATTGAGCACTTTAATATAATTAACTAAATAAAAAAAGTCTCACAAAACTCATTGGTATATACAGATATTTATAAGTAGAAGTAAATCTATTACCACTAAAATGTTTAAGCTTTTTAAACTGGGTCATGGAATGTAACATAACAATTGATTTCCTTCTAAAAGGTACAACTATAAACAAGGATTCTTTCTGCCAACTCCTTCAGCAAAATATCCCTTATTCATTAAATGACTCTCGTGTAATTTTTATTATATATACTAGCGAGAATATGCACCCTCCGGTCGTAATTATTCAAATTTTAATGTAATGTAATGTCATATGTTGAATTAGAAAAACAATGAAATTATAAACGGATGCATATAAAAAGATTACACTTATTTTAATTATATTTAATTGGTTTCTATATAGACTAATTCATATGATTGATTTTAATACGTTGAAGAATAAAACAATAATATAAGTGATCAATAACCCCAAGTAATTATTTATTAAACCCGGTTTGTTAAAACCAATATGCAAATTAACCAAACCCTATAGTATGTAAACCTTTATTTCTTAGTGATATATAAAACAAATTGCAGGATTTTAGACGCAATAAAAACTTGGGCTCAGATTTCATAGAGATATCGTTAATAAACATATATGAATTAAATATTTTGACTATAAATTTAAATACTAATTAATAAATTTACACCATTCCTGATGGTATAGTGATGTAAATAGTGACATAGTTTCGGTTACAGACTGACATCGAATCTCTATTATGATAAGATTTATAATTTTGTTAATTCTCAAATCGTATATATTGATAATTTTAAAGCGGAGTAAAGCTAACTTGCATTCAGATTTTTCCTTTTCCATACCAATGCTAAAATTTCCAGTATGTCCTCAGGCACACATACGCACGGTCGCGGCCAGATGCATCATTATATGCTGTTAAGGTTAATGATATAGGGTAGTGCACCATTGTTAGGGTGTTCGATTTCCTTTAACTATCCTGTACGTTGGATGGTTGGTTGGGTGGATTTTACAGCATGTCAACCCTTGTTGGGTTATTTTATGCCGAAGAGGTTTTGTCTTATTCTTTCTTGATGGTACTCAATTCTTTTTAAACTCATTTCCTTAAGACACGTTTTTAATACTCATTTTTTCTCTATTTAACCCATAAATCGAACTGTACGTTTGACCACTAGACCAACTAGAGTAATGTTAGTAAAGGATCAATTTTGCTTGGCTTTCTTCGCACCCTTTCTGAAGCACACACACACACACACACACACACACACAGAGACACACACACAGACAGACAGACACACACACACCTCGAAAATATGCATATAGACATCTTTCTTTCTTTCTTTCTTTCTTTCTTTTTTACATACTTGAATACGTAAAGATCAACAAATAAGTATACGTACACAAAACACTTTTCCTCCATCATTTTTCTTCTTTGGTCCAACCTATCCCTTTATTTATGTACACAATATAAATATATCAGATTGTCTGGCGAATAATGGTAGGTTTTATTGGACATTTAAATTTAAAATAGACCATTATTTTCCAAACAGACTAATTGTAAAAACAAACATGAGTGTCCTTTAAAAAATAATTGTCTCTAAATTAGTGTAGCATACCGTCAGAGTAAGACTCAAACAAAACACAGAAAAAATATACATCGGTGTAACTGTAACAAATAAGAACAATATGAACACAGCACTACACTATCAATATATATCTGGGAAACAAAAGAAAAATCCAATCAAAACATACCAAAATAATCGGGAAAATAAGGAAAACGACCCCTGTATACAACAACTTAGCCCAAATATGCAAAAATTCCAAGAAGAATAAGGAGCAATAATAACCTTTCACGAGAAGAACAAACTATTCAACAAACGATCAGAACTTATATCAAAATGTAGACTCGAGAATAAATACTAACTAAGCCAACTAATGACTCTTATGACTGAAGATATCTGAAATAAATTTACTGAAGATTTTACAAAGAAATTTCACTGAAGAATCTAAACTCATTTTGAGTTTTTGGTCAAAATAAATCATTATAGTCAAATGGAAGTTTGTTGAGTTTTTCTTTCTTTGAAAGTTAAATACTGATCTGTATATAATTAATTTATTAGTTATTATACATTGAGCTCTCTTGAGGATTTATAAAAATCCTTGTGTGAATCTATATTTTTGCACCTACAGGAGCATATAGTATGGTTGTACAGTGAGATTTTGATGATCCCAAATAAAATCATCCCTTACTGACCAGTCTTGGATTGTATATATATATATATATTATATATATATATATATATATATATATGGATGTGGAGGCTGGAAGGAGGGGAATTGATGGAAAGGTGCTATAGGCATTTTAAAATGAGTGTACTGCATTGGAAATTAATTTTGTTTAAGGATGGTTTGTATTGTTTTATGTATAAAGGTTCTAGTGTTTGGAGTTTTTGTTTATTTTTTTCTTTGTGCAGAATGTGTGTATTTTCCGTTAGAATATTTCGGTAATTAGAGTTGGGGCATGAATGCAATTTTAGGTGTTGTGAAATGGAGCTATTATCAGTCAAATGGAAAGTTAGATGACGTGACAATGTCGTTGAGGTAAAACCGATGTAGGTATTTTCATTTTCTGGGAGACTGCAATCTTCTAAGGGACATTTAAATCTGTATACTACATATACTAACGGAAAATACACACATTCTGCACAAAGAAAAAAAATAAACAAAAACTCCAAATACTAGAAGCTTTATACAAAAAAACAATACAAATCATCCTTAAAGAAAATTAATTTCCAATGCAGTACACACATTTTAAAATGCCTATAGCACCTTTCCCATATATATATATATATATATATATATATATACCCTCTCTCTCACACACACACACACACACACACACACATATATATATGCATCCGTATTCTAAGTAAGTAGAAAGAACGGCCCCTTTTAAGCGTCTGTAATATATTTTGCATGAAAATTGCACCCTTTGCCTTTTAATAATTATATTTTCTTCTCATTCTGAGAGGAAAAATGTTAAACTGTATCTCCGCGTTTTCGTTACACGCACACACGCACACACTCACACACACACACACACACACACACACAAACAAACAGACACACACTGAGGTGCGTGCACGCACACACACACACACAGACATACACACACACACGCACACAGACGTACACAGAGAGAATCTGATTTCCACATTATGGAAGAACCGAATTGGATCAACTGAAACTGAAGTCTCTCGTTTCTGATTTGGAGTAGTCCTATTTCGCTTATGTCAAGCATTTCAAATATGGATGAGGAGAGTCCCTAACGCAACGATGACGACTGTAGATGTTACTCTGCTTCAATTCACCTCTAATGTAAATCAATCAACCTCCATTTGCCAAGCGTCCTTCGGTTCTCTCGGTAAATGTTTTGCCCGTTATTTAAAACCAATATATATTCTATCTTTTATCCTCCCACCCATCTCTCTCTCTAAGCACTGATATTTCCTTTCTAATTTCGTATATATATATATATATATATATAGCGAGAGAGAGAGAGAGAGAGAGAGAGAGAGAAGAGAGAAGAGAGAGAGAGAGAGAGAGAGAGAGAGAATATGGTTAATTAACGCGTGAAGAAGATATCAGAAGAGCTGAAACACGTGTCCAAATGTAAAATAATAATAATTAAGAAAAATCATTTTGCGTACCTTTTTTTAATTACATTAATGTTGGAAAGCTTAGAGTAACCTTCCAACGTGGGTACAAATGTGTACATAAATCACACCGACAAAGGTTTTAAAACGATAACAGACTTTTGATTCCGTGAGCGAAGGGGAAAATGCAATCAAGACAAACATATAAACAAAACAGATGCTTAACGCTCTATAAGAGGAAATAGATGTAAGACTTGCGCCGTAAGGAATGTCACTTACTGGTAGCTGGTTGGGAGGCAAAGTCCTCCACCTAAGGGACAGAGGCGTCAGGCGCCTGACCCATGTGTATTCGTTGAAAAATGAAAGAGAGATAAGAATGCAGAATTCCCGGCTTCTGGCCAAATATCAACGCCACCTATCGGCAAACACTGCAGTTAGGGAAGATAACCGTATTTGGATTTAAGTCCACCCAAAATTACCGTTTTACTGACCCAACACCCATATAGATAAAACAAAACGTATTTGGCATATATATATTTACCAACCCCTCAGCACGAGCAGGATGTGACACAAGGTCAATTTCTTAAGCGGAGTTCAACAGGTTTTCCTTCTCCTAGACCGGTTGCCTAACCAATGTTAAAGAGCCCAGTCTGCCCTATTGTTTATCCATATCTGGAGGGAGAGTAGGATTCATACCTCTTCCAAGTGTATTAGCGTGAAGTGAAATGCAATTACCATATCCAGGATTTGAACATATAATAACCCAACAAGGGTTGACATGCCGTAAAATCCAATAACCCCCCCTCTCTCTCTGTCTCTTCGATTACTTTGTCTCTCTTCTTTCATCTTCCCGCCTTTTTCATATCTGACCAATTCTCCATCTTCTTTCCTCACATTTTCTCCCTTTTCCTTCTTTCTTCTCTTTCTTTTCTTTCCGCCAGATTCGTTTCTCCTTTCATCTGTCTTTATTCCTTCATTTCCTTCCTTTCCGATTTTCGCTGCTCATTATTTACCCGTGTCTAATCAACGTACCTATGGCTATTGTCAAGAGACTAATTATTTGTCTCACCGACAATGAAGGGCTTGCAAGAGATAATTAGCCGGTCAAATGAAAACAACTGCAGACCCCACCGTCGAGGCAGCGACACAAACTGTTTAGCGAAAACATTTCTCGACACCTTCGAACAAAGCAATTTTCTCGCGTTTAGTTGCGCAGTTCACTCCATCATGGAACTCTGCAGCAGCTGCACAAATGCAGCAGTTTTATTGATTATCAAAAGTAATTATCGAAACTTTTCAACAGTGTTTTGCCTCGGAATCTATTTTGTTTCGTTACCAAAATTCATCAACGGAAAGTCGTAGGCGTTTTTTTTTAAAGTGGAAAGTTGTCTGAAAGTCGTAGGTGGTACATCGTAATTATTTTCTCGAGATGTTCAAAAGGTACTTAACTAGAGTAGATAAAACATTTCCTTAATAAACGTTGCCTAAAACAAGAATCAGTATAACAGCAGACACACACACACACTCACACACACACCCACACTCTCTCTCTCTCTCTCACACACACACACATAATTATATATACTAGCAAATATATGCACCCTCTGGGTGCAAGTATTTAAGTTTTAATATAATAAAATATCATGTTAAATTAGAAAGGCTAATGAAACTGAATAAGAATTCAGATAAAAATATTTCGAACAGAGGGGGTATAATCGGAAAAACAACTTTGAAACTAACCCTTCCATCATTTTCCATTACTCCCGTCTTTCAGTGGTAAATTTTCCTAATTTAACTATTTAGTTAAAATAGGAAGTAAAGAATAATATTACAGTTATTTCTTCTTGTTAATGGATTTCTTTTAAGATTCATCCCCGAGAATTTTGCTCATATTCAATAAGATAAAACCAAACAATTAGAAATCGATAATACCTAGCATATATTTATTAAAATCAATTTTTTAATATCAATATGCAAATTAGCTTTTCCGTTCACACTGTAAACCGCTATAATGTTGTATATATAAATACAATTGCATGTTATTAGTATGTAGATATTGGTAACAGTCTTAATGATGTAAAACAATTTTATTAATAATTGAGGTTTAAATAAAAAAATAAAATCATGGAGAATGTGGTGTAAATAACAAAGGGAATTGTGACTTGCGTAGTAATATAGTTTCGGTTACAGACAGACAAACCCACAATATCCATTATAATAAGATATGTATGTATGCATGTATGGAGGCGCGTGGGCTAGTGGTTAGTGTCGTGGAAAATGGACTCGTCGATTCGAGTTCAATTCCTAAACGAAACTGTTGGCATTTCACATAGCGCTAATATCCTTGGGAATGGTATGAATCCATATATTCTCCTTCCAGCTATGGGTTAAATAGTTGGGCAGACTGGGCCCTTCAACCTTGGGTAGGTAACCAGTGAAGGAGAGGGATAACTCTGAATTCAAAATTCCCTCCAGCTTTGGGTTAAATAGTAAGGCAGACTAGGCCCTTCAGCCTTGGGTAGGTAACCAGATGGATAACTCTGAATTTAACATTCCTGAGGTCGGTCGTTGATTGGGTTTGTATCAACCCTTGATGCACCAATTCTTTCCTATCGACTATGCCAAAAAGTGTGGATTGTCCAACACAAGTCTTCACCACTATAAACAAATCACTGTGTGGGTGTTCATTGTGTGTGTGAACTGTCATGCGTCGAAAATCGACGAGAGAGTCCATTATATATATATATATATATATATATATAAAATCCAACAGTATGTAGCAAATAGAAAAATACGAAGCATTTCTAAATTAGGAATTCATTCTTGACGGTGAAGTCGACGTTATAATGTTTCGGGTTTAGAAAACATTCATCAAATAATATTCTTTCGATGATGAAGGATTGCTAAAACCGAAACGATATAACGTCAACTTTACCATCAAGAATAAATTCCTTTTTTTAATACTTCATGTTTTTCTAATTTACATACACACACACACACCACACACACACATATATATATATATATACATACATATAATATATATATATATATATATATTATATATATAAAAAGACAGAGAGGAGAAAGAAAGAGAGAAAGAGAGATAGGAGAGAGAGAGTGAGTCAGTATCGCGCCTAAGCAATCAACAAACCAATATATATATATAATATTATATTATATATTATATACATACAAACACACACAGACACAGACACACAGACAACACACACACACACACACATATATAATATATATATATATATTATATATATATATAACACTATCGATAATTTTTCAATGTGCGGCAGTCGACTATTAATTTTTAACGATGTAATTATCAATCACATCAAATCATTGATAGATAGTGTGTGTGTGTGTGTGTGTGTGTGTGTGTGTGTTGTGTGTGTGTGTGTGTGTGTATGTACAAGATTATTAAATAAATCAGGTGAATCTTTTTTTAAAAAGCAAGATAATTTTTTTTCTTGAATTATTTTCCATAATTGTAAACATAGCATTGTTTGGTATTGGTTCATGGCAAAAATTATTTTAATCTCGCAAAAATATTTATTTTGAGGGTATTCAATAATCAAACATTGGTGAAAGCTGAACAGAGTATGTCATCATGTTTCTGGTGGCTGAGCAGTGCAACCCATGTGAAATTTACAGAAGAAATATATGATGTTTAGGAGAAGCATGTTTTACAAAAAAAACAAAAAAAAAAAAAAAACAGAAGAAAATATTTACAAATGAGCTAAATATGGATTTACTATTCAGAGTCTAAGTCGAACAATGTCCACTGGGTGTACACTAGGGTAGATCGATTTTTCACTTTCTTTTAAAATATCAAAATCTCTCAAATAGCGAATGTTGTATATTGCTATACTAAATACAACCCCTCCAAAAATCAGATTTATTATTTGAAGAAATAGATTTATTATTTGAAGAAATGACATAAAAATTATTATAGGAAGAAATAGCATAAAAAGTCGTCAGTAGAAAAACAGATTTATTATTTGAAGAAATAGCATCAAAATTTGAAGAAATAGCATAAAAATTATTATAGGAAGAAATAGCATAAAAAGTCGTCAGTAGAAAAACATATTTATTATTTGAAGAATAGCATCAAAAATTTGAAGAAATAGCATCAAAATTATTTAGGAAAAATAGCATCAAAAGTCGTCAGATAGAAAAACAGATTTATTATTTAAGAATAGCATCAAAATTTGAAGAAAGCATCAAATATTTATTGGAAGAATAGCATAAAAGTCGTCAGTAGAAAAAACAGATTTATTATTTGAAGAAATAGCATCAAAATTTGAAGAAATAGCATCAAAATTATTATAGGAAGAAATAGCATTCAAAAGTCGTCAGTAGAAAAACAGATTATATATTTGAAGATTATAGCATCAAAATTTGAAAAATAGCATCAAAAATTGAAGAATAGCATCAAAATTATTATTGAAGAAATGCATAAAAAGTCGTCAGTAGAAAAACAGATTTATTATTTTTGAAGAAATAGCATCAAAAGTCGCCAGTAGAAAAACAATTATTATTTTGAAGAAATAGCATCAAAATTTGAAAAATAGCCATCAAATTATTATAGGAAGAAATAGATCAAAAAGTCGTCAGTAGAAAACAGATTTATTATTTGAAGAAATAGCATCAAAATTGAAGAAATAGCATCAAAATTGAAAAATATATCAAAAATTTGAAGAAATAGCATCAAAATTATTATTGGAAAATAGCATAAAAAGTCGCAGTAAAAAACAGATTATTATTTGAAGAAATAGCATCAAAATTTGAAGAAATAGCCTCAAAATATTTAGAAGAAATAGCATTCAAAAGTCTTCAGTAGAAAAACAGATTTATTATTTGAAAGAAATGCATCAAAATGAAAAAATAGCATCAAAAATTGAAGAAATAGCATCAAAATTAATTGGAAGAAATACATCAAAAGTCGTCAGTTAGAAAGAACAGATTTATTATTTGAAGAAATAGCATCAAAATTTGAAGAAATGCATCAAAATTATTATAGGAAAAAATAGTCAAAAGTCGTCAGTAGAAAGAACAGATTATTATTTGAAAATAGCATAAAATAGTCAAAAATGTACTAAAACTCTCGTTTCTACATATTTGGCCCTGAAATCGCTTAGAAAATTAGCAATTTAATATTTAGTACAGAAATGTATTTTACTAGAGAAACAATAATTATTATAACTATAATTAAAATTGAAAATATCCCCCATCCTCGCGACACATCCAATATGCTGCATTTCACCTCATTATTTAAGCTGTGACAGGATAGCATTTAAAGATTGAAATCTATTTCCTCAAATGAAGGCAAAGTTTTGAAAAAAATATTTTGTACAGTAATTTTTTTATGTTAATTTGCAACTTCCGCCGAATGAAAGACGTTACAGTTTCAAAATCAACCTACCCTAATGGGTAAATACATACCTCCTGCTGAAATCGGGGCACTGTCAGTGAAGTAGCGTGGCTGCAAACAGCCTCAGTCCGAATTCGAACTCAGCTCAGCGGTTCCATTATCACGCACCGATAATCATATACGACATCTTTACCTCCAGAAGTGAAATTTATGGTCGAAGTTCTGAAACTTTGGATTTTACTTTTGGAATCCATATAAGCAGAAAGCTTTACCGATCTTAAATCTATTTCTCGTGGCATTTTGGCTTTTCTTCTTCTTCTTCTTCTTCTCTTCTTCTTCTCTTCTTCTTCTTCCTTCTTCTTCTTCTTCTTCTTTCTCTCTGTCTGTCTCTCTGTTTCTCTGTCTCTGTCTCTGTTTCTGTCTGTCTCTCTGTCTCTCTGTCTGTCTGTCTCTCATGTTATCTCTCATAACCAATAACCAACATGTCATCTCTTCTTTTTATATGTTTCTCTTCATCATTTCACTGTCTCTTCTTCTTCTTCTTCTTCTTCTTCTTCTTCTTCTTCTTCTTCTTCTTCTTCTTCTTCTTCTTCTTCTTCTTCTCTCTCATTCGCTCCTCCTCTTCTTCTTCTTCTACTACTACTACTTTTTAACTTTCTTCTTCTTCATCCTTCTTCTGTTTATTTATCTACTTATTTCTCTCTTTCTCTCTTCTTCTTCTCCTCTCTCTCTCTCTCTCTCTCTCTCTCTCATGTTATCCCTCATAACCAATTTTTCATCTTCTTTTCATATGTTCTCTCATAATTTCACTGTCTCTCTTCTTCTTCTTCTTCTCTTTCTTCTTTCTTCTTCTTCTTCTTCTTCTTCTTCTTCAGACAATCAAGACACTGGTCAGTCGTGTTGCAGCATTGGTCAAAGCCAGAAAAAATCGACAGGCAGAAAACAAACGCCGAAAAATGACACGCTTCTTGCTTGTCTGTTCGTGCGTATGCGCATGCGCTGTCTGCATTCGCCACGCGTGTATGTGTGTGTGTGTGTGTGTGTGTGTGGATCAAAGGAAGATGACAATGTTGTTATATTCAAAGGACAAAGTGAAACCAATATTAGAACAGTGGTTTTCAATCTTTTCCCGCTGTTACCTCCCTTTGGCTTCAGACCATGATTATCTAAATACTGTCACATAGAAACACAGCAAAATGTGTTACGTTCATTTCTTATTGAGCCAAACCATTCGCCTCCATCACGAATAGGATGTGGCATAATCAATCTTAAAGCGGATTGTATTGAAGACCTTTTACCGCCCAAAGGCTATTATAGATTATCCCCATCATGGTCAAACTTATTAATCCCTCTTAATTCTACCGCTATTTAA
>CM042149.1:56787089-56804188 GCA_023376005.1 Doryteuthis pealeii | reverse complement strand
TAGATTTTCCAGTGCTACTCATTGCTGAGTTTGCGAAGGGCCGGGTAAATCGAAGGCAGGAACGTTGTGGTTCCTAGCTGACAATCTTGTAATCAAAAATACAATATCGACCTCTTAGTTTATACCGCACGTGTTTTGTGCGACGGCATATCGCTGAGTTGGCGAGGGCTTGGTATCGAACCAGGACCGTTGTTGGGTTGCTACCAATGTTGTGATGAAATACATATGTCCGACCTCTAAGCTACTTACTTTGCGCACCAGATTTTCCGTGCCACTCATACGCTGAGTTGCGAGGGAGGTATCGAACTAGGACGTTGTGGTTCCTAAGCGACTAATGCTGTATCAACTAGCATATATCGACTCTTAGTTTTACCGCACAGAGTTTTTCTGTGCTACGCATTCGCTGAGTTGGCGGAGGGCTGGTATCGGAACCGGAACCTTGTGGTCCTAGCTGGACAGATGTCTTTGTATCAAAATAGCAGTAATGTCCGAGTCCTCTAAGGCTAAGCTTACTTTGCCTGCACAGATTTTCCGTGCTACTCATATCGCTGAGTTTGCGAGGGACGCGTATCGAACTAGGGAACGTTGTGGTTCCTAGCGAAATTTGTATCAAATAATACATATACCGACTCTTAGGTTTAGACCGCACTGATTTCTGTGCTACGCATTCGCTTGAGTGGGGAGGGTGGTATGCACCAGGAACCGTTGTGGTTCTATGCGACAATCTTTGTATCAAAAATACATGTCCGACCATCTATAGAAGTCTACTTACTTTGCCGCAGCAGATTTCGTGCTATCATCCTGAGTTTGCGAGGGGTATCGACTAGGAAGTTGTTAGTTCCATCAGCGACAATATTGTAATACAAATACAGATATACGAGCATCTTAGGTGTTTTACCTGAGGGTGCGTGGAATTGTTTCTGTTGCTAACGCATTCGCTCGAGTTGGCGAGGGCTGGTTAATGAACAGGAACTTGTGGTTGCTAGCGACAATCTGTATTCAAATACAATGTCCGACCTCTAGATACTTACTTTGGCCGACAGATTTCGTGCTACTTCATCGCGTTGAGTTTTGCGAGGGACGGTATGAACTGAGGAAGTCTGTGGTTCTAGCTACACTTGTGATCAAAAATAACAATGATCCGGACCTTTAGTTTACGACAGATTTTCTGTCCTAACGCATTCGCTGAGGTGTTGGCGAGGGGACGGTAATCGAACCAGGAACCTTGTTGTTCCTAGCGACAATCTTATATCAAAATCAATGTTCGTCCTCTCATATCTTGCCATTAGTCTAATGATTGGCTAAGAGAGCAAAATTATGCTTTTCTTATTTTAACGATTTTTTAAAATCTCGGCAATCAACAGCAAAGATTTAGGTTAAAAAAAAATGTTTGTTTATAGAAGAACAGCGTGACGTTGTTTACACATAAAAAAGGTGAAAATTAACACCTTTAAAACTACGTTCACGATTTAGAGAGGGGATAAAAAAAAAAGGGCGCGTATTTTTCAGCTTGGGAATTTCAGATTTGTATCAGTCCTCGCTTGTATCCAGTTGGATAATCGATAAGATTTAATCAACATGAAAACTTTCTGATTGGGAGAAGAAGAAGAAGAGAAGAGAAGAGAAGAAGAAGAAGAAGAAGAAGAAGAAGACGTGAGGAGGTGATATGAGGAAAGAAGATAATCAATTATGATTATCTTTGCTTAAATTCGGATATCGAAATTTGCAGAGACATGATTCTCAATAAAAAGCAATAATAATATATAATAATAATAATAATAATAAATAATGAAGATATTGCCATAAGGACAAACTACATCAAGCGAAAATTGATAAGACCCAACAAAATAGTAAGTGTAGATTTTGCGGGAATAGAGATGAGACTGTAAACCATATGCTCTGCGAATGTAGCAAACTAGCACAACGAGAATACAAAACTAAACACGACTGGATTGGGAAGTTGATCCACTGGGAATTATGCAAAAATATAAATTTTGACCATACAAAAAAATGGTATAGAATAAACCAGAATCTGTTCTTGAGAACGAAACGCACAAAATTCTCTGGGACTTTGAGATAAAAACGGATCACCTTATGCAGCAAGAAGGCCAGCTAGTGTTGATAACAAAAAGAAAGAACCTGTCAACGTGGATTTTGCAGTGCAGCAGATCATAGGGAGACTTGCTGTCACTCAGACTCCAGTGAAAGACCATCAGCTATCACTGATGTGAAAACTCAAAAGGAGTAAACAATGCCAGTTCTTTTTCATTATCATTATTATCATTAGGTTTTCACTCCTGCAGTAGCCGGTGGTCATTGGAGGCTGAGTGACAGCAAGTATCCTCAGGTCTCCAGAACTCTTCTGAGTATTTTGGCCGATCTTAAGTGCTGTAGTTTGGATGGTCTTGATTCTTCCTCTGATTCATAATTCACCCAAATTATTTTCCAGTGCTTTGGGGACTGTTCCATAAGACAGCGATTAGAATTGGTAAGACCTTCCCCTTCATGTTCCACGGTTTTCTCAGTTCTCTGGCAAGGTCCAAGCATTTGCTTATCTTTCGCTTTCTTTCATTTTTACTCAGTGGTTGGCCGGGACGGCAAAATCCTCCAGATGAAAGGTTCTCTTCTTCTTGTCGATCAATACACCGTCCGATCTCATGGTCGGGATTAGGGGATCCGTATCATTATTATTTTCACTCCTTTTGATTTTTTCTCATCAGCGTTTGCTGATGGTATTTCACTGGAGGCTGAGTAACAAGTCTCATCAGGTCCCCAGGACTCTTCTGAGTATTCTAGCCGATTGCAGCAGTGCAGTAGTCTAGATGGTCTCAATTCTTCCTCTGATTCCCAATCCTCCAGTCTTTTTTCAAAGATTATTGGGACTGTTCCAAGTGCACCAACTACAATTGGTATCACTTTCACTTTCATATTCCACAGCTTTTTCAATTCTCTGGCAAGGTCAGGGTATTTATCAATCTTTTCATTTTCCTTCAGCTTCACCCTGTGATCTGCTGGAACTGTAAAGTCCACTATTTGACACGTTCTCTTTTTTTTCTTTTTTTTTGTTTTGTTAATCAACAGTAGGTTTGCTCTCCTGGTTGGGATTAGGTGATCCGTCTTTATCTCAAAGTCCCAGAGAATTTTATGCGTTTCATTCTAAATAACAGATTCTGATTTATGCATATACCATTTTGTTGTATGGTGAAAATTTAAATTTTTTGCATAATTCCCTGTGGATCACCTTCCCAACTCAGTCGTGCCTAGCTTTGAATTCTCGTTTATTATTATTATTTTACTCCTTTTGAGTTTTCACATCAGCATTAGCTGATGGTATTTCACTGGAGTCTGAGTGACAGCAAGTCTCCTCAGATCTCCAGGACTCTTCTGAGTATTCTGGCAGATTGCAGCAGTGCAGTGTTCTGAATGGTTTCAATCCTTCCTCTGATTTCCAAACTTTCCAATCCCTTTTCTAATCCTTTTGGGACTGTTCCAAGCGCACCAACTACAATTGGTATCACTTTCACTTTCATGTTCCATAACTTTTTCAGTTCTCTGGCAAGATCCAGATATTTGTCCATTTTTTAATTTTCCTTTAGCTTCACCCTGTGATCTGCTGGCACTGTAAAATCCACCAGTTGACAAGTTCTTTCTTTTTTGTTTATAACACTAGGTCTGGCCTTCTTGCTGGATAAGGTGATCCTTTTTTATCTCAAAGTCCAGAGAATTTTGTGCGTTTCTTCTCAAGAACAGATTCTGGTTTATGCATATACCATTTTGTTGTGTGGTCAAAATTTAATTTTTTGCATAAGTCCCAGTGGATCACCTTCCAACCAGTCGTGTCTAGTTTTGTATTCTCGTTGTGCTAGTTTGCTACATTCGCAGAGTATATGGTTTACAGTCTCATCTCTATTCCGCAAAGTCTACATTTACTATTTTGTTGGGTCTTATCAATTTTCGCTTTTGATGTAGTTTGTCCTTATGGCATTATTTTGTGGCAGCAATTATAAGGGATTCTGTTTTCTTTTGAGTTTTCCCTTTCTTAACCATGTCCAATTCTTTTTCATGTGCAACCTCTTCTATTTGTCGTTTGAAGCGTCCGTATAATTGTTTTTTCTTCCCATTTTTTGTTTTCTAGTCTTTTGTCGTTTTTCTGTTTGTCCATCTGCCGTTTCTACTATTGTTGGCCGCCATAAGTAGTTTGTCTTTGCTCTTCCTTGTGTAATCTTCAAGTTGTTGGATTGTGGTTTCTACACATTCCTCTATGTTGGCAAGACTCTCCCCCCTTTCTTTCTTGACACATATCTATCTTTATCATTCTCTAGGGTGGAGAGCCTTGTGCATGGTCATTAATTTTTCTCGTCCTTTGGTCAATCTGTCTGAGTTCTTCTTTTTTGTCCATTTTAAGAATGGTCCTGAGTATCTTATAATGGGGACAGCCCAGGTATTCATTCCTTTGATCAGTATTATTATTATTATTATTATTATTATTATTATTATTATTATTATTTATTATTATTATTATCTACCTTTCACTGTTTAACTCTTGTATAAACATCTTTGTTCTTTTTGTTGTCTTATTTCTAATAATTCTTCCCCTTTTCCGTTTCTTTTCTTACGTCTTGTTTTATTCCGGGATGTTATCTTTGTGTAAATAGTTTTATCTTGCCCCTTTTGTTGTCGTAACATTTCTGGATCGTTGTATGTTTCCTCCACAGTTCAATACTTTCTATCAGTTGTTAAATGCATTTTTCTGCGCTTTTGTTTGTCCTTCCTGATATTCGTGAATTAGCAGCTAGAAACCGCCAAGAAAATATCTTAACCAAAACGACAGATCGGAAACACACACTATTCTTCTGTACACTTGATATCATCGTGATGTATTAACACGCTTACGGGTCGTGAAACAAAAGCGGAACATCTCTGCGTGCGTATTGTTGATGGGATTGTCTTAATCCTCTTCCTGATATACCATTACTAAATGTTAGAAAAAAAAGAACGAAAAATTAGCAAAAGGGCCTCTAGGATTTCTTTGATAGAAATGGAATTCGCCAGTGCCATTCTTTTCATTGTATATAATTCTTCATTTGTTTTTCGAGTTGGAATTTCGCGCCACATCGTTATATCTCGTTGACTTTTCCCGCCATTGAAAATGCCTGATTGTGCTAAGAGAAACATCTGATGTGTATTATGATTGGATGATTACAAAACGGAAAGTAATCGATGAATAAACTAATGAATGAATAAATAAATAAATAAAATACTGATCATTTTCGATAACGTAAAAAACTATATCTAAAAATAAAAAAATTAAAAAAATAATAAAATTAAAAAAATAAAATAAAAAGATAAAACAAAAAAAACCCCAACAAACTTGGTTAAGTAAATTTAAGTGTTTATAATTTAAATCTTTAATTTAATTTAAATCTTAACAATAAACTATAATTTAAATCTTAACAACTTAACGATAAGTGATGACACTTTGTTGTTGGCCTCCTTCCGTCTGCTAAAGACGATGGCGTAGTGTCCAAATTTTTTTAATCTGCATCTGTGCAGGTGGCTGAACAGGCCAATTTTTGAAATGCAGTCTCTGATGCAGTGACTGCACACAAATAATGATGCTTGCTGGGGTTGCTGTTGTCTCTCCTTCCTTCTGGCTCTCTTTGCTGTGGTGGTTACTTTCCTCTCTGTTTCACTCCTTTTCGTGTCTTGTTTTATAAGAAGGTGCCAGGGCGTTTGGTTTTCTTTCCTTCTCCAGGACTGGTTACCTATCCCAGACTAACGAGACTAGTTTGCCCTACTATTTATCCATATGTCGAGGGAAAGTAGTTGAATGCATACCTTTCCCAAGGGTATTATAACCATTTGAAATGCATGCAGCGTTTTCTGGAATTTGAAATGAGTCGACGAATCCATTTCCTATGACGATAACCATTGCATTATCTTCCGAATGATAACTCATTAAAAAATATAAAATTAGTGGCTGAGTCGTCTCTTATTATTTTGGTTTCTTGTTATAATGACATATCAAACGTTATGGGTTATTTAATACCGAAAGGATCATTGAAAAAGAACAATAGTGGTACTATTTAACCCATAGCTGAGGGATAAGAGGGTTAGCATTCCCCCAAGGGTATCAGTGCCATGTGAAATGCAAACAGCCTTGTCCGGGATTTGAACTCTGGTAGACAAGTCCATATCCCACGACTCAAACCATTAGACCACGTCTTCCCGTGTCATTTTATGGATATATAATCTTTTTTTTTTAGCTATTTTGAGTTGACCCGAAATATATTTTTTCTAATTGGTGTGTATGAACGCTTTTTAAATTACTTTACCGGTAAGACATGCCACATTTAAGGGATCTGTTTCATTGTTGTAATAGTTACAACGTTCTCTCGTGCCTTGAGGATGATTGTATTATGTAATGGAATTATATAGTATGCATGTTTTTGACATAAGGCTAACTTACTTTCATTGAATTTCTGTTAGAAAAGTTTTCCTCGGGGGACCCGGTCTATGGAAATGACAGTCGATAAACCTTTGGAACAAAACTGGCGCATCAGACTCAACACTAAAAGAGGGTGTCATGGATATGGCACTGAACTGCATCTAATAGTGAGGCTCCAGTTCCGGAACTCTGAGAATTAGGTAGTACTCATGTTACATAATAATTGGACCCTAATACATTTTTAAGGTAGTGTAGAAATGGCGATCAGTACAGCTGATGGCCTTAAGGGTGAGTGACAATGCTTGACCTCACTCTGACCTTGCCTTGCAGGATAAACCGTGAGAACCGGGAACCCCGATAGAAGGCCCTTCCGGTTTAAGGAGTAAGCAACTCAGTGAGTTAGAACTTAGAAGCCGAGCTAGCAAGATGTAAGGATCCGCGCGCATTGTCTGGTCTGGGGATTTGGAATAAAGTAACATCAAAAGTAAATCGAAGTCTTGTGTTTATTACTAAAAACTAACAATGACACAGGGCAACATAAACCAGACCCGGAATCCTCAATAGAAGACCAGACGAGACCCTAGAAGATATATCAGACCAAGATAGATAATAGACGATCAGAAGCAAAGCCGGCCAGAAGAATAGACGACCAGAGTAAGAAGTAGTAAGAAAGGTATATAACGTTATATGCTGATTTGGCTTAGTGAAAAGACCATATATAACATATACCTATTTAGTGCCGGTAAAGAAGGCGCTATGCAACACTCATACATTTCATTGCTCCCAGATTCACTCTGAATCGGAGTGATAGTACCTATAAGGGTCCCATTTATATATATTTACCAATCCCTCCACGAGAGTAGGAAGTGACACAAGGTCAATACTTTAGCAGAGTTTAACAGAGTTTTCTTTCTCCTGGACTGGTTGTCATGCCAAGGTTAAAGAGTCCTACTATTTACCCATAGCTGGATAGAGAATAGTTGGATCCATAATTTTTCTAAACTTATGTGAAAAACATACCATACAGATTCGTCCAGAATTCGAACTAGGGTAACCGAGTCCATTTTCCACGACAATAAACATTACACCATGCTCCTCCACTGGAATTAGGGTCCCAGTTATGGGTCAAACAGATATGTTTAAAAATCATTCATATTTTTAAAAATCTCGAAACAACTACTCAAAATGTAAATATTATCGTACAATGAACACGATTCCCTAACCTCTATAAATATATAAAATAAAATAATTCTAGATGAGTTGCCATCTTATTATAATGGAGATTGTGTGTTTTTCTGTCTGTAACCGAAACTATATTACTACTTATGTCACAATTCCCTTCGTTATTTACATCACATTCTCAATGATTCTATTTATATTTAAACCTCAATTATTAATAAAATTGCTTCACCTTTTTATTAGTGTTGTCCATATCTACATACAAATAACATGCAATTGTATTTATATATACAAAAAATAGCGGTTTACAGTGTGAATGGGAAGGCTAATTTGCATATTGATATCAAAAATGTGATTTTATTAAATATGTGCTTAGCATTATTGATTTCAAATTGTTTGGTTTTATTTTAATGAATATAAGCAAAAATCTCTTCAATGAATCTTAAATGAAATACATTAGCAAGAAAAAATAACTGTCATTTTATTCTTTATTTCCTAATTTAACTAAATAGTTAAATAAGTAAAATTCAGCAATGAAAGACGAGAGTGATGGAAGAGTAAGTTTCATTTCTATTTTTCTATTATACTCCCACTCTGTTACATATCTTTTTATCTGCCTTCTTATTAGACTTTTTAATTTAATACGATATTTTATTACATTAAAACTTAAATACTTGCACCTGGAGGGTGCATATATTTGCTAGTACTCTTAAAGCCAATTAATCAGAACAATGGTTGACATACAAAAACACAAACATCCACAGAAAACTGAAGAGTACAGAGATCGTTTAGAAGATGGATGGCAACAAATAACTTTGTGAAATGCAACCAGCCTTGTCCAGGATTTGGACTTATATTGCAGTGTTCACAATGATAACCATTACACCATGGGCACCTCCAAATTTACCTTTTAAATTGTATGTCTGTCTGTCCATATATTTGTTGGTACAACAAAGTGTATGTCTTTTTATAAAGGAATTTGTTTTTTTTAAATTAGTATAATGCAAATGTTGTTTAAGTAAACCAACATTTTCTATTTTGGGGAATGTTTTATTCCATGTATAAGTAACTATTATAGGTGACACACCCTATAAGACCAATGGAATGCGCCAATAGCTTACTATAAATAAACAGGGATAATTGTGGCTTAGGGAGCAAGCCAATGCGAGTGCCAATAACTCTGTTCGTCGGACGTAATTTCCACATCTCTGTATTGTATTGTCTACTTTCTGTTAATACATTTTTCTACTTTTCGTTACCCATTGTTTTGTTCTTATTTGACCCCTTAAAACCTCACAACAGTAACAAAAAAGTAAAGTCGACGGGGCGGCCTAAAGTTGGTATCAGCCAGACAGCGAGGGAGTTTATCCCCTTTTCAATAGCGCTAGACAAAGGAGATTATTTTTAGCATCTGAGGTGGAGTGCCACACCTACCATCAGCTCCTTACAGATCCTTGTGCTACTCATAACGCTGAGTTGGCGGGGACCGGTATCGAACCAGAAACCTTGTGGTTTCTAGCCGAACGATCTACCGACTGAGCTAACCCGGCCCCTTGTATAAAACAAAACATAATTTCTCTGAAGTATTTCTGCATGAAATTTGGATCTTATTTCCCTCATTCATTAAACTGCAACTTCACATTTAATTTTCCTTATTTTTTTTTGTTTAATATTGAGAAATGTTTGCATCCATGTAAACACTTTAAATCCTTTGCTAAGAGCCTTACACCTCTGTAGGGGATACAGTCAACATATTGTATGCATGAGAAAAGAACAACAGTAGAAAAGAAACCATTATAGTTGTTGGGTCAGTAAAATGGTAATTCCTGTGTGTAGAATTAAGTGAGTGAGAGATATAGATATACCAATCACGTGATGAGCTCAGAAGTTTTGGCGCAAAATCCCCAAATCCCCGTGGACAGACCCAGGACCAGATCTCACCAGGCAGCAATTTTCAAACCTCTCCAAGAAATCACCATAAGATACCAGATATCTTCTCCAGAAGTAGGCTGAAATGAAGTTAGCAAGAAGCAAGTAAGATCTCCCGACCAAGTAAGTCTCTGTCTCTGTCTCTCGCTCATTTCCCTAAGAGGGGAGGTACAAACCGACAATCATGGGTCATCTAATAAGAATTGAACTTAAAAATAAGAAAGCGAGTTAACCATTTCACTATTGTAGGTGATCAATTTTGCCACATCAGACTTAACAAATAAATTTGCTGCTTTTTCTTTTCTTTTGCTTAAATTCCAAGTGGGCGTGAATTCCACATATTTATATTTAACTCTTATTCGACAATCGACTTACGATGGATTTATGAACCTTATTATAATGGAGATTATGTGTCTGTCTGTAACCGAAAATACATCATAACTGTTATGACCTGTTTAGGGGGCAATAAATAAATACTCAAATCGACTTACGATGGATGTATGAATCTTATTATAATGGAGATTATGTGTCTGTCTGTAACCGAAAATACATCATAACTGTTATGACCTGTTTAGGGGGCAATAAATAAATACTCAAATCGACTTACGATGGATTTATGAATCTTATTATAATGGAGATAATGTGTCTGTCTGTAACCGAAAATACATCATAACTGTTATGACCTGTTTAGGGGTCAATAAATAAATACTCAACATGGAGATAGAAGTAAAGAACAGATGTATTCAACGTATATCAATGTACAAAATGAGGAGAGTTTCCTTGGTAACAGCGTACACGAAGACATGCAGTTGCTACTTCTCACTTGAGCAGCTTTGATCTGCTTGTTGGCGTTTTGTAATATAAGGTGTGTGTTAGATGCCCACTCCTATCTATTATGATTATATCACTGGACCTTTGAAACTACGTAGGATACCATAACTCAGGACTCATTCACTTACCAAAGGATTCTATAGCTCAGGACTTACTTACTTACTTTAAGTCCTTTTCAACTGGCCAAGGATGGCGGTCAGAAACTTAACACTGCTAAATATACCCTTTGGGTAAGTCCATTGTTCTGGTCATATGTGAATCACCTACAACAATAACCGACGTCACAATTCCCTTAGTAATTTACGTTAGACTTTCTAGTTAACTTTGAAGCACGTATCTTTGAGGTATAACACAGATTCTCAAACATACCTGGTTCAAAGTTAACTGATCTGAAAAAATGTAAAAGGTTTTAAATAAGATAACAGAGGAATTATATCTTTTAAGGCCATTAAGTTCGATTTAACCAAATGTGAATATAGACGTCCACGATTTCCTCAGCTTAAGGCATGAAATAATCCCGGACAAATTGTCACGCTGTTTAAATCAGTCATTAAATCTAAATAAAAAAACTCACGGTTGTGTTGAAAGACAAGGAGGCTATTTTGAAGAAAATTAATGTTTCATTCATTCCTCATTTATATATTGGCAAATACAGATCCAAACTATTCCCATTGCTCGCCACCTTGTGTCACACCCCACCTGTCTTAAAAGGGTTGGGTACAAACTTACAGATTCAGTCTTTTTTTTATATAAAATTTTCTCCCGTTGGGCCCATAACAACAACCATCGTCGGGGTGGCCAAAAGTCGGTACTAGCCAGGCAGTGAGGGAGTGTAACCCCTTTTCAGTTGCGCAAGACCAAGAATATTGTTTTTGCGTCTGAGGTGGAGCGCTACACTTACTATCAGCTCCTCACTTTACCGCAAATATCCTTCCTGCTACTTATACACTGAGTTGGCGAGGGCCGATATCGAACCAGGAGCCTTGCGAGTCCTAGTATTAATTAAATATATTAATGAATACACACATAAATACACAGACAGACAGACACACACACACACACACACACACACACACACACACACACACATATATATATATATATATATATATATTAACATACCAAAACATCTAAATGTAGATCTAAATGTATTGTATATAAGTGGAGGTTTATGAGGGTGACCCAAAAATTCTAGAAATAAGAAAGTTTATATAGGCTTGACTCAAAATGAATTCAAAAAAAGATTTTATAACCATGGGTGTAGCTTTACTAATGATAAATATAAATATAATACTGCTTTGTCTAGTTATGTATGGAAGATCAAAGCTAAAGGTATTGACCCTATTCTAAAATGGGAAATTATTAAAAAATGCAATAAATATAAAGCTGGGGATAGATATTGCCAGTTATGTATGGAAGAAAAACTGGCAATAGTCACCTTTTCTAATAATAGAGAACTTCTAAATAAAAGATCAGAAATTCTTAATAGTTGTATTCATAAAAAAATATGGCTCCTTAGAGAATGTTAATAGATATGGCTTCTTAGTTTATTTTATGTGATAATTAGCTTTGTTTAAGGTATTTGTTAGAATAAATGTAGTAGTTTCAAATTTGCTTAAAAATGAAAATTAAAAATATGAAATAATAATAATAAAATTAAAAAAATATTTAAAAAGAAATATAAATAAGAATAGAAATTAAATATATATAATAAAATATTAATTTAATAGTGTTCTTAGTTTTTGTTGTTTTTCTATTAGTCATTTTAGTTTATGCTAATTTATGTGATTTATTTGAATCACGGTGGTAAGTACTATATTTAATGCGTTTGCTCCTAATCTCTTTAGACAGATCTTTGCCCTAAAGAGCATTAAGCGAAACTTTTAGTAGGTTCGTCTGACTCATTATATATATATATATATATATATATATATATATATAATATATTTGTTTGGTTTGTAAGATTTACCATCCATTTTTATGCAGCTACATATTTCCGCACGCTCTAAAGCAGCTAATACAATTTTCCCGGCCTTCGTTTCTACCTTTATATAATTATTCCAGATGAAGGTTTATTAACAACCGAAACGTTATAATGATGTACTCTTCATCAAGAATGAATTCATATTGTCAAATTTATTTCCATATTTTACTCCCATAAATATATATATATATATAATATAATAAGATAAATATATAAAGGTTTTACATATCTATTTATTAGGTGACAATATATATATATAACTATATATTATATATATATAATATATAATATATATATATAACAATATTAATGGGTACACACACACACACACACACACACACATATATATATATATATATATTTCTCTCTATATGTATTTTGTGTTTTGTTTGTAATATTTACCATCCATTCTTATGCAGATATATAATTCCGCACGCTCTAAAGCAGCTAATACAATTTTCCCGGTCTTCGTTTTATACATTCATATAATTATTCTATTACTTGGGAAATAACCAGTTCATAGCAATTATATAGACTCGTGTAATATGCATAAATCTAAATACGTTCATACAAATTGCATCGAAGCGTCGCAAAATTGCAAAGAATTGCCTGAATTGGCGTCATAATTATTAGCCAGTTACAATTATAAAGCGCTGTCAGTTCAGCAAGTGTTCAGTTCCCAAGCGGATTGGATATGCAGTCATGCGGGCACATACCGCCATTTCTTAGCGATCTATATAGGAAAAGCTGGTGCTATCAAATCAGCTGCTGTACAAGAGTCAAAGAAAGAAAGATAACATTTCCATAATATGATCTGCGGAAAGATTTCCCGCTTTCATATTTTGTATTATTTGGATTTATCGGACTGTTGTCCTCATCTTTATTGTTATATAGACAACGTTTCTTTCGGTGAGACCTTATTGTTTCTTGTCAACCTCAGGAATATTCTCGACCAGAGGAACCTTCCCGACCTCAGGAATATTCTCTTTTAAAGCTTTCGGGAGCTTTCATGTAATCGCGAGCCTTCACGGATCTTCGAACCGAACCCTTTATTCAATCCACGAGGGTAGACTTTTCTCATTCCGTTAAACATGACCGGGTGAAAAAGTATATATAACAATAAAGATGAGGACAATAGTACAAAAAATCCAATTAATACAAATTACCGGCCCTCGTCAACTCAGCGTATGAGTAGCGCAGGGATCTGTGCGGTAAAGTGAGGAGCTGATGGTAGGTGTGGCGCTACACCCCAAATGCTAAAATAATCTCATTCGTCTAGCGCTAGTTAAAAGGAGATACACTCCCTCGCTGTCTGGCTGATACCGACATTAGGCCGCCTCGACGACTGTACTTTTTTTTACTTTATCGTTCGTATTTTTCATTATTTTTGTGAAAATCATAGTTTTATTTGGATTCACTCGCATTTATTCGGATTCACTCACTAGTCCTGTCACTTAGTTTTGTCGTGGGGGCACGTGTTGGATTATTGAATAATAATTTATTTGATTAACTTTCCAAAATTGACGTGAGAAGTTGGTTGAACTTAGATGTGACGGTTACGAAGTTTGACCTGTCACCTGTAAATCACACCTTAGAAAATGCTTGATACATCCGCTATCCAGAGGGGCAAGGTTGGCGAGAGTCTTTAGATTACATTAGTCTACCTTTGTCTGGTACAAGGTAACAGCGTTAAACATCCAGTGAGAATCAAATTCACTAGGCGAGTAAATCTTTCTGCTGATTACGTTAATCGAGGACACGTCCAATATGGCCGCCTATTATTGATAAACAATTCAGCAAACTGTACAAAGTTTCGGCCGATGTGCCCTCCGGTCTTCTTCAGGTATTTCTTGTCAGACTCAGGAACCTTCTCAAACTCGGGAATCTTCTTTTCGGACTCGAGAACCTTCTTGTCGTAATCGGGAACCTTCTCGTCGTAATCGGGAGCCATTGCGGAACTTTGACCCTAACCCTTTATTCAGTCCATTCTGCTAACCATAGCTGGGGTAGAGGCGTTACGCTGTGTTAATTATTATTCTATGTTACTGCTGCCCGTGACCAGGCACATCGGACGAAAACGTTGTACAGATAACAATGAAGATGAGGACAATAGTCCAAATAACGCAGATAATACAAATCATCAAGCCTCATCTCAAACATTCAGAGAAATAGTAATTCAGCAAACATATAAAAAAAGTGGATACGCGAATAATCTTCTCAATCGTATCTATTCCGTATTTGTCCAGAGAAGTTCTTCGTCGCATTGAATTCCAGCATCTTTCATTCCATCTTTCAGAAGAATCGCGACTTGGACCAGTTCTCAGAACCATCAATAGATCATTATAAGAGCTCTTCTTTCTTGAAGAGAAAAAATCAATACTGCATTATCTGTGCGCGGGAAACTGGGCCAAAACGAAGCAGTTAGATATACGGAAGGAAAAGAAGGTTTACTTGTTAATTATGAACAGACTGTAATGTCGCCTTTCTGCCCATCCCCCTCACACTGTCTCTCTTTCACTCCCACCCTCATGGGTAACATATATAATCAAATTATCTAATGTCCTGTAGATGGGAGATACAGACGATAAGTCGGAGACTTGCAATTTATGTAGATCATTTATAGAGAAATAAAACGGTTGATGGATACTGATTGAATACTGTTTATTGGAATAAACAAATATAAATGTAACCACAGTATCTATCTATCTCTCTCTCTACCCCCCCTCTCTCTTTATATATATATATATATATATATATATATATATATATATAAATGGCCTTCGTGTATCCCCTTTATTTTATATTCTATTCCATAATAAAATATTACCTCCCTAATTACATATGATTCCTCCACTTTTAGTGTTATAAAATTCTCCTGTACCAAATCCTCTCTCTCTCTCTCTCTCTCACTATATATATATATATATATATATATATATATATATATATTATATTACTTACTATATATATATATATATATATATATATATTATATATATATATATATATATATATATTACTTTCAACAAAGAAAAACTCACAAACCGTTATTATACTATGATAATTTATTTCAACCAGAAACCCAAAATGAGTCTAGCCTCTTCAGATAGATTTTGCAAATACTATATAAAGAGGCTAGACTCGTTTTGAGTTTTTGGTCGAAATAAATTATCATAGTATAATTACACAGATGAAGGGAAGAAATTAAAACTAAGAAATGTGTTCAATTATATATATAGCTGGATATCATCACCTATATATATATATATATATATATATAATAATATATAATATATATATATTATGAGATTAAGGTAATTTTTAGAAGCATTGTTGAGTAAAGCATATTATTTTTATATTTTTTGCTTGAAGCCAGTTACAATGCGTATATCGTATAAAATTCGATAATTAATGAAAATAATCATGACAAGCGTTGTAACTGCCTTTGATCCAAAAATATAAATAATAATATACTTGACTCAAAAATGCTTCTAAAACAAATTACCTTAATCTCATTCCTCATGCCGGAGCATAGGCCTAGAATGTGCTATCTTAACATCCACTCTCTGCTTTGTATAGTAGTAGTAGTAGTGACGTATTTACCCATTGACAAGCTAATTTCGCATACATCGTTCACTGGGTATCGGTGGCCCAGTGGTAAAGTCTCTGACTCTGCGTGCTGAGCTCCCGGTTTCGATTTCTGTCGGAGGGAAATCGTAAGTATACATCGCTGGTGAGACTTAATAAAGTTGAAACGGCTGGTGTACGTTGTTCTACGTGGTGGGCAATGTTTGCCGAGTTTGCTTGTCAGGATTATTTTCTTTAATTATCGCAGTTTATACAATATACGCAAAATAGTCCTTTTATTTCCCGGCATGTTTAAATATCACTTAGATTCCTAGCGATTTTTGTTACATTTTGCTTTATTAATTTTTTTAATACTCTTCCCCCTTTCTCTCACACTCCATGGTGTTCCTAATATATGAGGAGTAACAGATCGGAAAAATCCAACAAGTTGTGATAAAAAATTGAGGTAAAACAGATGAAGCTGTTAAATTTTTAAATGCCATCCTTGGCCAGTTGAAAAGGACTTAAAGAAAGTCCTATGTTATGGAATCGTATATGTAAGCGTATAAGTTCTATCCTACGTATTGGTAAAGGTCCAGTGATTTAATCCTATGTCAGAGAATGTGAAAGTAATTATGACTAGTAGGGTCGGCTTAAGTATTGTATCAACCTCAAAGTACTGCCAGTGATTGGCCAAGAGAGAGATCACATGAATCTGGCCGAGTCTATAAGTAGGAGCGAGAATCTAGCACACACCTTATATCACAAAAAAGGGCACCTCATGTGGTGTAATGGTTAGCAAGTTAGACTCGCAAACCATTGTGAGGGAGTTCGGTTCTCACTGGGTGCCCCATATTTCTGGCCTTGTGCCACATCTAAGCTAAGCTTAGTAAATAACTATATCACAAAAAAAATCAACAAAAGCACAAAAATTTCATTTAATTAATATTTCACCTCGGTGTGTACACAAAGCTTCTTCAGAAAATGTACTTGAAATAATGAAACAACAGGCTGTTTATATGTTGAAAAAGTAGAAGAAGAGGGGAATGAGTAGTAGGAGGGCGGATGCGTTGAAAGGGGTGAGGAAAAAGAAGAAGAGTGGAAGCGAAAGTGTCAACGGAGATACGGGTAATTGTGACTTCAAAGCGGTGCGGTCAGGGT
>CM042149.1:56769589-56782089 GCA_023376005.1 Doryteuthis pealeii | reverse complement strand
GGCTAAAGTCGGTATCAACCAATCAGCGAGAGAGTATATCCCCTTTTCCCTAGCGCTAGACCAAAGAGATTGTTTTTGCATCTGAGGTGAAGCGCCACACCTACCACAAGCTCCTTACTTTACCGCGCAGATACCGATGCTACTCATACGTTGAGTTGGCGAGGACAGGTATCGAAACTAGGAACCTTGTGGTTTCTAACCAAATGCTCCGCCGACTGAGTTATGGGTCCACTCTAATTAAGACCTCGTTAAGACCTTACATCTTAATACATACATATTTATATATATATATATATATATATATATATATATATAATTTGGAATATAATCATAATGAGGGATAACAAATGGGAGAAGTGTTTGCATAAAAAATTGGTCGATGTTTAATTAGCAACGCACATTTAAAATCTCAAATACAATATTATAGTACTAATTTAACATTACTATAATATATATATATATATATATATATATATATATGTAAAATCCACTGGAAAGTTAGGGGTGATTTGAAACTGGGATCATTTATTGACCTACCGGTCCAAATAAAGTTATATTAGCCAAATGGCGGTTTAAGTTTTCCTTTCACATTGAAAGCATATATATATATATATATATATATATATATATATATAGATAAATCTAATGAGTCAGACGAACCTACTAAAAGTTTCGCTTAATGCTCTTCAGGGCTGAGATCTGACTCAGATCTCAGCCCTGAAGAGCATTAAGCGAAACTTTTAGTAGGTTCGACTGACTCATGAAATTTATCTTTATTATTTGCTCTACTTAGGTATTGAGCACTTTTTACTTATTAGCTTTAGTTTCCTGGTGGTTTTATATGAATATATATATCTGATATACATATATGAGCATAAATTGTTTTTTTCTTTTGGCCAAAATATTGTACCAATAGATTATTTTTGGTTGGTACGGTTATCTTGGGCTTTTCTTTTTTCCAAAAATTTTTTTCTCCCCGGTTGATGTTTGGTAGTATATTTTTATAATCAAACTATTTGCTGTTTTTTTTCTCACCGCGAGGATTTAACAATAAGTTTGGTATATATATATATATATATATATATATATGTGTGTGTGTGTGTGTGTGTGTGTGTGCGTTTTATGTGGATTTCATCCATTTTGCCATGTCAGAATCGTCATATGCTCATTAATCATATGCATTTCTCTTGACCGAAGTCAGCTATATTCGAACTATATATCAATCCGTAAGTTTCAACACATAGTTTCCAATTCTCTCTCCCCCCCTCTCTCTCTCTGTCTCTCTCTGTATTTCAGTCACACTGTCTCTCTCTGTCTGTCTGTTTCTCTCTGTATATATATATCTCAACCGCATCCGCACTTGCAGGATGTGACACAATGTCCCTTTCTTAAGCGGAGTTTAACAGGTGTGAATTCAGAATTTTCCTTCTACATCGCTTGCCTATCAAAGTTTAAAGAATTCAGTCTATCCTACTCTTTACGCTTCAGAGAGAAAAGTTAGATGCATATCGTTCTCATATGTATTAACACTGTGTGAAATGAAAATAGCCATATGCAGGACTTGAACCTGGGTCACCGAGTCCATATCCCACGACAATAACCATTACACAACGCGCCTCTTCATTTCTCTTTGCGACCCGTGATGCTTAAGGATAGAGCCCAGGTGGATGAGTAGTCATGACATGCAATACTCCACTTTAGCCCTATCTTGGGTTAGACGGGCGGTCGGAGAGGCCACCTCCGATCAATCGGCTGGTCATGTCAAGCCCTAGCACCTATATGATTTTCCCAACCCTATTGCCCTTATGGCAAGCCCCAACCATTTTTTATCATATGTGTGCTAGAAGGCGGTTGGCTGCTGGTCTACATGTCCTGGGAATGACGTTAAACTCTATCTGATGATGAGGTTCCAGTTCTGGAGGTTTAGGGAATGTGGAGCACCCCTTCATCACCATTGCTCCCTGGTCCACTCTGACCCGGAGTGGTAGTACCTGTTAGGGTCCCATCTATGGGTTAAATAGAAAAATGTATTTATAAAAAAAATTGTATTATCCATTAAGAAGTGATTCATTTCAAAACTTTATCGGCATTAAATGACCCACTGAGGTTGATATGCCGTAAAACAAAACAAACCAAACCAAACCATTTCTCTTTGTCTGTCTGTCTGTCTCTCTCTCTCTCTATATATATATATATAAGTGTCGGCATAGCCATATAAAACTGTTTGCGTACTTTCATACTGTCGGGCAACAAGTCTCCAAAAATGTAGGATATATGAGTTTATAAACAAAGCGAGAAATCTGGGAAGACTGCTAGTGTAACGATTAGCATCTCCGATTGTCAGCCAGGCAGTTAGGGTTCGAATCACAAACAAAGCGGCTTCGAGTCTATAACTCTGCTGATGAGGCATAATAGGCCGAAATGTACATTCAGAGAATGACTTTTTCTCGATTTGTTATGATACGGTTCACATTTAAACAGATATATCTGCCTAATTCATTAATTATCAACTAATTAATTTTCAAATTAGGTATGACTTCAACTAAGCACTTATTCTCCCAAAAATATATATAAGTCTTAACTTAAGCTCAAACAGATATACGACACCCTTTATGGGGTAATGGGACTCCTTAGACTCAGACGTCAATCCATCTAGAAGAGGAAAAGTTATAAAACCTCGGCTGCTTAGCGGCTATACTTCATTCCAAGCCAAGGCTAGTATCGTAAATGTCGAAATGAAATTCGGAGATGAAGTCCATAAGGAGGTGTGATGCTGAACTTCAGTGATGTCCAGCAAATCCTGTGACACTATCGTTGCCAAAACCTACTGTTTTTTTTCTTCTTTCTCTTATACACCATCAATAGCGTGAAGAAGGAGACCTGCTGCTTGGGCGACAATTCATCCTTCATATCAACCCGCCCAGGCTACGTGGTTTCACGTTTTTTTTGCACACTACGCCATCGTCTCGAGTAGACGGATGGAGGCCAACGAAGATTCACCTTTGTAGAATAAAAAAAGAAATGACATATTCAATTCGAATGTACAATCACTATTGATTATCTCTCCCTGTCAGACTGTCTGTCCGTCTGCTGCTTGGGAAACAGCTCATCCTCCATATCAACCAACCCAGGCTACGTGGTTCCACGCTTTTTTTGGACACTACGCCATCGTCTCGAGTAGACGGATGGAGGCCAACGAAGATTCACCTTTGTAGAATAAAAAAAGAAATGACATATTCAATTCGAATGTACAATCACTATTGATTATCTCCCCCTGTCAGTCATTCTTTCTCTCTCTCCCCTCTCTCCCTCTCCCTCTCTCTCTCTCCCTCCCTCTCTTTCTCTCTCCCTCTTTGTTTCTTTCTCTGTTAATGTCATCTTGATGCTGCGTAGAAATCTCGCTAAAAAATAAGTGTAACGCCACTGGTTGTTATTGTTAAGTATATGTTTACATATTTATTTTCGAATGAAATATGAGGAATTAATTTTCGGCTGCAAAACTAGTTTTTATTTTTATATTTATTTTATCGATAGTCTAAAAACTTAAGCAGAAAATCTAAGAATAAATGCTAAAGTTTCATAAACAGATCGATACAGTTGTTTTTAACAAATCGTTTTCTAGCTAACCGTTCATATTTACCACCAGTGCAGTCTATCTTTAAATCCAATCCAAAAACAGAATATCTAATTCTGATTTTCAAAACAGTGATTCATTTCCTAATTATTGAACTTACAGCCAAGTCCAGCTGAGAGCATCGGTTACCGATAGATAACCAAAGTTAAGCAGCGATGAGCCTGTTCAATATTTAGATGGGTGACCAATAAAACAACATCCGATACTGTAAGCAACATGATATAAAAATGACTTGATTTGGCATTGAATGCCCAGAGGGGGATTGGTGTGCCCTAAAATAAAACCAACCAACTAACCAACCTATTCATTGAATCGGATACATATGTATGCCGAGTGGTGTGTAATTCTAGTATAATTGTTAGCATGCAAATTTCGCAGATTACTACTGAATAGGGAGTTCGATCGTCACTGGGTGTCTCATACTTGCGACCTTGTGTCACATCCTACCCTTGGCGAACGGGTCGGATAATTACCTATATAAATCTGCCGTGTGGCGTCCCATCGTGATATAATCGTTAGCAAGCCAGTCTCGCAGATTAAATCTGAATAGTGAGTTCGATCGTCGCTGGATGCCCTTACTTGCGACCTTGTGTCACAGACTACTCTTGGCGAACGGGTTGGGTAATTACCTACATTTTTCCATTTAAGTAGTACAATTTTTAAAATTAGTTTCATTGTTTATATAATTTATTTATTTAAATAATATATAATTTATTTATTAAATTGGAGAATCAAACTTTGAATTATAAGGAACAGCTTTTATTTATTTTATTCATATTAATTGTTCTTTATTCTAAGGATTGACAATTTTGGTAACTGTGAGATAAGCAGTGACATAGTTTCGGTTATGTGTGGCGTCCCATCGTGGTATAATGGTTAGCAAGCCATTCGTCGCTGAATGTTTCATACTTGCAAACTTGTGTCACATCCTACCTTTGGCGAACAAGTCGGATAATTATCTATATAGGTCTGCCGTGTGGCGCCCCATCGTGGCATAATAGTTAGCTAGTCTCGCTGATTACATACTTGTCACCTCGTGTCACATATTATCCTTGTCCAACCGGTTGGGTAAATGCATTCATAGATCTGACGTGTGGCGTCCAATCGTGGTTAACAAACCAGTCTCACAGATAAGTACTGAATAGTAAGTTTAATGGTTGCTGGATTCCAATAATTGCGACCTTGTGTCACATCTTACCCTTGGTGAACAGGTTGGGTAACTACCTACATTTACTGTGGGACTGGTGTATGTATTTACCAAACTCCATCACCACTGGCTGGATGCGACAAAAGATCAATTTTTAAACGGAGTACAGTTGGTTTAATTTGTAAACTTTTCCTTCTCCAAGATGGATTGTCTTACCAAAGTTAAGTAACCCAGTTTGTCCTACTATTTACCTATAGTTGGAGGAGTGGGTGGAATAGATGGATTTACGTATTTTCCAAAGTTAAAATGCAAACAGCTCCGTCCAGGATTTGAACTCGAGGCGCTGATTCCATTTCCTACGACGATAACCGTTACGGTAAATGGGTCGTATGCTTGGGGTATTTGAATGTTTCAGTATTTCATTCAAAGAAAAAGGCCGGTTCAAATGCTGATTTTCATGGCTTGCATGTAGAACCACTCAACTTGAAGGATTTGAGCAATGAAATATTTTATCTGTTTTTTTTTTTTTTTTTTCCGTGTAGTAAAATAGTCTTTTTAACCTTGGTAGGGTAGCCGGCCTAGAAAATAGGAAACTGAATTCAAACCCTTTTCAAATGTGGCATGGTAACTTGCAGCGGTGGAGTGTCAGAACTAGGAGGTGTAGTCCCCGGTCAAGATCTGACGTAGTCTTTGACCTCTTTCTGGTAAATTGTATTGGGTTGGTGCATAATTATTGCGGCTTTTTTAAAATTGACACAATTCTGACACGTTCGTCTAGATGTATACCCAACACCAGATATATAATTGAGAGAGGACACTCGGGTGTGTGAGAGAGAGAGAGAGAGAGAGAGAGAGAGAGAGAGAGAGAGAGAGAGAGAGGAGAGAGAGTTGAGACTTACTTGTTGCTCATTTCTTTTCAGATTTACTGCTTCTGCTAACTTCTTGCCTGGTCGTTATCTTGTCGTCTAGTTTTCTAACTGCTTCTTCTAAGGGTTTCCCCTAAGGACTTCTTCTAAGGGCTTCTTCTAAGGGCTTCTTCGAAGGGCTAACTTTAGTCATTGTAATTAAATGAATGAACTACAAGACTTTTATATTCTTGATAAAGATTTTATTAGCCTAGCCCATATCTTCCGCGCAGACGAGATTTCAACCTCGGCAGAGAGAGGCAGATGCACTCTGCTCCAACGTTAGGTTGAAACTAAAATCTAAACTAACTAATCATGTGACGCGCGAGATTCGCACTCCTAGGAGTCAATGTCACTAATAGTCCTGGTGATATTCCACTGGCCACTTTGAATTCTCGCAACAGGGTCTGTCAACAATTCATGCTACCACATAAATTGTAACAGTCTTTGTTGTTACTTGGAGAGTTTAATGGGACCTATCCAGCCAATTTCCATACTTTTCCGAGCTTTTTGAGATGACGAACGATGGTCGAATGGTTTACATCGAAGTCTTTACCCAACATTCTTGTAGTCAAGCTTTCGCCTTCTTCTACGATTGCCAAAAGCGCATGGTCATTGAAATTCGATGGTCGACCTCTTATTTCTTCATCTGCGAGCTTTGTATCGCCCAAATTAAACTTCATGAACCATTTATCAACTTGGCTTATGCTGATTGTACCTTCACGAAAACATTCATTGAGATTGCGAAATAACAGTGCTGAATTCCAGCCTTTCTCGAAGTGTATAAGCAAAATATGACAAATGTGGATATATGTACCGTTGTGGTATATTTTCACGGTACCAAAATGATATAAGTAACGTTGTCCTTTTTTTCCGGGCACTAACGATATCCGTCAGGTGGCGGCGGCGGCGGCGGCGTATATTGTATAGCGGGTCTCGTCCACGTACCTCCAAATGCTAAAATGGTGTTGATAGAAATTATAACACGAGAAATATGTCGTCACCACTGCTAGCCTTTATTTCCAGGGTAGGTTCGTCTCGTATGCTGTATCGGAGAGGAGGAAAGGCAGAGAGAAAGAGAGAGAGAAACTGTTAAACTACTGTGACCCCATACTAGGGTCCAGAGACCCGTCCGTTCCCCTAGGCGTCCGAAAGCAAAAAGAGGCCGGTCCCTTTCTTCGTCGTTCCACGTCACCACGTGACATCCGGTTCCGGTCAACAACCGACTTCCGGTTGCCACTCAATTCTCCATTCGGGGTCACGCTACGGTCAAACCATCGTTCATCCTGTTTTGGCTCATCACTATTTTTTAAACCTTTATCATCTCTTATTTCTTCCTCCTCCTTCCATTAGTAGTCCTTGCCAAATGAATCTTGCTACATATAATTTTCGATACGCATTCTGAAAAGAGAAGAGTATTTTTATGAAACAAATTAAACAAACCGCTAAATGTTATTGTTTTTGTTGAATAAAATTTGTTGACAAAAAAGGCAACATAATCATGCACTAACCGAATAGCAAAAATGATTTTAATCTAGCAAAGAATATTTGATTTGAGGTTATTCAAAATGGCGACGAATCAAACAGTGAGTTTTCGGCTTGAACGAAATTCTGTCAAAGTCTTTGGTGACGGAGAAGTTCAAACCAAATAAAATTCATAGAAGAATGTGAGATGGATACAGAGAAGTGTGTTTAAGTAAATTACACTAACTGTCAATTGTTATAGTTTTTGTTGAATAACATTTATTGGAGGCCGTGGTGTAATTGTTAGAGCCGTAGGAAATGGACTCATCAACCCGAGTTCAAATCCCGGACGAAGTTACAGTCCACATAGCACTAATACCATAGGAAAGGTATGAATCAAACTACTCTCCCTCCAGCTATGGGTAAATAGTAGGACAGACTGGGATCTTTAACCTTGGCAACCAGTCTGGGAGAAAGGAAAACTCTGAATTCAAACCTGTTAAAATTCTGCTTAGGGTGGTCACTACTAGAATAGGCTCAGGCCAAAATAGTATTCTATTTCACTAATTTCATTTTATATTTTTCCAAGTATATTAGTCCGGAGAGAGATGAGTTGGAGAGGAGAGTAGCCTTGCAGAAAAGAGAGCCAGAAAGAGGGAGAAAAAGACAGCAGTCCGAGAAAGCATCACAGTTTGTGTGCATTCAGTGCACTAATGACTGTCACTCAGGAATTGCCAGCAGAGTCACTTGCGCAGATGTAGATAATTTATCTATTTATTTTTGGACACTACGCCCTCGTCCTTAGTGGACAGAGGGGTGCCAACAAAATTAGTCCGAAAATTTAATTCTAATTTTGTTCAAAGCAGGCGCAATAATTAAGCACCAACCCAATTGAAAACCTAGGCCTTCCCTGGGGAAAACTTCGGAAATTGTGATGAGGAGAGACCTTCATTAGAGACAACTATTGATTTTCCATATAACCTGACCTAGGTCTGTGATGGGATCCAGTTAGAGATCCATAATCTCACTAGACTCACGGGTGCCTTAATTTTCCTTGTTAATTCCCAACCACCTGGTCCGGCAGTTTTATTCATTTCTCCGTATTGTATTTGTACTTAAATGCATAACAATCCTATCTATGGGTAGAATAGATACATTTAAAACATATTCGATTGAAGCTGTGAATAGGAAAAAAATATTTAAGTGAATAATTTTAAATAGTTGAGTAGTTTCAAAAGGACCTTGGTATATCGTATTAGATTATAATAATCTGAGAACCTTTGGTGTGGATACACTTGGATTCATGTTCTTAGATACGTGACTTTTAAATCATGAATGCATTTGAACAAAATATTTTAAAATATCAACTATTATGAGAACAAAAAACTAAGTCGGGTTTATTTTCAATTGGAAAAGCGTTTATTTCCAACATAAAGACTGGTACTTACTAATCACTTAGATAAACACATCCGATTTTTAAACAGTTATTTAAATAACACGTTGATGATTATCAACTAGAACAATATATCATGTATGAAAAATGCTACTGTAGAATCGTGATAATATAATATAATATGATGTAATATTTATTTATCTACCAACCTTCCGCACGATTAGGATACAACGCAAAGTCAATTTCTTAAGCGGAGTTCAACGAGTTTGACTTCAGAGTTTTCTTCCAGCTACTCTGGAAGAATCCAAGTTTTGCATCGCTGACAAAACGATCCTATTGAAGATATTAGCACATTGGGTCTTGTCTACCTTTGCCCAGGGAAAATCTTTTATCATAGCAAATGCCTTCTCCGATCTTATTCACCTCCAAGATTTCAGCAACTATGTCTCCGCTCATATTTATAATCCGACGTAATAATGTATTTTTCAAAAAGGTTGGATATCAAAAAAGAAACGGACATAAATCCGATAGGGTAAATGTATAAAAATGAAAAAAACAAAACATGAATTAAGTCAAATTATGACATTTTTTCAAGCCGATGCCATAGCGTTTCGGTTTTTATTCAAACCATCGACGGGGATAATAATGTAAAAAGAAAACAGTTGATAAGCAAAAGTATGTAAGCCTTTGTTTATGGTGTGTATAGACGTTTGTTGATATTCAAAATATGAGAAAAGACACAAATCAAAACGCAATGTAACGTAAGCGTCCCAATACAAATTGTGTGACGAAATATCTATCCCAGAAATAATTGGGTTTTAATGGAATTTCAGGTGTGTGTACTATTAAATAAATGTCAACTTTCGACTTATTTTACATTTTTTCACCATTTTTATACACTTACATAGTCGGATCTATATCCATTTCCTCCATGAAATTCGTTCTAAGTAGACATACTCTTTCACCACAACGATTTCATCCCTTCCTATGACTATAGCATATAACAGGGCCGTATCAACAAAACATACGTTATGTTTAACGTTGCTATTATATTTTTGTCTACTTGGATTGTTATAACTAACGTAATAAGACGGATAGAAGAGGTGAGAGGAAAATAGAGAGGGAGATAGAAAGAGGGAGAGAGAGAGAGGATATATATAATATATATTATATATATATATTATATATATAGTAACATGGAATAGTCCGGTAGCGTACTTGGGTTTCACCTCGTTCGGATCATCAGGGTTATCTGAGTAAATCTGCTAAATCTGGTCTACCTCTCTGATATTTGTCTTCTGCGTTAAATCACCCACTATCCATAAACACACACACACACACACACACACACACACATATATATATATACATATATATATATATATATATAGATAGATAGATATACATACACACACTCACACACACACACACACACACACACAACACACACACACACACACACACACACACACACACACACATATATATATATATATATATATATATATATATATATATACATAAGAAATAGGTGTATTTGGGTAACTTCTTTTCATTCAAACAAAATTTGTTGAAAATAACAGAATCCATGTTGTTTTGAAGTTTATTTTAATTTTATTTTTCCTTTCCACCCTTCTAAAAATGTTTTTAATGTTTTAATCTCGAAACGAATTCATAAAACATCCGAAAGATTCACAATCCGAATGTTTTCGGTTCTCCTCTGAAAGGGTGTTAAAACATATTATCATTTGTCTAGATTGTCATGATAAAAGGAATGGGAACAATCTACCCCAATCTACCCCAATTGATTAAATAAAGGGTTAGATTCGAAGTTTCCCGAAGTCTCCCGATTACGTTATGATGACTCCCGAGTTCGACAACAAGGTTTCCGAGTTTTTCAAGAAACACCTGAAGAAGGCTGGAGGACACATCGTCCGAAACCCTGAGCATATAACAAAGATAAATCTAAAACATGTAAATTAAGTTTGGTTGGTATGTTTGTTTTTGGGGATATAAAATTGTTTCGGGTGGTTTAATGCCGAAATGAGTCATTTTGATTAAAATTTCTAGGTTTCAAGTTCTTAATCTCTTACCCTTGGTATAAATTATTTTCATTAACTTCATTTGGTTTGGATTGTCTTTGGTTTTACGGCATATCAAGTCTTTTCGGGTCATTCAATGCTGAAACATGTAATTTTCATAAAAGTTTCTATGTTTTAAGTTCTTAATGTCTTTAAATTGATATTGTTGCATAGCCTCTTTACCGGCCCTAAATATCTATATGTTATATACTTCTCTTTTACTTCTTATTCTTGTCGTCTATTCTTCTGGCCGGCTTGGTTCTTCTATCATCTATCTTGGTCTGGTATATCTTCTACAGGTCTGGTCTTTCTTATCTGGGGATTCCGGGTCTGGTTTCTGTTGGGGATCACTCCTTTTCAGAAGCCTTGTGTCATTGTTAGTTTTTAGTAATTAACACAAGACTTCGATTTACGATGATGTTACTTTATTCGTAGATCCCCAGACCAGACAATCACGCAGTGAGACTCACATCTTGCTAGCTTGGCTTCTAACTTCTAACTCTAACTAACTGACTTGCTTACCCCTTAAACCGGAAGGGGGCTTTCTATCGGGATTCTGTTTCTCACGGTCTATCCCGCAAGGCAAGGTTAGAGTGAGGTCAAGCATTGTCACTCACTCTCAAGGCCATCAGCTGTACTGATCGCCATAATGATTTCTACACTATTGTCATAATCATTAGGTGATTAATGATTATGTAACAATATAAGTAATTCTTAGGAACTTCATTTGTTTAAGTTTGGTTTGTTTAATGGTATAACAACAGTGTGGGTTATTTAATGCCAAAAACTGTTAGAGTGCGAGATAAAGTTGGTACTCAAGTTTCTTTTACATATGTATTTTTGTAGATGTATTTTCGTTGGTATTTATCTCAATCTTTGAGATGAGGCTTGATAATTTGTATTATTTGACAAGAGCGACCATCATAATCAGAATAATAATTAACACAGATTAAAACTTGTACTCACCAATGGTTAGCAGAATGAGAACAGGATGCCCCCGTGGATTGAATAAAGGGCTGTGTTCAAAATTCCGTGATAGCTCCCGATTACAAGAAGATTCCCGAATTCGAAAAGAAAGTTTCCAAGTTCGAGAACACTTCCGAGTCCGACAAAAATACCCAAAGAAGGCCGGAGGGCACATCGACCGAAACGTTGTACAGATGACAAAGATGAGGACAAAGTCTAAATAATTCAAATAATACATATTTTCCTTGGATGTATCTTATATTTAATTCATATATTTCGATATATTTTTATTTCACCGAAAAAGGATATATTTGTCATCCATGTCATGTTAGTATTCTCAAACAGATCCCTTATATATAAATAAAGATATCTAACTATAATTGTATTTGATCTACGGTAAAACATGCAATATTTATGATAATACTGAAAACTTTTCAAAGTGATTTTCATGTTAACCGTCAGCAAAAGCGAAGAGTCATGGACTAATTTAGATAAGAGATAACATATATTCAAAGCAGACAGACAGATTATTCCCACTTGGAATGATGGGGTAATAAAATATTTCGATTGTGTATTGGAGAGAGACTGGTTGGCTGTGAATAATACAAAATATTGATATGATGAATAAATTGATAAACAATTCTGAAGCTCAAAAATGAATTCACACTCACCCAAAACCCTCTCTCTCTCTCTCTCTCTCTCTCTCTCTCTACACACACACACACACACACACACACACACAACACATATCATCCTCACGGATTCCCTAGACTCTCTCGCCCCCTTTTCTCTCTCTCTCTTTTCTCACTATATATATATATATATATATATGATCATATATGATCATATTATATTACTACTACTACTACTACTACTACTACTACTACTACTACTAATAATAATAATAATA
>CM042149.1:56754589-56764589 GCA_023376005.1 Doryteuthis pealeii | reverse complement strand
AGAGGGTATTTATGAAACTCCTCAACATCATTGAAACCAAGCACCCAATCAGAACTCAAGGAATGGAATCACCCAAATACATGAATGGACCATTCTTGATTTCCATAAATACCAACTGTCTTGGATACTGCTTCAGATCAATAGATTGTAAGCACGATACGTTTTTCAGATATACCAACGAAAAGAAAGTTTTTTTGTTTTCATGCAAGTTTTAGCCAAATAATAAATTATTCGTTGGCATCAGCCTGATGATAAAAACAAATTCTCATCAGAGGAGCCTATCTATCTATAATTAACTATAATACATATCGTTACATCGCTATCTTAAACTGTAACGCCATACAAAAAGCTCAGCGAGTCAACTAAAAAAGTACTTTACTCAGATAACCCACGAATCTACGGACTGAACGATTCTATCAAAGAAATCAACATTGATCTAAATATGTTAACAACATTGGACACAAGCAAATATTGAGATAAGGAATATTCATGTGAATAAAAGCAGAAGCACTGTTTGCTATAGAAATGCATTCGGAATGGTTTTTACTATAAAACCACTTGAAATGTTTTTTTTTTACTATAAGAATGCAATAACTGAACTGATCTAAATATGTAAACAGCATTGGTCACAACGAAATATTGTGATAAGTAATATTCATGTAAATAAAAACAGAAGCACTATTTGCTATAGGAATGCATTCAGAATGGTTTTTACTATCAAACGCTTTGAAATGTTTTTTTTTTTTTTTTTTACTTTAAGAATGCAATAACTGAACGATTCTATTAAAAAAAGCAACATTGATCTAAATATGTAAACAGCATTGGATACAAGCAAATATTGAGATAAGTAATGTTCATGGGAATAAAAGCAGAAGCACTATTTGCTATAGAAATGCATTCGGAATGGTTTTTACTATAAAACACTTTGAAATGTTTTTTTTCTACTATAAGAATGCAATAACTGAACGATGCTATAAAAAAGCAACATTGATATAAATATGTAAACAGCATTGGACACAAGCAAATATTGAGATAAGTAATATTCATGTAGATAAAACAGAAGCACTGTTTACTATAGGAATACATTTGGAATGGTTTTTACTATAAAACGCTTTGAAATTTTTCTTACTATAAGAATGCAATAACTGAATGATGCTACAAAAAAGCAACATTGACATAAATATGTAAATAGCATTGGACACAACGAAATATTGAGATAAGTAATATTCATGTGAATAAAAGCAGAAGCACTGTTTACTATAGGAAATCATCCGGAATGGTTTTTACTATAAAACGCTTTGAAATGTTTCTTACTATAAGAATGCAATAAATGAATGTTGATATAAAAAAGTAACATTAACCTAAATAAGTAAACAGCATTGGACACAACGAAATATTGCGATAAGTAATATTCATGCAAATAAAAACAGAATCATTGTTTACTATAGGAATGCATTCAGAATGGTTTTTACTATAAAACACTTTGAAATGTTTTTTTCTACTATAAGAATGCAATAACTGAACGATTCTATAAAAAAAGCAACATTGATCTAAATATGCTAACAGCATTGGACACAACCAAATATTGAGATAAGTAATATTCATGTAGATAAAAGAGAAGCACTGTTTACTATAGGAATGCATTCGCAACATTTCTTTTACTATAAACTGCTTTGAAATGTTTTTCACTATAAGAATGCAATGACAGAACGATTCTATTAAAGAAAGCAATATTGATCTAAATATGTAAATAGCATTGGACACAACGAAATATTGAGGTAAAAAAATAACTACATACACTTTTACTCCCAACACAATAACACAATTAAAACAGACCTTATCACATGCTTCTATCTACGGGCATTGAAAATATGCAGTCAACAGTACCTAGAAGAGGAATACAAACACACTGAATAACCCCTCACAACATGAAAATACCCCAGACATTTCATACAAAACGAAAAGAAAAAAAAAAAGCCCTCAAAATATACTCAACTACGAAACCGAAATATACTGCTTGAGAAGAAAACGTTAGGAATACGTTTAACTGTAAAAATCTTTTTATAATAAACACTTAAAGCAAAATTATCAAAGTAGGTCGTTTTTTTAAAATTTAAGGTCTGGATGACACTAAAGATATTATAAATAAAAAGAAGAAGCATTGTTTACTATAGAAATTCATTCGCAATATTTTTTTACTATAAAATGCTTTGAAATGTTTTATACTATAAGAATGCAACAACCGAACGATTCTTTTAAAGAAAGCAACACTGATATAGATATGTAAACAGCATAAACTTTGTTAATGGATATATCAACTCTTAAAGCATTACATTGTCAACAGATAAATAGATCTATCTATCTATACATATATAAAGGGCAGTTGTGTGTATATGTATGTCCGGGGGAAACTTTGAAAATAAAAAACAATTAACGGCAAAGTAAATATATATACACATTAGATATCACCTGCGCTTGGTTTTTGTGGAAAAATAATAGAGATTTGATTTATATTCGTGAAGATAATTAAAAAATAAAATTTAAATGATAACAGCATGGTTTTTTTTTTATTTAATATTTTAGATAGTAGACATTAACATTTATTTTCAGAGTAGCTGGATCAATGCAGGGTCAATATTTTACATTGGGATTTATATGGGGCATCCCACGAGCAGATAAACTCACGATTCATTAGTAATGGATCTGCGGGACTAACTTAAAAAAACCCTCTACCCATGTGCTGCCGGGTAGCCGCTGCTAGTACATATATAAAGGGTAGTTGGTGTGTATGTATGTCCGGAGGAAACTACAAAAATAAAACAATTAACAACAAAGTAACAATATATACTTATACACACATTCACAATCACCATATTTTGCTTTTTGAGAAAAAGTGAAGAATTGATTTATATTCGTGAAGATAATTAAAAAATAAAATTTAGATACTAATATAGAATTCGTTTTTTAAATTTAATATTCTAACTAGGAGACATTAATTTTTCTTTTCACTGTGCACTTTTTTTTTCTGATGCCCCACTAGGACGGGTCAACGTAAGGTATTTTTACATAGGGATTTTAATGGGGCATCCTGCGAGAACCCAACTCGCAATTCAGTAATAATGTATATGTGAGACTAATATTATCTGCGTTATTCGGACTATTGTCCTCATCATCATTGTTATCTGAACAACGTTTCGGCCGATGAAGATGAGGACAATAGTCCGAATAACGCAGATAATACTAATCATCAAGCCTCACCTCAAACATTCAGAGAAACTGCGAGACTAACTTTAAAAAATCCTCCATCTACCCAGGCAACACCGGGTAGCCGCTTCTAGTAGGTATACATTGTAGTTCGTTTGGAACCAAACTAGTAGGTTGGAACTATAAAGAGGCAAACACCTCTACACAGTGGTAACCCCCCCCCCATTGAGTCCCCTGTCAATCAGCTGGTCTCATCAAGCTCTAGCACCTACATGATTGTCACAACCCTATTGCTCTTATAGCAAGCCCCAAACCTTTTTATCATAAATGTGCTAGGAGGATCTTAGTGTCTTGGATATGACGTCATATTCTATCTGATATTGAATCTCGAAGTTTCTGGAGCTCCGGAGGGTGTGGAGTATCCTTTTATTACCATTACTCCCAAGTTTCACCCTGACCCGGAGTGGTAGTACCTGTTAGGGTCCTATATATGGATAAAATAGAAAAAAATTAGTTTTAAAAATGTGTTTAAAAAATTGAGTTTGAAACAATTTGAGCACCCATCAAGAATTTTTAAAAACAACAAAAAGCAAAACAAAGGTCTTCAGCATAAAATAACCCAACAAGGGTTGACATGACGTAAAACACCCAACCAACCAACCAACCAACCAGCCAACCAGCCAACCAACCGAACTAGTTGGTTGGAACTATAAAAGAAGCAAACGACTGAACAACTAATACTGACAGATATACAGAAGGATATATATATATATATATATATATATATATATATATAGGGAGAGAGAGAGAGAGAGAGAGAGAGAGAGAGAGAGAGAGATAGTGTTTGTGTGTGTGTATGTGTGTCTGTATGAGTGCATGTGTGTGTAAGATAGATAGATAGAAAGAAATTGAGAGAGAGAGAGAGAGAGAGAGAGAGAGAGAGAGAGAGAGAGAGAGAGAGAGACATTAAGTGAGTTAGTGAGAGAGAGAGAGATTAGTGAGAGAGATGTTTATTGACTTGATTATTTTTTGTTGCTTCCTATCCGTTCACATGCTGTCAAATAATGTTTGAGTTTTACTGATGTCGACTTTTTTATAGCACTTTTGAGAATTTCGTTTTTATAAATCGATCGATTGGAACCGAGATCGATGATGTCTACAAGCCGAAGAGTTTCAGGCGAAATCTTAAGCAATAGAAGAAAGTATAGAAAAATAGAGGTTTTAGTTCTTGAATTTTAATCTGAAGTGTCGGGTTAGTTATGCTTCTTAACACAGAAAAAACAACAGAAAGCGGCGAATCTACTTGGATAGTTGAAACTTATAAAAAGTATGGAGGAGGAGGAGGGGGAGGAGGGGGAGGAGAAGGTGAAGGAGAGAAGGAGGAGTTCTCGAAGTAGTTGGACTATCGAGAAGAGAAAACCTTTGTTTAGTTTTTAAGGAGCGCTTGTCCAGTGGAATTGGATCCCTGGATAATGAATCCTTTGGTTACTCTGGTAATCGTATAAGTCCTTCATGATTATTCGTAAAGGTCCAGTAATCCTATATCCGTCTTCAGTGGGCGCATTTGTAATTATGACCAGTGGGGGGTTAAATAGTGTGTCTACCACGCAGTATATTTAGTGATTGGCTACAGGAGTAAATCACGTAACCTTGGACAGTCTATAAATAATACATAATTCCGGTGGGGAATTATAGCACATCTTATATCAAAATATTCCAACAACTTTTAGTTTAAATTCAGAGTTTTCCTTCCCCAACCAAGTTTAAGAGCCCAGTCTCTCCTTTTATACAATTATACATGGAGAGAGGATAGTTGCATTCATACCTTTTCCAAGAGTATTAGCGCCTTTTGATCTCGTTTAGTTGGTTGGTTGGTTGGATTTTACGGCATGCCAACCCTTTATGCAGTTTTTGTTTTATTTATTCTTGTTGGGTATTCAAGTTAAACATTTTTTTAGTGTACCTAACACTCCCCAGAGCTCCTGAATTTGAACCCTTCCACTAGGTGTTGTTTAACATCAGTAAAGTTTTTAAATGCCATCATTGGCCAGTTGAAAAGGGCTTAAAGAAAGTCCTATGTTATGGAATCCTTTGGTGATCGTATACCTCCTATCCTGCGTATTGGTAAAGGTCCAGTGATTTAATCCTATGTCTGTCCTCGATGAACGCGACAGTAATTATGACTAGTGGGGTCGGTTAAGTATTGTATCAGCCTCAGTGGGGTAGGTTAAGTATTGTATCAGCCTCAGAGTACTGCCAGTGATTGGCCAAAAAATCGCATTTCGCCTAGTCTATTAGTATGGGCGAGGATCTAACACACACCTTATATAGGAGTAACATAGTATCGATACATACATACAGACAGATCCGAATCCCCATTATAATAAGATATCTCACAGATGTTTCAGATATTGAAAAATAATCCCCTGCCTCTGGTGACATAAACGTTAATAAATAAGATCTGTTCTACGTATTCCTGGTTATGACTATAAATTAAATACTCACTGATAAACGTACGCAATTCATGAGACGGACACCGAATTTCCATTATAATAAGATTTGGTCCTCTTTTTCCTTTTCTTTTTTGTGCGTGTGCAAATTCTTTGCTTTTATTGCACCAGCTTCGGGTTCGTGCAATTGAAACGTTTAGCAACGAATACACAAAATGTGAGTGGGTCGTTTCTGTCGGTTCACAGAGCTTATTGAAAACTTATACCTGGCTGACCTGATTATATTGCGACGGTTATGTGAGATGCTTTTACATTCCTTTGCCATTAAGTGAGATTTGAACGTTTGCATTTGCGTAAAGGAAAACGACGTGAAGAATGAATCCAGAAATAAAGAGAGGGAAAGAGTGTCAAAGTATATTTGCACGGTTGAATTAAGTAGAGAGCAAAATGACAGATTGGACATAAGAGAGAGAGAGAGAGAGAGAGAGAGAGAGAGAAAGAGATAGATAGATAGAGAGACAGAGAGAGAGAGAGACAGAGAGACAAGAGAGAGAGAGAGAAGAGAGAGAGAGAGAGAGGGCGGGGGGGGCGAAGGAAAATAAATTACAATGAGAGAAAAGGGCGTGAGAGAAAGAAAGAAAAGTAAGAAAAGTAATTGAGAAATATAAAGGGAGAGAGAGCGAGAGAGAGAGAGAGAGAGAGAGAGAGAGAGAGAGAGAGAGAGAGATAAGGAGAAAAGAGGAGAAGAGAAAGAGGAGAGAGAGAAAGAGAGCAAAAAGAGTGAGATTAAGTCCATTAATAATGGGGATTGTCTGTATTTCTATCTGTAACAAAAACTACGTCACAGATTACGTCACAGATTACATCACAATATTCTTATACTATATACACCCAAAATTTGAGTGAGCAAATTAAAAAATTGTTTTTACTCTCGTCCTTTTTTTTTACAGTAACAAGAAATTAACTAAAAAGTTTACAAATAAATAAATACCTACGATTTTGTGTAATTTTGATGTGGAAAATATTCAAAATAATTGTTTGATTATTACATGCATGCAATATTTTATTTGAGAGGGACGGGACTCAGTTTTCATTTCAAATTGTTTTATTCTTTTTTACCCCCTTAATAAATTTGAGGATTTTGCTTACTTATGATACAAACCCTCTGGCATTGAATTTTTATCTCCCACCCTCTCAGGTAAAAATATCCCAACCTTATTAACTATGAAATATACTATTACATGAATTTTGATCAGGTAGATAAAAGTGGATTTATAGATAATCCACAATTAAACCTACCTTTTGACACAAAATTCTGATACTCGACCAACTGAACTATGTGAGCCACACAGTGAAATTATAGAATTATTACATTTTTTGTGCAGAATAACTATATAAAGAAAAGATTAAAGAAAGTTTTGACCAATTAACTATGAAGTTGCCATACCAAGGTTAAAGAACCTAGACTGCCTTATTATTTTACACATAGACGTAGAAAGAATAGCTAGATTTATATCATTCCCAAGGATATTAGTGCTATGTGAAATGCAAACAGCCTTACCCCGGATTTGACCCCCGTTGTTTTTTTTTATTTTACGGTATGTCAACCCTTGTTGGGTTATTTTATGCCGTTTTAGTTTTATTCATTCTTGTTGGGTTTGTAGTTTTTTTTAAACTCATTTTTTTTTCGAACACAGTTTTAGAACTCATTTTCTTAATTTACTTAACTCATACATGGGACCCTAACAGGTATTACCACTCCAGGTCAAATAGTTACTAAACTCAACATCATAATGGGACTAGATAGATAGATAGATAGATAGATAGATATGATTATACTAACATAGTGTTATATATCGTTCCTATGAACATTAAAGCCGTTCATGGTCAGCCTGCAACGGATTTTTTCAGAAAACTAATATTTTTACAACTTTTTTTTTTAAATGAAGAAACGATCGCATGACTTGTACGCTTTTTGGAACATATTTTCAGCTTCTCTTTCGATGAGTCCGGTTTAAAAACAAGGTCTGACGATGATTTTTATAAATCGAAATATTGTTCAATATTAGCTATGAATATGATATAACATATTTTCATTTTAACAGCATTGTGTGTTTTCATACCCTTTTATCTATACTTATACCGTCGGATTCATAGATACGATTATACTAACTTAGTGTTATATACCGTTCCTATGAACATTAAAGGGTATGTCCCAATCCTTATAAACGCGGGGGTATTATGTTGAATCTGTAGGGTTATAACACTAGCAAATGTTTACTTTGTTCACGCCGCTGGCGAGTATTGTATTTTGTTAATGTTATAAAATTTCCAATTCATTTCCTACCTCTCATTTAGCAGCCTTTGTTAGGTTACAACATATATATATATATATATATATATATATATATATATATATAATGGAAAAGGTGACTTACCGATGAATATGGTCACGATGTTTAGATGGTGCAGAATTCAGGGAGGTCAGTCAGCGATATAACAAATACAACGTGCTCAATACATTAGTAGAGAAAATGTATTACAATATAGGTACAAGTGATAACCTACTCGAGTTTCACCATAAGGATCTTCAGGGTTAAATCCACTGAATCAATCGAGATACCGATTAATTGCTGTCGACTACACGTGTGTGTTCATCGCGTTTAACGCGATGAACTCGAGTAGGTTATCACTTGTGCCTATATTGTAATATATATATATATATATATATATATATATAGGAAGAAAGTTACCCATGAATAGATAGAGAAATATAAAGAGCACACACAAATTGCCTACTGCGTTGAGAATTCCCGTCAGCCTTTGCGAACATTTCCCTGTTTCAGAATTCAGTATAAATGCCCAGGGTATGTACTTTGAAGAGGAAAGGGGAAATTAACTTTTCCCAGACCAAATAAGTATATATATATATATATATATATATATATATATATAGAGAGAGAGAGAGAGAGAGAGAGAGAGAGAGAGTGGGGATAGATGGAAAAATGATTTACTCAACCCGTTCAGCACGCGTAGGATTGGGCAAAAGGTCACATGTATGGGGCATCCAGCAAGGATTTGCGAGACTAGCTTGTTAATCATGATAAACACAAGTGATAAAAGAAAAAGGAATATTCCTTTTCTAAGGCCTTTATTGTTCTCAACTACGTTCGACCTTAGGTCATCACCAGAGAAAGATTTTTGCGAAGATGGGAAATGAATGAAAATTATTTTCTGGTACCCAAATGTCTTCATCTAACCTTTATATGATCTCTGCCATTATAGACACCTGGCATTGAACTCTCCATTTGGACCTTAACTGCTTGGTCAGGCACCTGTATATATATATACATACATACATATATATATACATATTCGAGGGTCGGTTTAACTCAGTTGGTAGCGTCTTCGGCTAGGAATCACAAGGTTCTTAGTTCGATACCGGCCATCGCCAACTCAGCGAATGAGTAGCACAGGAATCTGTGTGGTAAAGTGAGGAGCTGAGGGTAGGTGTGGTACTCCACCTCAGATGCTAGAATACCCTCCTTCGTATAGCGCTATTGAAAAGGGGATAGACTCCCTCGCTGTCTGGCTGATACCGACATTAGGCTGCCCCGACGGCTTTACTTTACTTTTTACACACACACACACACACACACACACACATATATATATACATATATAATAGTTTTAAATAATATGTATCTTTATAAGTACAGATGTATACTAAATAAATAAATACGTTGTTACGCATGTTGTTGTGTATAGGTGTGTTTGTGTGTGTGTGTTTGTGTGTGAGTGTGTGTGCATGGCGGTGTAAGTAAATAATATATATCTTCATATTCATGGTTATATAATATTATATTTAAGATAAACACCCACACACATATGTGAATTAGAATAATTACACACACAATAATATATACATATATTTGTGGGTGTCTCTGTATGTATATGGGTGGTTGTGGGTGTGGGTGTGCGTGCGTGTGTTTGTATTCATGTGTGTGGTGTTGGTGTACCTACAGGGAAACGTGCACTCGTTGGGATTCCTATCTAGAATGGAGGAATGGTGCCCCAATGACTCGAGGCGACAATTGTCAATAATCCGTTTGCCTTACGAAGAAGATTTTTTTCAGAAAGAATGTTTGTACTCCTACCATTTCGCGAAATGGAATTAACTTTTTTTTCGGAAACTTGGGATATGGGAAATAATATTTGGAAATTGTAACTAACGAGCAAATCACTTTTACTTAATCTATAGATTCATATAGGTAAACATACATATATATATATATATATATATATATTTTTGTTTTTGTTTACATATATATATTTTTTATATTTTA
>CM042149.1:56744589-56749589 GCA_023376005.1 Doryteuthis pealeii | reverse complement strand
TAGTGTGGCTCCAGTTTGAGATCTAGGGAGTCTGGAATATGCCATCATTGCCATTACTCACAGGTATACTCTGGTATCAATATATATATATATATTATATATATATATATATATATATATATATATGGGTCGTATATATCTGTTTAAAGATTATTCGTATTCGACAAGATTGTGTGTAAAAAAGAAAAAATATATCTAAAAAAAAGAACTACACAAATGCCTTAATATCTATCTATTGATCTATCTATATTAGTCTAATCCTATCTATCTATCTATCTATCTATCTATCTGCATTGGTCTAATCCCATCTAGCTATAAATCTATCCATCTATCAATATTGGTCTAATCATATATATCTATATTGGTCTAATAATGTCTATCTATATTGGTCTAATTAGATCTATCGATCCAACTATCTATATTGGTCTAATAATATCTGTAAATCTATCCATTATATATTGTTCTAATGATATCTCTAGATCGATCTATATTGGTCTAATCATATATATCTATTGATTTATCAATCTAGTCCAATCCTATCTATCTATCTATATTGGTCTAATCATATCTATCTATCCATCTATCTATATTGGTCTACTCATATCTAGCTACCTATCTATCCATCTATCAATATTGGTCTAATCATATCTATAAATCTATCTATCGATATTGGTCTAATATTATCTATCTATCTATCTATATTCCTCTAATCAGATCTATCGATCTATCTATATTGGTCTAATAATATGTATAAATCTATTTATCTATATTGATCTAATCTTATCTATCTATCGATCTACATTGGTCTAATCATATATATCTATTGATCTATCCATCTATATTAGTCTAATCCTATGTATCTATCTATCTTTCTATCTATCTATATTGGTCTAATCACATCTAGCTAGCTAGCTATCTATTATGTGAACAAATAGGCTCGTCATCTTGTTTAATAAGGAAGCCATCTCGTTCAGAATGATTCCTCGTTGTATTCATCAAAAGTATGTACGTATTCTTTCTTTTGTTTTTCTGTGTCTCCCTCTCACGCCGTTTCACCTCACTCTCTCTGCACTCACGCCACCTAGCGATACCGACACGCATAAGCACGTGATCATAATTCCCACCCCCATCTTTTTTCAGACTTATTCTCCTTTCCTCTATTCTCCATCTCTCTTTCTCTCATCCCCCCTCTCTCTCTCTCTCTTTCTCTCTTTCTTTTTCTCTCTCTCTCTCTCTCTCTTCTTTCTCTCTTTCTTTCTCTCTCTCTCTCTCCCCCCCCCTCTCTCTCTCTCCTCTCTGCGTCCTTTTTTGCTGGTGATTACGGTGCACATTTTTACACTAACATGCACGCACCGATATGCACATTCTTCCTCACGCATGCATGCACCGACGTTCTCCTTATCTTTTCAGCCTTTGTTTTGTCACTGAACCAACGTATCATGCAAATAGCAGGACAGATTTCAAATTAATTTCTCACTCAATTTTGTGTGCCTTACAATGGGAAATGCTTAGAGATTTAGCATACCAGACCATTGATAGTGAGTTATTATTATTATTATTATTATTATTATATATGTATATTATGGACTCTCCCGTCGATTTTCGACGTATGAGGGTTCATACACACAATGAACACCCACACAGTGATTTATTTATAGTGGTGAAGGCTTGTGTTGGACTATCCACACTTTTTGGCACAGTCGATAGGAAAGAAATGGTTCATCAAGGGTTGCCACAAACCCAATCAACGACCTACCTCAGGAATTTTGAATTCAGAGTTATCCCTCTCCTAGACTGGTTACCTGCCCAAGGCTGAAGGGCCCAGTCTGCCCTATTATTTAACCCATAGCTGGAGGGAATTTTGAATTCAGCGTTATCCCTCTCCTAGACTGGTTACCTACCCAAGGCTGAAGGGCCCAGTCTGCCCTACTATTTAATCCATAGCTGGAGGGGTAATATATGGATTCATACCTTTCCCAAGGGTATTAGCGCTATGGGAAATGCCAACAGCTTCGTCTAGGAATTGAACTCCATTTTCCACGACTCTAACCACTAGCCCACGCGCCTCCGTATATATATATATATATATATATATATATATATATATATATATAATATATATATATATATTTGAGATGTATTTTTGTATCTGCATCCGTTGTTGGAAATACATATACCAGGTTTGGGCATAGGTGTGAAGCATTAACGAACTATATTATGATAATGTGTTACCATAATATGTTAGTCAAGAATCAATATCAGAAAACTCTGTAGTTTTTTTAATTTTTTTTAAAATTTAGACGTAGTGGTAAATTTTCAGGACAGTGACATCCCTTCTTCCTGACCGTGAATCGTAGTAGTGATTTTCTGGCTGCTTGTCCGGTAAGTTGGAATGGTGCGGTGATGCTTGATGTTGATTGGTCCGTTGGTGATTAATGAGGTTGTACTCTGTGTGTGGTCGTCTGATAAGGGTCATGGGGTTGGTGGTATGGGGGTGTTTTTGAAATATGAGTATCCCTTTAAAGTGCCGGTCTCTCTCTCTCTCTCTCTCTCTCTCTCATATATATATATATATATATATATATATATATATATATATAATATATATATATAATAACTCACTATCAATGGTCTGGTATGATAAATCTCGAATCTAAGCCTTTCTCACTGTAAGGTACACAAAAGTCAGTGAAAAATTAATTATCGAATTTTATACGATATACGCATTGTAATTGCCTTCAAAGCAAAAAAAAATATAATAAAATACTTTACTTAACAATCCTTCTAAAGTAAATGATCAAATCCCATTACCTTACGCCGGAGCATAGGCCTAATTTGCGATCTTCTCAACGTCCACTCTACTTTGTATAGTAGTTGTAATAGTGACGCATTTATCCTTGACAAGTTAATTTCGCATGTATCGTGTGCTACTTATTGGTGGCCCAGGGGTAGAGTCTCTGATTCTGCGTGCTGAGTTCCCGGTTTCGATTTCTGTCGGAGGGAAATCATAAGTCTACATCGCTGATGAAACAGTTGTACGATGTTCTACGTAGGGCGCGATATTTGCCGAATTCGCTTGTCATGATTATTTCCAATAATTATCGAATTGTATACGATATACGCATTGTATTTGCCTTCAAAGCAAAAAATATATAAATGATATATATATATATATATATATATATATATATATATATATGGTAAAGATCAGTCTTAAGATCCGTCATTTTAGCGGAAATAAATATATTTTGACCCATAAATAGCTGTATATACCTATGAATTTCGTCAGACCGACAAATTTATTGAAACAATAGCTCTACTTTTTGTATTGAGCACTTTAATATAATTAACTAAATAAAAAAAGTCTGACAAAACTCATCGGTATATACAGATATTTATAAGTAAAAGTAAATCTATTACCACTAAAATGTTTAAGCTTTTTAAACTGGGTCATGGAATGTAACATAACAATTGATTTCCTTCGAAAAGGTACAACTATAAACAAGGATTCTTATTGCCAACTCCTTCAGCAAAATATCCCTTATTCATTAAATGACTCTCGTGTAATTTTTATTATATATACTAGCAAGAATATGCACCCTCCGGTCGTAATTATTCAAATTTTATGTAATGTAATGTCATATGTTGAATTAGAAAAACAATGAAATTATAAACAGATGCATTTAAAAGATTAGACTTATTTTAATTATATCTAAATTGGTTTCTATATAAAGTCATTCATAGGATTGATTTTAATACGTTGGAGAATAAAACAATAAAATTAGATATTAATAACACCAAGTAATTATTTATTAAACCAGTTTTGTTAAAACCAGTACACAAATTAACCACACCATATATTATGTAAACCTTTATTTCTTAGTGATGTATAAAACAAATTGCAGGATTTTAGACGCACTAAAAACTTGGGCTCAGATTTCATAGAGATATCGTTAATAAACATGTATGAATTAAATATTTTGATTATAAATTTAAATACGAATTAATAAACTTACGCAATTCCTGATGTTATAGTAACGTAAATAGTGACATAGTTTCGGTTACAGACAGACATCGAATCTCAATTATAATAAGATTTATAATTTTGATAATTTTCAAATTGTATGTATTTATAATTTTAGCGCGGAGTAAAGCTAGCTTTCATTCAGATTTTTCCTTTTCCATACCAATGCTAAAATTTCCAGTATATCCTCAGGCACACATACGCACGGTCGCGGCCAGATGCATCATTATATGCTGTTAAGGTTAATGATATAGGGTAGTGCACCATTGTTAGGGTGTTCGATTTCCTTTAACTATCCTGTACGTTGGATGGTTGGTTGGGTGGATTTTACAGCATGTCAACCCTTGTTGGGTTATTTTATGCCGAAGAGGTTTTGTCTTATTCTTTTTTGATGGTACTCAATTCTTTTTAAACTAATTTCTTTAAGATGCGTTTTTTTAAACTCATTTTTTCTATTTAACCGAACTGTACGTTTGACCAATAGACCAACTACGATAAGGTTTATAAACGATCAATTTTGCCTGGCTTTCTTCGTCCCGCAACCTTTCTCTCTCTATCACACCCTTTCTGAAGCGCGCGCACACACACACACACACACACACACACACACACACACACACACACGTACACGTACACGTACACACACCTAAAAAATATGTATATAGACATCTTTCTTTCTTTCTTTCTTTACATAATTGTATACATTTTGGTACATCAATGTTTTCGTTTTGAATTCAAATTATTTTCAGCTCCTCTCTCGATGAGTCCGGAGTAGAAACGAGCTCTGAAGATGATTTTTATAAATCGAAATATTGTTCAATATTAGCTATGAATATGATATAAAATATTTTCATTTTAACAGCATTGTGTGTTTTCATATCCTTTTATCTATCTATCTATCTATCTATCTATCTATCTATATATATATATATATATATATATATATATATATATATATATATATATTATCTATACT
>CM042149.1:56724589-56737089 GCA_023376005.1 Doryteuthis pealeii | reverse complement strand
CAAGAGATAATATCATTTGATTGCGTATAAAAAGCAATGACACTAAAGTTAGAATAGCGCACAAGAGATAATATCATTTGATTAAAAAGCATTGGTACTAATGCAGAATAGCGCGCAAGAGATAATATCATTAGAATCATGTATAATAAGCTTGGTACTAATGCAGAATAGCCCGCAGAGATAATATCATTTGATTGCGTATAAAAAGCCAATGACACTAAAGTAGAATAGCGCACAAGAGATAATATTTGATTACGTATAAAAAGCTTTGGTACTAATGCAGAATAGCGCGCAAGAGATAATATCATTAGATTACGTATAAAAAGCATTGGTACTAATGACAAATTGCGTGGAAGAGATATCATTAGATTATGTATAAGAAGCATCGATATTAATGCAGAATAGCGCGCAAGAGATAAGATTAGATTACGTATAAAAAGCATTGCATCTCACGGAAATACACGAAACCTTTGAGACCCTAGGGTTTGAGTAATGGAAATTAGCTAAAAGAAAATTCATTAGCCGTTGAGCGAGACGGGCAGCAATGGCTGCTCTCGTTCAATTAGCCAAATCCTCACACGCGTGTTTGGAATCTGGGATCTTAATGAAATAAAATAAATATGAGCTCAAAGCAAAGTAAAGCCCTGTGTCATTACTAAGAACAAACAAACAACACAAATACAGAAGAAACATCTAGTAGATACAAAGACAGGTAGATCCAGAATAACATGGTTCGGCTTAGAAGATTCCAGTCCCAAGCGAAGATGGAAGACAGTGAGATCAAAGAAAAGCAAGGTAAGTATCTAAGTAAAGTAGACAAGTACACTTGTGTACAACTACAGGTATGAAGGTGTACTTTGCATTGAGCATAAGATGAGACACAAGATGATGCTATGCAACACACCCAGCTCGAAGACAAGAACACAACTGATACAGATACAAATCTATGCCTGCAGTTCCGGGAATTACGCTCTGATCATATAAAGAAATACTAGAAGAGCAAGACTGGTCCTAGGCAGTGCATATTCTTACTATACTGTAGTCCTATGCAGAAATGTCACTCTATCTATATATACATATATAAATGGCAGTTTGTGATTATGTGTATGTCCAGATGAAACTTCGAAAATAAAACAATTAACGACAATGTAAATATATATATGTACACATTAAATATCACCAGTTCTTGGTTTTTGAGCAAATATAATGAAGATTTGATTTATATTAGTGAAGATAATTAAAAAAATAAAATTCAGCATAGATTTTTTTTTGCATTTAATATTTTAAATAGGAGACATTAATTTTCTTTTCAGCTTGGCTGGATCAATGCAAGGTCTTTTTTCAGTAGCGATTTTAATAGGGCATACAACGAGGATGCAAGTCGCGAATTCAATAATAATGGATCTGTAGGACTAACTTTAAAAAAATTCCCCCTATACCCAGGCGACACCGGGTATCCGCTTCTAGTACCTAAATAATTACGTCAATTTGACATGAGATATTACAGTATACAGTAAAAGGATGTTCTTGATTTAAACCGAAAAGAGGAAGAAAAAATGAAACATTTCAGACTTGTCTGATAACTGAATAGTTAAAACTGATGCGCATATAAAAAAATCCAGGACTTTATTTCCTAGATAGATAGATAAAGATAGATAGATAGAAAAAAGTGAGAAAGAAAAAAGAAGAAAGAAACATAGGTAGATAAGATAGATAGATAGATAGATAGATAGATAGAAAAAGAATGGGAAAGAAAAAAAGAAAGAAAGAAACAAGTGAGATAGATAGATAGAGAAAAGAACGAAGAAAGAAAGAAAGAAAGAAAGAAAGAATAAGATCGATAGATAGATAGATAAAAGAGGATGCTAGAGATAGATAGAAACAGAAGGAGAAAGAAAGAAAGAAAGAAAGAAAGAAAGAAAGAAAGAAACTGAAAACTCAAAAGACTGAGTGATGCAATGATCAAGAAAAGAAAAATAGAAAAAAGAAAAGAAGGAAAGAAGAAATGGAGAGAGAGAGAGAGAGAGAAGAGAGGAGAGAGAGAAGAGAGAGAAGAGAGAGAGAGAGAGAGGAGGGAACAATCGGTTACAAATAAGAAATAAAATTAAAAAAATAATAGTTCAGATAACGACGTAAAGATTTCCATTAAAAACAAAAACAACAAAGACTAAAACAAACTGTGGCTGACAAAATTATTTTGTCTTTTGGTAGAGTTTAAAATTCGGTGCCAAGAATACGCCTTCTCCCACAAAAAACAAAACACAACTTTAAAGTTAAATAATTCTTTATCATAAACGTTATATTTGGTCAATCAGTTCTTTTCTTTCTTGAATCATCACTATTTAAAAAAAAATCGTGTGTATCAAACGTGTTCTCGATTTTGTATAGACGTCTTTACTCAAAGTCGATTTAATATACTCATCTAGAGACTGTCTATAATTTCATTATATAATCAATATTATAATCACTAGCAAATATATGCACCCTCCGGGTGCAAGTATTTAAGTTTAAATGCAATAAAATATTAGATTAAATCAGAAAGGCTAATGAAACTAATTAAGAATTCAGATAAAACGATTTGAAACGGAGGGGGTATAATCGGAAAATAGAAAAACTGAAACTCTTTCATCACTTCCGTTTTTCAATGCTAAATTTTCCTAATTTAACTATTTAGTTTAAATAGGAAGTAAAGAATAAAATTACAGTTATTTCTTCTTGTTAATGAATTTCTTTTAGGATTTATTGAAGAGATTTTTACTCATATTCATTAAGATAAAACCAAACAATTAGAAATCAATAATACCAAGCACATTTTTATTAAAATCAGTTTTTTTTTAATATCAAATATGCAAATTAGCTTTACGTTTACACTGAAAACTGGTATTTTGTTGTATATATAAATACAATTGCATGTTATTAGTATTTAGGTAAGGCCAATAGTATTAATAATGTCAAACAGTTTTATTATTAATTGAGGTTTAAATAGAAATAGAATCATGGAGAATGTAAATAACTAAGGGAATTGTGACTTGAGTAGTAATATAGTTTCGGTTACAGACAGAAAAACACACAATCTCCATTATAATAAGATATACACATACTGTATCATTAGCAATGCTGTTGAATTATATCTCTTTTTACTTCCAGAGTACGAGACCAGACCTCGTGATCGAGACCATCCAGATCACAGAACTACTAAAAACAGCTAGAATACTTGGAAGAGTCCTGGAGACCTGAGGTATCTTGTTGTTATTCAGGCATCAGTGCGAAACTACCAGATAAAACTGCTGTGAAGAACTCGCAGGAACATAATAATAATAATAATAATAATAATAATAATAATAATTTATTATACAGACAAATGGCATACGTAAAAACCAGAAGCTCTCAAGAAAATGAGACCGACTAAATTATCTTGGATTTTAACATAGAGTGAAACACCCAATTCCAGCCAGCAAACCAGATCTTGTTTATTCCAACAAGACAAAACGAATGTCTCAGCTACTGAACTGTCATATAGTACCTAAATAATGACAATGGAATCATCTCAGTCCTACTATTTACCATAGTTGGATGGAGAATAGTTGGATTAATTCCTTTCCTAAGGGTATTAGTTCCATATGAAATGCAACGCGCCTCGTCCAGGATTTGAACTCGAGTCACTGTGTCTATTTCCTTCAACGTCACCAAGGGCACTTAGTTGTTCTAACTGGTGTTAAAAACTTTCCAAGAGAAAAACAAACATTCAATGAAATCCTAGTGTTCAGATGAATACATGGCATTAGCTATGGAATAAAGAAGAAAGAAAGGCAGTAACGAAAGAAGGAAGAAGGGGGGGGGGAATAAGATTGAAGGAAAATAAAGAAAATAGAAATACGTAAGGAAAGAAAGAAGAAAAGAAGAAGAAGAAGGAAAGAAAGGATGAAATGCGAATGAAGGATGAATAGAAATAACGAAATTCAAAACAACATTCAGTTTTTTGTTCAGGTCGTAAAATATTGGTGGGTTTTTTTTTTACCGGAATCATTTATAGAACTTATAAATAAACATGATTCTGAAAAATTTGTGGCAAAAAAAAAAAAAAATAAATAAATAAAAACGACAAAACAAGGAAAAAAAATCCATATTTGAAAAAATTGCATCTTCCAAAAAAGATTCTAAAATGATATAAAAAAAATGCACATCGAAAGAGGCAGTTATAAATCTCCATGTAATTTACATTTCGCAAAACAAAAAGAAAAAAAAAGATTATATGGGAAGCGTTCACTATTTTTTTCAGGAAGAAAGAAATACTAATTCAAATTTGGTTTAGGACGGCACAAGGCCATAAATGTATTGCATCCGAGAGAGATCCTACGCTTATCAAATAGAAATACTGGAATCCATTTCAATTTTAAATATTAATTATCCATACTAGTACAAAATAAAAAACACCCCCGGGCGATGTAAAAATAATTTTTTGAAACATATTGCCTGAGGGGTGGGAGTAAAAAATTCAATGTCAGCGAGTTTGTACCCTAAGTAAGTAAAATCATCAAATTCATTAAGGATTAAAAAATGAAATAATTTGAAATGTAAACTTTAAATATGTATTAAAATAAAAAACTAATATAGATATATAATACCAGTCATGTATTTATTAAAACTTATTTCTAAAAACAATGAGGACTGTCTAATGCTGCATGTTCAAATTTTGAGTGTAATTTATTCTATGTTATGACGAAATTGGGTAATGTGACGTAAGCAGTGACGTAATTTTTGTTACAGACAAAAACCGGAAGCGAATCACCATTATTGATAGATATATACACCAATATACGCGTTCTTTAATTGTACAACCGTTATCACCTTGCAACATAATTGAGAAAATGTGTGGCAAAAAAAAAAAAAAAAAAAAACAAAAACAAACAAAAAATCCTTATTTGAAAAAAATTGCATCTTCCAAAAAAGATTTTAAAATGATAAAAAAAAATGCCAAGTCGAAACTGGCAGATATAAATCTACATGTAATTTACATAGAAAAGAAAAAGAAGGTTCCCGAGTCCGACTAGAAATAACTGAAGAAGGCCGGAGGGCATATCGGCCAAAACGTTGTACAAATAACAATGAAGCTGGGGACAATAGCCCGAATAACGCAGATAATACTAATCATCAACCTCATCTCAAACATTCAAAGAAATAGAAAAGAAAAAGGTTAAACGAGAAGCGTTCACTATTTTCTTCAGGAAATACTAATTCGAATCTGTTATAGGATGGCACAAGGACATGAGTGTATGACATCGGTTGTAGTGATACTAGGCTTACCAAATAGAAATACCGGAATCCATGTTCAATTTTACACAAATTATTTTAAATGATATTCGTTTAAAAACGTCATAAGCGGCTCGATAACTAAACACGTACGATTTACAGAATTCATATAATTGCATTGGCCAGCGATGTTTTTAATCGAATATATAACAGCTAATTTTAAAGCAGTTCTTTTTACGCTGAATTGAAATAATCATACACTTTTTTTTTTAATCAGATCAATTTTTTAGACAAACTTTTACTTGAAATGTATAAAAAAAGTAATTATAGATGTGATAAATAGAGTACATGCATTTGAATATGTGTTATTATTATGTACAATTTATTCAAGCACATTTAAAAACCAGGCCTGACTAAACACAATGGATGGTAAATGAATTCACTTGATAATTTTTGGAATATTTTTGGATATGCACCCTTCGGGTGCGCTAATGAAACTGAATAAAATGTGATATCAAACAATAGAACAACTTGGAAACATAATATTACAGCATTGTTGCTCATATTCAATAAGATAAAACAAACATCAATATACCATCAATATGCAAATTACACATACACACAAATACAACACACACACACACATACAGACAGACAAACACACATCATAATATATATATATATATAATATATATATATATATAATATATTATGTTAATGCATTATGCGTTTAAAAAAATTCCAAAAAGTCAAAGATTTATCAAATTATATATGATCATCATTTTATTCTGAATTCATTATCGTAAATATATATATATATATATATATATATATATATATATATATATATATATATATATTAGTAGAGGTAAAATTAAGGGTTTACCATGGTTTCATTCAAAACGATTCCACCAGGACCCGACCCTACGTTTAACTAAGTCGATGTAATTCCTTATTTAAACTCAGATATTTTTCGGATAATAATGGTTGAACGCTACGTTATTTTTCTCCCAATCTTCGCGTGCCGCACGCGAAAATTGAGAGAAAAATAACGTAGCGTTCCACACGTATAATCATTCCTTAGTTCTGATTTCTGTATTGTTATCAATTTAATTCTAATTCCAAATAATAGCTAGTAAAACCAGTTAAAAATTAATTCTAATTTTATGTAAGGGGTTGAATATTAATATTTTATAGTTTTTCATTGTTCTTTTCTGTATTTAACCTATTTAGAATTAATAATTATCTAAGAAAAAAATTAGTTAAAATTAATATTGTAGTTATAATAATATTTTAGTGACCGACCCAATCTATGCCTACAATTGCATATTGATTCAAATCTATTATTTAAAAAGTTTTTCTTATCCGGGGATTTAATTATAGTTAACTTTTCTTGTAGACAAAAGTAGCATGGATCATTTTACCTCTACTAATATTACTATTATTATAACTGGTCTATGTTTTTAATATATTGAGCACTTTTGGATTATTTACTGATATCACTGCAACGGAAAAGTTAAAACGGCAAACAGATACTATATATAATATATATATATATATATATATATATATATTCCCTGAAGAATTGCTCCGGCAAGAAACTGCAGTTGGAATTTTATAACATTCACTTCATATATATATATATATATATATATATATATATATATATATATATAATATTATGGATTTTTGCCACGAAGCAAATAAATTTACTTCTGGGTTAATAAAATCGAGTTAAAAAGTGCCAATAAAAAGAGCTAATATACGTTTTTTTTAAAGCGAATGTATAAATTCCAACTGCAGTTTCTTATCAGAGCAATTCTTCAGGGATATATATATATATATATATATATATATATATATATATAGTATCTAATTGCCGCTTTAACTTTTCCGTTGCAGTGATTATTTATATATAGCTCAGTGGGTAGAGTGTTCGGCTAGACACCGCAAGGTTCTTAGTTCGATACCGGCCTTCGCCAACTCAGCGTATGAGTAGCATAGGGATCTGTGCGGTAAGTAAGGAGCTGATGGTAGGTGTGGCGCTCCACCTCAGATGCAAAAACAATCTTCTTGGTCTAGCACTAGGGAAAAGGGGATAGACTCCCTCCCTGATTGGCTGATATCGACATTAGGCCGCCCCGACGACTTTACTTACTTATATATTATATATGTGTGTGTGTGTGTGTGTGTGTGTTTGTGTTTGTGTGTGCGTGTAGAGTAAGCATTTTTCGATAATAAAAAGCAATAAGAAGCTTCTGAGCCGTTTTTATTGATTTGTTTTCTTGTCATCTAAAGAAATTACTTAAGTTTGGTTCAATCTTCTATGAAAATTGTCCAAAATTCCTTTCCCAGCTGCTTCCACCCCATTTCATTGGTCATTTTGAAGTGTGTAATTGGGCGAAACTTTTTTCTTAACATATGAGATGCTTCCTATTTAGAGTGTGAAGAAGAGTTTAATATCTGGATACAGAAGGAGTATTATCTGCGTGAAATGGGAACCAAACATGTCAAATATTGGGATCCAGAAATGGAGATTCCCTGAGATGAATTCAGGCCGTCGAAGTATATGAACTTATAGGTGTTACAATGCTGATCAGCATTTTAGGCGTCTAGATATCCTATTGGTAAATCCAATGGGACAAATGGGTGTAGTCATGGTAGTATAAGTTCTTGTATTCCTTAAAATTTTAGTTAGAACAAATGTGTACGTGTTCTAAAAGAGAATCCAGTCGTTGTGTTCTTTCAATAAGAAAACCCCATTAACAACTGAATCTAAGACGAATTGCGAAAGATCTTAAATGCTCAAATGCTTTTCTGGGATCGTTACTGATTGGCTCGTTTTATCGTAAGTATTTACTGATGCTGTTAGGGAGTCTATAAATACAAAGGGTGCCCCTTCACCCAAAAAGGGGGATGGTCGGGTTGTCCGGTGCCTGCTGATGCTGTTTGGAAAGTCTATAAATAAAAGTGGTGCCACTTCACCCAAAAGGGTGATGGTCGGTTGTCCGGTGCTTGCTGATGCTGTTTGGGAAAGTCTATAAATAAAAGTGGTGCCACTTCACCCAAAAAAGGGTGTGTTGTTCGGTGCCTGCTGATGCTTTTGGGAAAGTCTATAAATAAAAGTGGTGCCACTTCACCCAAAAGGGCGTGGTTTGTCCGGTGCCTGCTGATGCTATTTGGGAAAGTCTATAAATAAAGTGGTGCGCCACTTCACCCAACAGGGCGATGGTCGGTTTTCCGGTGCCTGCTGATGCTATTTGGGAAAGTCTAAATAAAAGTGTTGTCCGGAGCCTGGGGAGCCTCTGAAGGGGAATTCCAATGGAACGAAATATTTTTTGTAATGGCCACACAGGAGCTTCGGTTTGTGCTTGGCTCCCCACTATAAAATGTGAATGGCTTAATCACAATTTCATAGTAGATGGATGGGTAGATGTGGTCCGATGAGTGGCCGGCCAGAAAGACCCTGATTTAACACACTACGACTTTTTCCTTTGGGGTTGGTTGAAGGAGAAAGTCTACTCTACGAAACCAACCATTTTGGAAGAACTTGAAGGACCAATACAGGAATCTATTTCTGCCATTCCACAAGATTTCCTGGAAAAATCAGTTGATGCGATTCCCGAGCGGCTTGAAAAGCTGAAGACGAATGCTGAGTGCTCATATAAAATAAAACTGTGCGTTATGTGTATTCTTCCCATATTAATTCTTATGTAAAAATAATGATTCTGAAATAAGTTATAAGATTTTTAAAATAGGAAGTAATTTAAAATCACCCTCTATATTTGACACACTGATTCCTCATAAAATATCTTCTCACAAATAGAATTAAAAACCTACTGACTGAGGATAATTTCTAAAAAGCACATTCCGACTCTAATGCAATATATTTTTGTAGACCTTAAAAAAATGAAAAGAAAATAAATCTACGTAAACAAGACTTCATTCTGACTGGGAATGTATGTAAAATAAGAAAAAAGAAGCCCCCAACCCCCCACACACTCAACCCTAAAAAAAAACCAATTAGATAAATAAAAGAAAAAAACAATTTCGGTCCTCATATCCAATCGCTTAGGTTCTAAGTGATAATTTTAATGTTAAAATATGGTTATTTCCTAGTTGAGTAACATGATATTACAGGGTGACCCAGAAAAAAACAGAACCCAAATATTTTATTTTCCCATTAAACTAACCCTAACCCTAACCTAACCCTAACACCCTAAACCCCCTAGTTGAGTAACATAATATTACAGGTGACCCAGAAAAAACAGAACCCACAAATTTTGTAATAAATCTGTTCATTTTTTAAAGTTTAAGTCTAACAAGGGTTAAGGTTTAGGGTTTAGTTTAATGTGAAAATAGATAAATAATTTGGGTTCTGTTTTTTCTGGGTCACTCTGTAATATCATGTTACTCAACTAGGAAATAACCTAAAATATTTTAGAGGTTCAGTCTCGATACTTTATGATCAAACTTAGCGTATATGTATATCTGACACACTGATTCCTCATAATATACTGCTCACGAAAACATTTTCCTTTTATTAAAACCTACTGACTGAGGATAATTTTCAAAAAACACACCTTCCTATTCTATTCTATTGCAATATATATTTTTTGAGTGGCCTGAAAAATTAGTGAAAATATCTCTACGCAAACAAGACTCCATTCTGATTGGCAATGTATTTTAAAAAACACAAGAAGACCCCCCCCCCCATTAAAAACAAACAATAAACAAACAAACAAAGAAAAGTTAAATGAATAAAAAGCAACGATACCGCATTCACATCAATCGGCTTCTCGTGAACGACTTTAACTTAATCTTGGATTAAATTACGCGTTTCTATATTGTTTCTTTTTTTCTTTCTTTTTTCTTTTCAGCAATGCGATACCGATATGACTTCAGAGGACAAATGTGTCTCGCTTGCATGCTCGAAAGAACGTTCAATGCCAGCTTAGATTAACATAATCTCTGTAATTCCTTTTTTCGGGTTACTAACAGTGGAAAGGCTAAACGCACACATACACGTGCACCATGCACCATATATATATATATATATATATATATATATATATATATATATATACGGGTACTCACACACGCGTGCACCTGCACATAAACACATTCTCACGCATTATTGCAACTATGCTATAAAATTGCATACGGGGGGGGTCCTACCGTAGTGGCTAACGTACTAAAATGCGACATCGTAGTAAGCGTTTATTATTTATTAATTACCAAGGGTTTAAAATTTGTCTGGATTAACTGAAAATCAGAGAAAGAATTGAGACCACCCAAACAACAACATTTTTAATATCTGCTTGAATACTCAGAAGAGTCCTGGAGATCTGATGAGACTTGTTCTCACTCATACTCGAGTGAAAGATCACAGCGCTGGTGTGAAAAACTCACAAGGAGTGAAATAATAATAATAATAATAATAATAATAATAATAATAATAATAATAATAATAATAATAATAGAAGGTGATCCACTGGGAATTATGTCAAAAATTAAATTTTGACCATACAACAAAATGGTTTATGCATAAACCAGAATCTGTTCTTGAGAATGAAACACATAAAATTCTCTGGGACTTTGAAATAAAAAAGGATCACCTTATCCCAGCAAGATGACCAGACCTAGTGTTGATTAACAAAAAAGAAAGAACTTGTCAACTGGTGGATTTTGCAGTTCCAGCAGATCACAGGGTGAAGCTGAAAGAAAATGAAAAAAATGGACAAATACCTGGATCTTGCCAGAGAACTGAAAAAGTTTTGAATATGAAAGTCAAAGTGATACCAATTGTAGTTGGTGCACTTGGAATGTTCCCAAAAATCTTGGAAAAAAGACTGGTTAATCTGGAAATCAGAGGAATAATTGAGACCATCCAGAATACTGCACTGTTGCAATCTGCCAGAATACTAAGAAGACTCCTGGATATCTAAGGAGATTTGTTGTCACTCAGACTCCAGGAAATACCATCAGCTAATGCTGGTGAGAAAAACTAATAATATAATAATAGAATGATCACACAATCTCATCCAGAAAACAACACCTAGTAGTAACCAACAAGAAAAGACAAACGCGTAAACAAGCGGACATCTGCAGATAAAAGAGTTAAAATAAAAGGAAAGTGAAAAACTTGTAAAATACCATAACCTTGCCAAAGAACTAAAACAAGATGGAACATGAAAGTGTCAGTATTACTGATCATAGTCGGAATACTCGAACTAATTGGCAATTGTAAACGGGTTCGAACCCCACTCGTGCTATTACCTTCACTTTCGGATTAATACCATTGGGAAAGGTATGAACTCCATTATCCCCCAGATATACTGTTTCTTCAACAAGAATGGATCTAGTATTAAATAATCCATTTGTACATATACACACACACTCACACACGCAGGCACCTGTACACAAACGCATTGTTGCGCACTATTGCTCCTGTGCACGTACGCATGAATTACATTGTGGTATTCCTATCGTAATGGCTAACGTGCTGGAATTCAACATCGTAGAAGCGAGTTTGAACAGACATGCTATTATCTTACTTTCGAACTTATGCCTTCGGGAAAGATATGAAAATCCCCATCCCCCCAGCTATGTGTTAAATAAAACCCGACTTATACTTCAGAAAATGTCATGGGGAAATAAAATCTACGATTTTTGAATATTTCAATTCCACATTCCAACATTCTTAATTCAGTACCATTTGTAAGAAAAAGGCTTGATTCTTTGCTAACAAAAAAAAAAAAAAAAAAAAAAAATCTGGAAAATCTTTCCAACCAATGGGTAACTTTATTTGAAGTACTATTCTAAATTTTAATGGTGTAAAAAAGAAAAATGAATCTAATACATTTTCTTACATTGTAACTCAACAAGAAAAATAAAATTAGTTCAAACTACTTAAAGTTTAGGGTAAATTTTAAATATATTTTAAATGTAGGTATTTACCTAACTCATTCGCCACGGGTAGAATGTGAAACAAAGTCGCAAGTATAAATTATGGTTTTGGCATTAAATAACCCACGAAGTTTGACATGCCACTAAACGAAGAATTGAAACCAAACCATGTATACTCCCAATCATACAACAATACTGGGATGCTTTCTTTATTTCTATTAATTTTTAACAATCTTTTTTTTATTTTAACTAGAAACTGAGAAGACATCTTTATTATTTCGCGAAGTGTTAAAGACGAGAATCTTCATCTTTGTTATTTTGTCCCAATGATCAATATGTTC
>CM042149.1:56704589-56722089 GCA_023376005.1 Doryteuthis pealeii | reverse complement strand
AATGAAAAAAAAAATTGTCAGCCTTCGCCATTTCAAACACATTGTTTGACCACTTCATATATATATATATATATATATATATATATATATATATATATATATATATATACGAGGACGTCTTTTGAGAATCCCATAGGTATGAATCTGATAGTTCTCGCGTGCCGTTTAGCACTCTTTATTTATGAATATAGCAAATTATATTATCCGTACTAACAAATATATGCACCCTCAGATGCATTTAAGTATTTAAGTTTTAATGTAATAAAATATATTAAATTAGAAATGCTAATGAAACTAAATAAGAATGCAGATAAAAGGATTTGAAACAGAAAGGGGGAATATTTAAAAACATAGAACTGGAACTTACTCTTCTATCACTCCCGTTTGCTAATTTGTCCTAATTTAACTATTTAGTTAAAATAGAAAGTAAAGAAAAAAATACAGTCATTTCTTCTTGTTAATGGATTTTTTAAAAAATTTATTGAAGAGATTTTTGCCCGTATTCATTAAGATAAAACCAAACAATTAGAAATCAATAATGCTAAGTAGATATTCATCAAAATCAAAATTTTAATATCAGTATGTAAATTAGCCTTACCGTTCACACAGTAAACCGCTATTTTATTGTATATATGAATAGAATTGCACGTAATTACTACGTAGACCCGCCTAACGGGGTGGGGGTTCAGTGGCTTACAAGTTAATAGCGTCGATCCCAGGGGACTATAATACCTGTCCCCTTGCGGGCAGGGTTGGGTTTATTACCCAACGACTAAGGCGCCACTCTTGAGGGGAATGCCGAAGGGATCGACGCAATTTTTGTTCTTTCCCACTCATGAGCTTCGGCTTGTGGGTGTGCCCACGTTAAAACGAGGCCTTGTGCCCAGCCCATACAAGTGGGGTATGAGGCAAATACCCGTAGATCTGGCCAACGCTGGGGTCCAGTGGCTTCGGCCCTGGATCTTTACTGGTTAATATTGTCGATCCCAGGGGGCTATCCCCCCAGGCATTACCTGTCCCCTTGATTTAAAAGGAGCAGGGCTGGGTTTATTGCACAGCGCCTGAAGTGCCCCTTGAGTGGGGGGGATCGACGCAATTTTTTCCACCTATCACCCATGAGCTTCGGCTTGTGGGTGGGCCCATATAAAAATGTCCTTGTGTCACGCCCTCATACTGAGATGAGAGGCAAATACCCGTAGATATGAACAAAAGTATTAATAATGTAAAACAATTTGATTAATAATTGAGGCTTAAATAAAAATAAACACATGGAGAATGTGACGTAAATAACTAAAGGGAATTGTGACATGAGTAGTGATATTATTTCGGTTACAGATAGACAAACACACCTATAATTATAATATATATATATAAGTAAAGAAATAATAAAAGACTTAGAGATTTAGCATTATAGTCTATTTCAGGGAGCTTAGACTATAATGCTAAATCTCTAAGTCTTTTGTTATTTCTTTACTTATATATTTGCTCTGTGACTCTAACATTAAGAGCACACATTGAGCTCTCAAACTGCGACAGGTTTTTTAAATAAATGTGTCGGAAGGAAGATTTGTTCTCTGGACTTTTGGATTATATATATATATATATATATATATATATATATATATATATATGGAAATACAGCTATTTTCACGTATCATGTTTGATAATTTGACAACCGATAAAACATTTATATTCCTGGAGACTAATTTGATAGAAACCATTGTCTGACAAATGTATTCTTATTGATTTTCGATAAAAAGAAATCTTTTATCTGTGCACGTGTTTGTCTATCTAATTATCTCAAAAGCCTGTCACTTTTACATATACTTTTTTTTATATCTTTCACGAATCTGTAAACAAGAGTAGTGTAATCTATTCTATATATTCACCAATTCAGTTTAGAACGTCACGAGATCAAGTAAAGTACGTCACACATGTTTTTTTTGTTTTTTTATTTCATCAGGACTTTCTACATTGAATACCCCCGAGAGCTTAAAACCAATAGCACTGGTTTACAAAACAATATTTTTTGTCTGAGGCAAGAATGTGAATACGTGATTTTTTCTTACTAATTTGGGTGTGCTGAATTCAAATTTATAAACAGTTTTGCTCTATCACCTCTAGTTTTCTGTCTTTTAAATAGTCTCATTTTAGTATATAATGTTACATAACCTATGCAGTTGCATAAGATTATTGTCAATCCCCTGTATTCCTAAAGGGATGGCCCTTTTCATATCACGGGCGGCACTTTCCATGGAATATTACAGAAAGCCCGCGAAAATATGTGAAGTCACGTGGGACCTGGTTGGTTCCTCAGTCTTCAGTTAGACGTCGAGCAGATAAGGTCTTTCTGCCTTATCTGAAGCTCACTGCATACGCGCGCTATGTTAGTCAGATAAATACTTACATGAATTGTTAGTTAAGTAAATAAAAGTTTAAGAAAAATAACACGGTCTTGTAATTAATGAATGTCTTGGTAACAAGACTGATATAGAAGAAATGACCGACCACCAAGACGCTAGAAGTCCAGACGTTAGAAGAAGATGCTAGAAGAGAAGATATCAAAGACACCAGAAGAAGAATAGCAGTAAGTAATGAGAAGGGTATACAACATATACAGACTATATACGTGCTTATTTCAACAGTTGCAGCAGCTTATTACTGATAAAACAGGATAGATAAAGAACATTGACGGAATAAACATACTTGGCTGACACAATGTACACAATTCATAGTACCGCAGACAGTTAGAAGTAAAAAAGAAGACATAAGTCACACAATATTAGAATTTAATCCTGAATGCATATACGCCTTTATGTACAGTATGTGTACAAAATGTACGGTATGCATATCTTAAAAACTAAAGGTAAAGAAAGCAGCCCCAAATTAGGTTCAAACAGCTATTTTTGTGCTTGCCTTAATTTCTTTGTAAACCAGTGTAGTTAGGCCTGTGGGGATCAAAATAAGATTAAGATTAAAAAAAAAACTTCCATGAGCCTTCACACCGAAAGTTTTGTGGACATCCTTTAGGCTTCAAATAAAAGCGCTGTCCAGCGGAGATACTTTGTTTTAAGCAGAGTGCGATCCTTAGTAAAGAATCCTTTGGTTGTTCTTTGGTGCTCCTTAGTCTTTCAGGTTCATCGTCAATGATTGCAAATGGGCGTCTGTCATTATCAGCAATTGAATAGTTAACCAGCCAAGAACCTGGGCTGTTGATTGGCCGAGGTTTAAACCACGTGACCTTGCTTAGTTTATAAATTTAAATTTATTAATATATTAAAATATTTCAACAACATATGTAGAAAAAAGAATCCACTTCCGAGCCCCAAGATAATCTCTCGGCCATTCAAACTTAGGCCTTAACTGGGACTAGACATTACTACTGGCCAGGAAGATATTTCCATACAACGCCTTGCCTATGACCTGTGAATAAAGCCTAAATCAAAAAACTAGATGTTGTCTTTGTCTCTTAAATTTTGTCCTTGAATTCTTTTTCAGCGCAACCACCAAATAAGATGGGGTTAAAAGCAAACACTCTGAACACGCACAAGAAATAACCACAGCCATCTTTAAACCTCAAACATTAAAACGTCTTGTCACAAATTGATTTTAACGGCATGTAAAACTGTCTAGGACTATTTTATATTTAGTAGTTTTTGAATCCCTTTCATTGTAGGTTTATATCTACATTTTTTATAGTTTCTTCAGTGGTTTTTTCCAGTTTTTTTTACACAGGGTTCTGTGGAATACGCATGATTTTAGACAGATCTATTCGACCGATAAATGGTACTATAATACGTGGGTTGGTTTGTTGCGTTTTAACCAAACGATAGGACCCTAATTGGTTTGGTTTGGTTTGGATTGTTGGATTTTAAGGCAGCTTAACTCTTGTTGGGTTATTTCATGCCCAAGATGTTTTGTTCAATTCATTCTGGATGGTATTAAAAAAAACAAAAAAACTCAATTCTTTTTAACTCCTTATTTTTAAACACATTTTTTCTATTTCTCTGAATGATTGAAATGAGGCTTGATGATTAGTATTATCTGCGTTATGCGGACTATTGTCCTCATCTTTATTGTTATCGGTACAACACGTGTTAATTATTTAACAATTTAATGTTAAATATTTATTCAATTGGACACATGGCCTAGTGAATAAGGTAGTTAGGTTAAGACAGTTCTAAGTGACAGTTATCTCTTGATTCCAGGTTCAATCCTGACCGGCGGCAGTAACATAGAAAAATAATTAACACAGCTCCTACCCCAGCTATGGTTAGCAGAATGAGAACAGAATACCCCCGTAGATTGAATTAGATTGGTTAGGTTCAAAGTTCCTTGATCGCTCCCGATTACGACAAACAGGTTCCCGACTACGACAAGAAAGTTCCCGAGTTCGAAAAGAAGGTTCTCGAATCCGAAAAGAAGGTTCCCGAGTCAGAGAAGGTTCCCGTGTCCAACAAGAAATACCTGAAGAAGGCCGGATAACAATGAAGATGAGGACAATAGTCCGAATAACGCAGATAATACTAATCATTTTTTCTATTTAAACCATAGATGGGACCCTAAGAGGCACTACCATTCCAGATGAGAGTGGGCCTTGGAGTAATGATGATGAAGGGGTACTCCACACTCCCCAGAGCTCTAAAATTGGAAATTCACCGTTTGATGTAGTTTAACGTCATACCCAGGATATTAAGACCCTCAGCCACCGCCTTCTAGCAAATATATAAGAAGTGCTGGGGTGACATAAGATCAACAAGGTTAGGGCAATCATATAGGTGGTAGGGCTTGTGATCAGCCGATTTATCGGAGGGGGCCTCTCAAACCCAAACATGTATTACCACTCTGAGTCAGAGTGGACCTAGGATTAATGGAAGATTAAGACTAATTCCCTGCTTCCTAGCGCTCCAAAACTGGAGCCTCACCATCAGATGTAGTTTAATGACATACTAAAGACAACCCCCTGCAGGAGATGTTATCAGCGTATTCTAAGCCCCACCGACAAGATGGAATGTATTTTGGTAATATATTAAAAACTTTTAAAAAACCATTAAATAAGTGTAAAAGTTTTCAGCGACTAGTAGTCTAGAGATTTCAATGGTGTATTTATCATATAGATTGAACAATTTCATATCAAACTACACACACACACACACACACGCACGCACGCACACACACACACAGTGCGTGGTGTAATGGTTAAAGTCATGGGAAATGGACTCGTCGCCCCGAGTTCAAATCCTGGATGTGGTAATTGCATTTCACTTAGCGCTAGTACCCTTGGGAAAGGTATGAATCCTAATCTCCCTCCAACTATGGATAAATAGTAGGGCAGACCGGGCTCTTTAACCTTTGTTAGGCAACTGGTCTAGGAGAAGGAAAACTCTTAATTCAAACCTGTGGATTCGCTTAAAGAAATTGACCTTGTGTCACATCCTGCTTGTGCGGAGGAGTTGGTATATATATAATATATATATATATATATATATATAATATATATATATGAAGAGTGGGTTACTTATCGGGGAATATAAAATATCAGAACTTCGACCGTCGATAAAATAATTTACCAAATGTGTCGGGGTTATAAAGAATATAAGAGTGCTCAACATGATTTTTAGAGCAGATTTAGTAAAATGTTATAGTCAGATAACCTACTCGAGTTTCACCATGTAGATCTTCAGGGATAACTGCGATGAATAAACCAATTCAATTTTATTTGACTATAACATAATTTAATCTTTTATCTGACTATGACATTTTACTATAAACATAAAATGTTCATATGGTGACTAAATACTCTCATGGAATTTGACTAAAGGAGGTTTGTTTCTATTATCTTTTTTAAATAAACTGAAATCAGATTTATTTTCTGCCGGAAACTTTTGCACACACTTACTATAATGATTGAATCGCGATAATTCAATTAGAATATACCTGATTAAAATTTATTAAATCATTGACCAAGAATTAGAATCAGAAAATGTGTTGTGTTCTGAGAGGGACATGAATTTTAGATTAAGTGTCTGGAAGACGCCAAAACGGTAATGCAATAAATGAGTCGGCCATGTTTTGTTGGCGGGAGAAAAAAAAATAGTTGTTCATCCTGTTTGAAGATTCAATTTAAAGAAACAGAATCTTTTGGTTTTCTTGAATATTTCAAGATACAAATATAGATATGTGCGCGTTGTCTCCGTTCGTGTATGTGTGGGGGAGGAGAAAGAGAATGGGCGTGCGAACGTGTGTTTAGAGAGAGAGAGAGAGAGAGAGGAGAGAGAGAGAGAGAGAGAGAGGTGGAGAGGGCGAGGGCGAAAAGAAGTGAGAGAAAGAGAGAGAGAGAGAGAGTGAGAGAGAGAGAGAGTGAGTGATCAATGTGTGTGTACATGCTCCTGTGTGTGCGGGTGTGTACGTCTATACAGAGAACGATATATATATATAATATATATATATATTATATTATATAGAGAGAGGAGAGAGGAGAGAGAGAGAAAGAAAGAAAGAAAGAAAGCGAGAGACAGAGAGAGACTGATCAGTGTGTGTTTGTATGTGTAAACTTCTGTGTGTGCGGGTGGTGCGTGTAAGACAGATAGATAGATAGATAGAGAGAGAAGAGAGAGAGAGAGAGAGAGAGAGAGAGAGAGAGAGAGAGAGAGAAAGAAATAATGATCAGCGTGTGCGTGTATATACATATTTGTGTAAGCTTTTGTGTGTGTAGATTTGAGAGTATCTTTGTGAATATATCATAAGTAAAGTCATCGGGGTGGCCTAAAGTCGGTAGCCAATCAGCGAGGGAGTCTATCCCCTTTTCCCTAGCGCTAGACCAAGGAGATTGTTTTTGCGTCTGAGGTGGAGCGCCACACCTACCATCAGCTCCTTACTTTACCGCACAGATCCCTGTGCTACTCATACGCTGTTGGCGAGGACCGGTACCGAAGTAGGAACCTTGTGGTTTCTAGCCGAACGCTCTACCGACTGAGCTAACCCGGCCCTACTAATGTACGATAAGGTAAACCTATTGGACATTAAACAAACTAAACTTAAAAGTTTTGTTTGGATTGTTGGATTTTAAGGCATGTTAACTCTTGTTGGGTTATTTCATGCCGAAGACGTTTAGTTCTATTCATGCTGGATGGCTATTCAAAAATTTGTAAAAATTCAATTCTTTTTAACTCATTAATTTTTTTAAACTCATTTTTTTTCTTTTTAACCCATAGATGGGACCCCAACAGGTACTACCAAAAGTTAAGTACACGTCTATCTTTAATATAGTATGCAACATCTGTGTTAACTAGTTAACAGTAGATGTTATGTTTCTTTGAATTACTGAGATGAGGCTTGATAATTAGTATTATTTGGATTATTCGGACAATTGTCCTCATCTTCATTGTTATCTGTACAGCGTTTCGGTCGATGTGCCTTCCGGTCTTCTTCAGGTATATCTTGTCGGGCTCGGGAACCATCTTGAACTCGGGATCCTTCCTTTCGAACTCGGGAACTTTCCTTTTAAACTCGGGAACCTTCTTGTCGTAATCGGGAACCTTCTTGTCGTAATCGGGAGCGATCACGGAAATTCGAACTCAACCCTTTATTCAGTCCACGGGGGTATCGTGCTCTCTCTCCGCTAGCCATAGCTGGAGTATAGGTGTTAAGCTGTGTTAATTCTTATTACATGTTACTGCTGCCCCTAACGAGAGGACACATCGGCCGAAACTTTGTACAGATAACAATGAAGATGAGGACAATTGTCCGAATAATCGAAATTATACTAGTATATGTTGTGTTCCACTAAAGTTTGACAGAATTTAGTTTTGTGTTCCCTTTTCGCATCAGATTATTTATACCTTTCCCAAGAGTATTAGTCAGCAAATGAATGTAATTGCGCAACTGGAGTTCGAGCTCGTTTATTATTATTACATTTTCGCCACGGGAACTTCCTCTTGGATGATGTTCATTTGAGAATAATATAATAATAATAATATATAATATATAATATATATATTATATATATATAATATATATATATATATATATATATATAGCAACCCCATCGAGCAGGATGCGACACAAGGTCAATTTCTCACTAGAAGTTTAACAGGTTTGAATTCGAAGTTTTCCTTCTCCTAGACTGGTTACCTAGCCAAGGTTAAAGAACCCAGTCTATCCTGCTATTTGCCCATAGCTGGATGGAGAATTTGATTCATACTTTTCCCAAGGATATTAGCGCTATGTGAAATTCAAACAATTTCGTCCAGGAATTGAACTCGGGTTGACGAGTCCATTACCTACGACTCTAACCATTACACCACACGCCTCTGAGAATAATATTATAGAGTGACGAAAGATAATATGTTTCTTTTTTTTATAAATAATCTTTCACTTCTGATTGGATAGACAATAAAACGATGCGATTCAATTTTATTGGACCATATGACCTTTAGGCACCCCTTTTTGATCTCGATTAAGAAAGGACATGTTTTTCATTTACACCGTCAATATCCGGTTGTTTTAATAGATAGTTTTTAGATTTTTAAAAATTATAAAACTAACCCCTAACCCCTAACCCTAACACCTAACCAATAACAAGCAACCGGATATTTACGGTGTAAATGAAAAACATGTCCTTTCTTAATCGAGATCATAAAGGGGTGCCTAAAGGTCATTTGGTCCATTTTATTTATCGATTTATTTCTTGGCGGGAAAATCAATCCTCTTTTTTTTGCACTGAATTGATGATTAGACAAAACAAGAAGTGAATATCTTGTTTGCTACAGACTTTGCTTTTTTTTTCTCTAAATGTCAACCATCAATAAAATAACACGTTCTTTAAACTTTAGGCGTGCTAAAGAAAACTTTCAACGCGAGTTTAACCATTCAATTTTCAGAAACGCTTATCACACTTACATATACTTTTTAGCATTAGTCTTTCACGAATCCGAAACGAAGGAGTGTTATCTATTCTCTATAATAAAAAAGAATAGTACATCACAAGTTCAAATGTAGTACGTCACTCAGGCATTCTAGATCGACCGAATGATTGATTCTAATGCCATGACATCCCGTCTAGTGTTATTTTATGTCTAAAGGTTAGGGAATTGCGTTCATTCTACATTTTTTAGTCGTCAAAGTGGCCTATTTGTCAGTATTAGTCGGATGTGAGTGAGTCCATCCCTCTTCATTAAAATAAAGAGATTATTTTGCCGTGAAAATAAAGCAATTGAAGAATAGATTTACTTGAATTAAATGTTATTCTCTGAAAGTTTGAGATTAAGCTTGATGATTAGTATTATCTGCGTTATTTGGACTATTTCCCCATCTTTATTGTTATTTGTACAACGTTTCGGTCGATATGACCTCCGGCTTCTTCAGGTATTTCTAGTCAGACTCAGGAACGTTCTCGGACTCGGGAACCTTCTTTTCGAACTCGGGAACTTTCTTGTCGTAGTCGGAAACCCTCTTGTCGTAATCGGGAGCCATCACGGAACTTTGAGCCTAACCGTTTATTCAGTCAGGGGTATTCTGTTCTCATTTCGCTAAACATAGCTGGGTAGGAGTTGTGTAAATTATTTTTCTATGTCACTGTCGTTGCTCAGGATTGAAACCGGTATCCAGAGATAACTGTCACTTAGAACTGTCTTAACCTAACTACCTTATCGCTAGGCCGTGTGTCCAATTGGAATTTAAATGTGTTTCTATCTTTTTTAAATGAAAAATAACGAAGTTTCTATTTTCCATTTTAATATTTGATTTCTTTCTAGAATATTTGTTAAACGCTATGAATGCTGTCTAAATAAAAATAAAAATAAAAAGAGCTCTATTTATAATATGAGATGGTAGAAAAAAATGTAATTATATTTTTTTAAAGGATCTTTCTAACGCTAAAAAGATGAAGCAGCCAATATAACAGCAACATCAGTTTTCAGTCAAGCTTTTAAATTGTCCTGTTTATTTCACCCTACCTCACCCTCCACTTCCACACTCGTCTTTTATTTGGATCTGTGGAGGAGAGGCATTTGGCTCCAAGTGGGGGTGCATGGGATGTGTTTAAAAAAGAATTGGGTGGGATAGAGAAAAAGGAAAAAAAAGAGGGAATCTTGGATGTTCCTATTTTCTCCCGTGATGTCTGCAGCCACTTCGTTCACTCTGTTCTTTTTTTGACAGCTGTTTTGTTATTGATTCAGATATTTACAGATGAATTAGCACCGACATCATCATCATCATCATCATCATCATCACCATCATCATCAAGCCGTGCTGGCAGCATGGATATCCATGACAATCTCTCGCCAACCATCCCTATCTGTCATCGCCCCGGGAGGTACTCCGCGTAACTTTCAGAATACACGAAGAGCTGATTGATATATATATATTTACCAACCACTCCGCAAGAGCAGGATGCGACACAAGGTCAATTTCTTAAGCGGAGTTTAACAGGTTTTAATTCCTTCTCCTATACTGGTTACCTAGCCATGGTTAAAGAGTCCAGTCTGCCCTGCTATTTATCCATAGCTGGAGGGAGAATTAGATTCATACCTTTCCCAAGGGTATTAGCGCCATGTGAAATGCCAACGGCTTAATCAAAGAACTGAACTCGCGTTGACGAGTCAATTTCCTACGACTCTAACCATTAGACCACGCGCCTCCATAAAGCTGATCGATATAGGTCCTTGCTAAGCGGTCCACACTGGCTTGCCCATGTGTAAGTTTCCACTGGAGAACGTCACTTAGGAGTTCGTCGTGGCTTCTACGGCAGTGGCCAGCCTGACTTATTAGTCTTACTCGGATTGTTTGTGTGATAGGTGACAAGTGGCCGTTTAGCTGCTTTCTTTTGGAATGTTTTTTTCAAAATTTGTTTAAGACCGCCTGCAGAATTCTTGTAAAACTTCCATATATTCTCTATACGCTTATTTAGGGTCCAGACGTAGAGTAGCATTGACACAGCCACGGCTCGAGAGAATTGTCGTTTTAATCATTCATTGAGATCAGATTTCCATTTAATTGTTAGTCTGTCTAAAGCAGTCAATACCTTCCCTATACGTGCATTAATATCACTTTCTCTAAATGAGATATCCCTACCTAAGTAGGTGAACTAGTCTACAAATTTTGGAGGCTTACAATCGAATGTAAGGATGTCTCCCTTCTGTTTAAAACATATGAATTTTAACATAACACGTCACTCAATAAGACCCGGGCCTGACATAAAGATGGTGACACTAATAAAAAATCCATATAAGTTTTATAAAGTACTAACCTTCAAATAGCACGTGTCAAAATTTGAGCCCAATTGGATTATTAGTTTACAAATTACAGTTATCTAAGTGAAGCTACAGTTGCAAAGTTTCAAAATAATGGAAAAATATAAATTTCGTGTTATGATAATGCATTGCTTTCTGATTGGAAAAAAATACTGTTCAAGGAAAGCTTGATAAGTGTTATTCGGACTCTGCTCCGTCGGAAACAACGGTTAAGAGGTGGTATGCTGACTTTAAACGCAGTCGTACGGACACAAATGGTGCTGAACACTTAGGTTGCCCAAATTTGGCAGTTGTCCCGGAAAACAACAAAAAACAAAAACTCCACAAACTCCTTTTGGCTAATCGTAAATTGAAGCTGCACGAGATAGCAGAGGAGTTGAAGATATCAGAAGTCGGTGTATTCACCATTTTGCATGAATATTTGTCAATGAGAACGCTGTGTTCAAAGTGGGTACTACATTTGTTCACAGTCGATCAAAAACAACAACGCATCGACGATTCAGAGCAATGTTTTCAACTGTTTCAACGCAACAAAAAGGAGTTTTTGGTAAATATGTGACAATGGATGAAACATGGATCTGCCACTTCCCTTCTGAGTCAAATCGGCAGTCAGCTGAGTGGACAGCAGCAGGTAAAAGCCGACCAAAACGACCAAAGACGCAAAGATCAAGGTTTTGGCTTCCGCATTTCGGGATGCGCAAGGTATTTTCTTCATCCATTACCTTGAGAAAGGATGAACCATCAATAGCGAATATTATATCGCATCGTTAGTGCGCTTGAAAGAAAAAATCGCCAAAAAACGACCAGATATGAAGAAGAAAAAGAGCTTTTTCCCCAAGACAATGCATCGCGTCACAAGTTGATCGCAACGATGGCAAAACTACATGAATTGCACTTCGAATTGCTTCCGCACTCACCCTATTTTCCAGATCTGGGACCCAGCGACAACTGGTTGTATGCAGACCTCAAAAGAATGCTCCAGGGAAAGAGATTTGGCTCCAATGAAAAAGTGATATCAGACACTGAGGCGTACTTTGAGGCCAAAGACAAATCGTTCTACAAAAAAGGCATCGAATTGTTAGAGAAACGTTGGAATCAGTGTATTACCCTAGAATGAGACTATGTTGATGAATGTTGGACTGTTTTGTGGATATAAGCCGTGCTACCATTGAATTTATAGCCTGGGCGAGGTCACGTGGTTTAAACATCAGCCAATCAACAGTCATAATGCGTGGCTGGTTGACTCCTTAAGCACTGATACTAAAAGTGGTCCATTTGCAATCATTGACGAGGTACTCGCAATACTGAGGAACAACCAAATGATTCTTTACCAAGAATTTCCGCTGGACAAGCGCTCTTGCTTGAAGTTAAAAGGATGGCCCATGTATACATATATAAAGAGCAGTTGTATGTATCTGTATGTCCGGAGGAAACATCAGAAATAAAACAATTAACGACAATGTAAATATATATACATTAAATATCGCCAGGGTTTGGTTTTTGAGCAACAATAATGAAGATTTGATGTATATTTGGGAAGATATTTAAAAATGTGAAAAGTAACAGAAGGGAAAGTCATTTGTATTTTATTTTGTTTATCTTTTTTTTATATGTTTTTTTTTCGCTTTGAAATAAAATATTGATTGATTGATTTAATTGAATCATTTATATTCTTATTCCTAGTTCGAGACCGGTCCTCGCCAACTTCAGCCTATGAGTAGCACAGGGATCTGTGCGGTAAAGTAGGGAGCTGATGGTAGTGTGGCGCTCCACACTCATACGCCAAAACCATCTTGTTGGTCTAGCGCTATTGAAAAGGGATCATCCCTCGCTGACTGGCTGATACCAACTTTAGGCCGCCCCGACGACTTTACTTTTTACTTTATATCTTATATAAAAAAATGTAAATCATTGAATGGAATGTATTACTGTACTGTATATATTTCCGTGGGGATTTTTATGGGCAACCAAGTAGGATTTCACTCGCAATAAGTAATAAAGAATCTGCGAGACTAACCTTTTAAAAATGCCCCTCTCTACCCAGGCGACGCCGGGTAGCCGCTTCTAGTTAAATCATAAAGTCGAATTTTGCCTAAACGTTGTTGTTTTATTAGTTAGGCCAAGGATTTTTGAATGATGACGGAATTCGCGTGAGGTCAACGTTCTTGCTGTCTTCTCCGGGATATGGAGCAGTGATTCAGATTGTACTTAACCTGTCTGTTATTCATGAACGAAGCCACCACTAATTAGCCTACAAGTATAAAAATGGATGCGTTGAGATTATCTAGACATTAGTATAGAGAAGCACTTTTATATGAGATTTTATCTCCTATCTCATTGTGCAGAAAGAAATTGTTCACGTTTCAATGTGAGACTAATTACAACTACGAAAATTTCTTTATTTCTTTTTTTTTTTAGCTTATATTTGGGGAGACATGTTTTTAGTCAAAGAGAATGTATCTGTCTACATATTTAGATATTGAATATTTTATAACTTGCATTTCCCGCTTCTTGACTAATAAATAAAACATTGTTCCTACTTTGAATATTTTATGATGAAAGTAATGATCAGTAGACAGAAGGTGTCGGTATATATTGTATAGAAAATAAATTTATAGCTTATTTTTTACAGTTCTCAATATTCATTAGATTAAAAATTAGCTTACTTAAAAATCTTATTGACGCAATGCTTAATAGGCATTATATATATATATTATATATATTATATATATATATTTATATATATATATAATATATATATATATATATATATATAATATATATGTTGTGTGTTTTGGCAGCAAGCTATTATCTAGGAAAGTATTGTTAAGAACCACGGAATATTTCATTTTCATGGTCTTTATCTAAAGTTTTTCTAGTCGTCTAGTTATTTTTCTTAGTTTGGGATCCAGCTCGTAAAGGATATATATATATATATATATATATATATTATATATATATTATATAATATATATATATATATATATAAATACGATAATTATTTTTAGAATGTTTATAAACAAACTAACATCGTATGGTACGCTAAATTTAACGAAGTCTAATTTATAAGATAATACTTGTACATAGCAGTGCGTACATGAACAGAATGTAAAAAGTAACTCAAGTTATTTTAGTATATATATATATATATATATATATATATATATATATATATAATAAAGATCCGGAGAAGAAATCTTCCTTACGACATAGGAGTTGTTTTTTTTTTTTTTGAACGAGTCGCAGTTTGCAGAGCTAAAACAAATCTGTTTTCGAAAGCCTTAAAAGTAATAAAGAATTCATCATTTGCTTCTGATGATTTGAGATAGACACCTTGTCTAAGCTTCCCGAAATAGACTATAAAGCAAAAATTCTAAGTCTTTTGTTGTATATATATATATATATATATATATATATATATGATGGAGATAGATTGCATTTCTTGTCTGAAGCCGAAACTACGTCACGGCTTACGTCACAGATTCCACAATAATCTAAAGTATTTATCAATGAGAACCTAATTTATAATCAATATAGTTTATACATAAAATTCAAAGAAGAACATTAGTTTGTATACCTTATGAAGTTGTCGTTGTAATATCTGATGGTCAAGTCGGTTTTAACGAATCTTTCAATAAATGCATGTTTAGTTATATACATTTTTGCATAGTTAATTTTATTTTGGTTTGTATTTATGATTATATAATCTATAAAGTTTTGCGAGAAATTTATCTATAAATAAGATTTAGCCACTTATTTATATATCACCTTAAATGTTTACCTGCAAGATTTTTTTCGTGTCTGCATAAGGAAGCTGATACGGACAAAAATTTACGGTAACGAAACATTTTTAAAGATATAGAGCTATAAGTTATAAGATAATAAAAGTATTTTTTACTCATTCATTCAATTAAAATACAATTTGTAGAATTGTGTAAAAATATATATTTTTTAATATTTTTTCTTCGCATATCGGTTTGTTTATTAAAAGAAAGCGGTGTAAAAACAAAAAATGACCCCTCTATTCTTATGTACCGGTTAATATAATATTTCATTACACTAAACTAAATGTTTGTTGACGTTTGAAAGCAATTTATGGAAAATAGTGATATATTTCAAGTTGTGGATGAATTCTTAAACTAACATTCGTTCAATTTTAATAAAATTTTGGAGAATTAAGTAATTTAACAAAGATATTTTCAAAACAAAACATTATTTTCAAGAACTCAGTTGATGCATTTTAGGTAAGTAATTGATTTAAAAAAATGTTATTGTCATGTGAGTTTGTTATTTAATTTATTCTTCAATTCTTTCAGTTTAGATTTATTAAAAGTTTTATTTTATTTAAGGAAGGAAAAAGTTTACTTGCGGAGATATATTTCTTTCAGGTTTGAATTCTAAAATGTAACATGGATGGAAAAGTTTGTTTATTATTCTTTGTTTTTTTTTTTTGTTTTTTTTGTTTTTTTTACTGATCAATTAAAGAAATTTATTCATAACTTTAGCTCAATATATTTTAATTTTGTATTTGCAAACTTTTATTAATGTAACTGTAACACCTTTTTTTAAAAACTTTGAAAAAACGTAAACCTACCAACTTATTTTTTGTTTACATCTTTTACGTTGGAAAAGATAAATCTTGTTTAAAAACTGTATTTTTATTATTCAGTGTAGTGTATTATCTATTTAATAAATAAAACACTGACCAATAATTAAAAAAACACCCTTCCTTTTATTTTAATAGATTTTATTACGATAAAAAGGAAGAGTTTTTTTTTATTATCATTCAGTGTTTTATTTATCAAAATAAAAGGAAGATTTTTTAAATCATATTCACTCTACAGATTTATCTATTAAAATAAAAGGAAGAATTTAAAAAAATATTTTGGCATTGTTGTTTTTTATTACTTTAATTAATTTATTAATTTTACTTGGATACTACCCTCTAACATTAAATTTAACTCCCACTCCCCTCAGGCTATATTTTTCAAAGTTTATTTTTACACCGCCCGAAGGGCGACTTTGTTTTACTAATATTATTAATGGAGATTCGCTTCCGGTTTTTTTCTGTAACAAAAACTGCGTCATTGCTTACGTCACATTACCCAACACATAATCCAACGTCATAACATAGAATAAATATACTCAAAATGTGAGCATGCAACGTTAGACAATCCTCATTGTTTCAATAAATAGATGCCCGGCGTTATATATTTATATATAGATTGTTTTATTCTAATATGATATTTAAAGTTATCGGAACTGCTTTCATTTCAAATTGTCTTTCTTTCTTTCTTTTTTATTCCTTTAATAAATTTGACGATTTTACATACTTATGGAACACACTCTATGGCATTGAATTTTCAGCTCCCATCCCCTCAAGCAATATCTTTCAAAAAATTATTTTTACATCGCCCGGAGGGTGTCTTTTTATTTCGTTAGTATATATATATATATATATATATATATATATATGATGGACTCTCCGTCGATTTCGACGTATGAGTGTTCATACAATGAACGTCCACAACAGTGATTTGTTTATAGTGGTGAAGGTTTGTGTTGGACCATCCACACTTGTTGCACAGTCGATAGGAAAGAATTGGTGCATCAAAGGTTGCCAAAACCCAATCAACGACCGACCTCAGGAATTTTGAATCAGAGTTATCCCTCTCCTAGACTGGTTACCTACCCAAGCTGAAGGGCCAGTCTGCCCTACTATTTAACCCATAGCTGGAGGAGAAATATATGGAGTCATACCTTTCCCAAGGTATTCACGCTATGTGAAATACCAACAGCTTCGTCAAAGAATTGAACTCGAATCGACGAGTCCATTTTCCCAACTCTAACCACTAGCCACCGCCTCCACGCCCTATATATTATTATATATAATTATATATATATAATATATATATATATATATATATATATATATATATATTATATATATATATATATATATATATATATATATATATATATATATATATATATATATATATATATATATATATTATATATAATATATATATATTATTATATATATTATAAATATAATATATATATATATATATATATATATATACATATATAGTATATAATATAATATATATTATATATTATATATATAATAATATATAATAATATATATATATATAATAATATATAGATAATATATATATATAATATATAATATAATATATATACATAATATAATGATATATAATATATATACACATTTATTATAT
>CM042149.1:56662922-56704489 GCA_023376005.1 Doryteuthis pealeii | reverse complement strand
ATTTACTTTAGTTAAATAAGATAAGGATAAAGAAAAAAGATACGCTAATTTCTGTACATTGTAATGGATTTCTTTAAAGATTTTTGAAGAGATTTTTGACCGTCATTAAGCATATAAACAAACAATTAAGAAATCAATGAATGCGGTAATATTCATCAAAATCAATTTAATATAGTATGGTCAAATTAGCCTTTAGTTCACCAAGTAAACCGCATTTATTGTTATATCTATGATAGATTGCACGTAATCTACTACGTAGACCCCTAAGCGGGTGGGGGTTCGTGGTTCGCCCTGGATTTTAAAAGTTAATAGGTCGATCAGGGGACTTAATATCCTGTCCCTTGGCGGCAGGGCTGGGTTTATTCCCACGGACTAAGGGCAGCTCTTGAGGGGATGCGAAGTGGATCGACCCAATTTTGTTCTTTCCACTCATGAGCTTCGGCTTTGTGGGTGGGCAGCAGGGGGTGTTTTAAACGAGGCCTTGTGCAGCCATACAGTGGGGTATGAGCAAATACCGTAGATTTGGCACGTGGGGTTCCAGTGGCTTCGGCCGCTGGAATCTTTATAGGTTAATATTGTCGAATCCTCAGGGGGCTATCCCCAGGCATTACTACTTGTCCTTGATTAAAAGGGGCAGGCTGGTTTATGAAGCGCCTGAGGTGCCCTTGAGGGGGGGATCGACGCAATTTTTAACACCTATGACATGGAGCTTTCGCTGTGGTGGGCGCATATAAAATGTTTAGTGTCACGCCTCATTCTGAGATGAAGGCAAATACCCGTAGATATGAAGCAAAAGTATTATATGTAAACATTGTGATTAATATGAGGTAAATAAAATAAACACATGGAGAGTGTTGAGTAAAAGTAAACTAAGGAAATTTGCATGAGTACGTGAATTATTTCCGGTTACAGATGCAACCACCTATATTATTAGATATTATATTATAGTAAGAATATAAAAGACTGTAAGATTTAGCTTTTATCTTTAGGGAGCTTAACTGATATGTTAAATTCTAAGGCGTTTGTATTTCTTTATCTTATATATATTGGCTCTGTGACTCTAACACAAGAGCCCTTCGAGCTATCAACTGACAGGTTTTTTAAGATATCTCTTTGTGTAAGATTTGTCTCTGGACTTTTGGATTATATATAATATATATGTATATTATATTATAATATAGTTATATATATATATATTATATATTATATAATATATTAATAATAGATCTCTTATTTGATAAAATAGCATAGATACAGAATAAACTAAACTAAACAATTAAGTACACATGAATAGACTGAGCAACAGTCGAAAGCGCTCGGGAATATTGCATGAGATCAACTGATCAAATTCAACGAAAGGATGCAGAAGACTGGAAAAAATATCATACAAAATGAAAAAAGAATACTCCGTGTTGTTCAAACACGTCTTAAGATATATATATATTATATATATTATAATATATATTAATATATATATATATGGAAATACAGTATTTCACGTATCATGTTTATAATTTGACAACGATAAATTTTTATATTCTGGAGACTAATTTGATAGAAACCAATTGTCTGACAAAATGTATTCTATTGATTTCGATAAAAGAAATCTTTTTGTTGCACGTGTTTGTCTATCTAATATCTCAAAAGCCTGTCACTTTTACATATACTTTTTTTTATATCTTTCACGAATCTGTAAACAAGAGTAGTGTATTATTCTTTATTCACCAATTCAGTTTAGAACGTCACGAGATCAAGTAAAGTACGTCACACATGTTTTTTTTTGTTTTTATTTCATCAGGACTTTCTACATTGAATACCGAGAGCTTAAAACCAATAGCACTGGTTTACAAAACAATATTTTTTGTCTGAGGCAAGAATGTGAATAGGTATTTTTCTTACTAATTTGGTTGTGCTGAATTCAAATTTATAAACAGTTTTGCTCTATCACCTCTAGTTTTCTGTCTTTTAAATAGTCTCATTTTAGTATATACGTTACATAACCTATGCGGTTGCATAAGATTATTGTCAATCCCCTGTATTTCTAAAGGGATGGCCCTTTTCATATCACGGGCAGGACTTTACATGGAATAGTACAGAAAGCTCGCGAAAATATGTGAAGTCACGTGGGAACTGGTTGGCTCCTCAGTCTTCAGTTAGACGTCGGGCAGATAAGGTCTTTCTGCCTTATCTGAAGCTCACTGCATACGCGCGCTATGTTAGTCAGATAAGTAGTTACATGAAATGTTAGTTAAGTAAATAAAAGTTTAAGAAAAATAACACGGTCTTGTGATTAATGAATGTCTTGGTAACAAGACTTATATAGAAGAAATGACCGACCACCAAGACACTAGAAGTCCAGACGTTAGAAGAAGATGCTAGAAGAGAAGATATCCAAGACACCAGAAGAAGAATAGCAGTAAGTAATGAGAAGGGTATACAACATATACAGACTATATACGTGCTTATTTCAACAGTTGCAGCAGCTTATTACTGATAAAACAGGATAGATAAAGAACATTGACGGAATAAACATACTTGCTGACACAATGTACACAATTCATAGTACCGCAGACAGTTAGAAGTAAAAAAGAAGACATAAGTCACACAATATTAGAATTTAACCCTGAATGCATATACGCCTTTATGTACAGTATGTGTACAAAGTGTACGGTATGCATATCTTAAAAACTAAAGGTGAAGAAAACGGACTTCAAATCTGAATTCGGCAGCCCCAAATTAGGTTCAAACAGCTATTTTTGTGCTTGCCTTAATTTCTTTGTAAACCAGTGTAGTTAGGCCTGTGGGGATCAAAATAAGATTAAGATTAAAAAAAAAACTTCCATGAGCCTTCACACCGAAAGTTTTGTGGACATCCTTTAGGCTTCAAATAAAAGCGCTGTCCAGCGGAGATACTTTGTTTTAAGCAGAGTGCGATCCTTAGTAAAGAATCCTTGGTTGTTTTGGTGCTCCTTAGTCTTTCAGGTTCATCGTCAATGATTGCAAATGGGCGTCTGTCATTATCAGCAATTGAATAGTTAACCAGCCAAGAACCTGGGCTGTTGATTGGCTGAGGTTTAAACCACGTGACCTTGCTTAGTTTATAAATTTAAATTTATTATATATTAAAATATTTCAACAACATATGTAGAAAAAAGAATCCACTTTCGAGCCCCAAGATAATCTCTGCCATTCAAACTTAGGCCTTAACTGGACTAGACATTACTACTGGCCAGGAAGATATTTCCATACAACGCCTTGGCTATGACCTGTGAATAAAGCCTAAATCAAAAAACTAGATGTTGTCTTTGTCTCTTAAATTTTGTCCTTGAATTCTTTTTCAGCGCAACCACCAAATAAGATGGGGTTAAAAGCAAACACTCTGAACACGCACAAGAAATAACCACAGCCACCTTTAAACCTCAAACATTAAAACGTCTTGTCACAAATTGATTTTAACGGCATGTAAAACTGTCTAGGACTATTTTATATTTAGTAATTTTGAATCCCTTTCATTGTAGGTTTATATCTACATTTTTTATAGTTTCTTCAGTGTTTTTTTCCAGTTTTTTTTACACAGGGTTCTGTGGAATACGCATGATTTAAGACAGATCTATTCGACCCATAAATGGTACTATAACACGTGGGTTGGTTTGTTGCGTTTTACGGCATGTCAACCCTTGTTAGGTTATTCTATGCCGAAGACGTTTTTGTTTTATTCATTCTTGATTGGTAATCAATTTTTTTTTCAAACACATAATTTTAATTTCATTTTCTCTATTTAACCAAACGATAGGACCCTAATTGGTTTGGTCTGGTTTGGATTGTTGGATTTTAAGGCACCTTAACTCTTGTTGGGTTATTTCATGCCCAAGATGTTTTGTTCAATTCATTCTGGATAGTATTAAAAAAAACAAAAACTCAATTCTTTTTAACTCATTATTTTTAAACTCATTTTTTCTATTTCTCTGAATGTTTGAGATGAGGCTTGATGATTAGTATTATCTGCGTTATTCGGACTATTGTCCTCATCTTTATTGTTATCTGTACAACACGTGTTAATTATTTAACAATTTAATGTTAAATATTTATTCAATTGGACACATGGCCTAGTGAATAAGGTAGTTAGGTTAAGACAGTTCTAAGTGACAGTTATCTCTGGATTCCAGGTTCAATCCTGACCGGCGGCAGTAACATAGAAAAATAATTAACACAGCTCCTACCCCAGCTATGGTTAGCAGAATGAGAACAGAATACCCCCGTAGATTGAATTAGATTGGTTAGGTTCAAAGTTCCGTGATCGCTCCCGATTACGACAAACAGGTTCCCGAATACGACAAGAAAATTCCCGACTCCGAAAAGAAGGTTCTCGAATCCGAAAAGAAGGTTCCCGAGTCAGAGAAGGTTCCCGTGTCCGACAAGAAATACCTGAAGAAGGCCGGAGGATAACAATGAAGATGAGGACAATAGTCCGAATAACGCAGATAATACTAATCAATTTTTCTATTTAAACCATAGATGGGACCCTAACAGGTACTACCATTCCAGATCAGAGTGGGCCTTGGAGTAATGATGATGAAGGGGTACTCCACATTCCCCAGAACTCGTGAATTGGAAATTCACCTTTAGATGTAGTTTAACGTCATACCCAGGATATTAAGACCCTCAGCCATCGCCTTCTAGCAAATATATAAGAAGTGCTGGGTTGACATAAGACCAACAAGGTTAGGGCAATCATATAGTAGCTAGGGCTTGTGATCAGCGGATTTATCGGAGGGGGCCTCTCGAACCCAAACATGTATTACCACTCTGAGTCAGAGTGGACCTAGGATTAATGGAAGATTAAGACTAATTCCCTGCTTCCTAGCGCTCCAGAACTGGAGCCTCACCATCAGATGTAGTTTAATGACATACTAAAGACAACCCCCTGCAGGAGATGTTATCAGCGTATTCTAAGCCCCACTGACAAGATGGAATGTATTTTGGTAATATATTAAAAATTTTTAAAAAACCATTAAATAAGTGTAAAAGTTTTCAGCGACTAGTAGTCTAGAGATTTCAATGGTGTATTTATCATATAGATTGAACAATTTCATATCAAACTACACACACACACACACACACACACACACACACACACACACACACACACACACACACACAGTGCGTGGTGTAATGGTTAAAGTCATGGGAAACGGATTCGTCACCCCGAGTTCAAATCCTGGATGTGGTAATTGCATTTCACTTAGCGCTAGTACCCTTGGGAAAGGTATGAATCCTAATCTCCCTCCAACTATGGATAAATAGTAGGGCAGACCGGGCTCTTTAACCTTGGTTAGGCAACTGGTCTAGGAGAAGGAAAACTCTTAATTCAAACCTGTAGATTCCGCTTAAGAAATTGACTTTGTGTCACATCCTGATCGTGCGGAGGAGTTGGTAAATATATATATATTTGAAGAGTGGGTCACTTATCGGGGAATATAAAATATCGCAACTTCGACCGTCGATAGAATAATTTACCAAATGAGTCGGGGTTATAAAGAATATAAGAGTGCTCAATATGATTGTAGAGCAGATTTAGTAAAATGTTATAGTCAGATAACCTACTCGAGTTTCACCATGTAGATCTTCAGTGTTAACTGCGATGAATAAACCAATTCAATCTTATTTGACTATAACATAATTTAATCTTTTATCTGACTATAACATTTTACTATAAGCATAAAATGTTCATATGGTGACTAAATACTCTCATGGAATTTGACTAAATGGGGTTTGTTTCTATTACCTTTTTTAAATAAACTGAAATCAGATTTATTTTCTGCCGGAAACTTTTGCACACACTTACTATAATGATTGAGTCGCGATAATTCGATTAGAATATACCTGATTAAAATTTATTAAATCATTGACCAAGAATTAGAATCAGAAAATGTGTTGTGTTCTGAGAGGGACATGAATTTTAGATTAAGTGTCTGGAAGACGCCAAAACGGTAATGCAATAAATGAGTCGGCCATGTTTTGTTGGCGGGAGAAAAAAAATGGTTGTTCATCCTGTTTGAAGATTCAATTTAAAGAAACAGAATCTTTTGGTTTTCTTGAATATTTCAAGATACAAATATAGATATGTGCGCGTTGTCTCCGTTCGTGTATGTGTGGGGAGAGAAAGAGAATGGGTGCACAAACGTGCGTTTAAGAGAGAGAGAGAGAGAGAGAGAGAGAGAGAGAGAGAGAGAGAGAGAGAGAGAGAGGGGGAGAGGGAGAGGGCGAAAGAAAGTGAGAGAAAGAGAGAGAGAGAGTGAGTGATCAATGTGTGTGTACATGCTCCTGTGTGTGCGGGTGTGTACGTCTAATACAGAGAACGATATATATATATATATATATATATATATATATATATATATATAGAGAGAGAGAGAGAGAGAGAGAGAGAGAGAGAAAGAAAGAAGAAAGCGAGAGACAGAGTGAGACTGATCAGTGTGTGTTTGTATGTGTAAACTTCTGTGTGTGCGGGGTGGTGCGTGTAAGACATAGATAGATAGATAGATAGAGAGAGAGAGAGAGAGAGAGAGAGAGAGAGAGAAAGAAAGAAAGTGAGAGACAGAGAGAGACTGATCAGAGTGTGTGTTTGTATGTGTAAACTTCTGTGTGTGCGGGGTGGTGCGTGTAAGACAGAGATAGATAGATAGATAGATAGATAGAGAGAGAGAGAGAGAGAGAGAGAGAGAGAGAGAGAAGAGAGAAAGAGAGAGAGAGAGAGAGTGATCAGTGTGTGTGTACATGCTCCTGTGTGTGCGGGTGTGTACGTCTAATACAGAGAACGATATATATATATATATATATATATATATAGAGAGAGAGAGAGAGAGGAGAGAGAGAGAGAGAAAGAAGAAAGCGAGAGACAGAGAGAGACTGATCAGTGTGTGTTGTATGTGTAAACTTCTGTGTGTGCGGGGTGGTGCGTGTAAGACAGAGATAGATACATAGATAGATAGATAGAGAGAGAGAGAGAGAGAGAGAGAGAGAGAGAGAGAGAGAGAGAGAGAGAGAGAAAGAAATAATGATCAGCGTGTGCGTTTATATACATATTTGTGTAAGCTTTTGTGTATTTAGATTTGAGAGTATCTTTGTGAATGTATCATAAGTAAAGTCGTCGGAGGTGGCCTAAAGTCGGTATCAGCCAATCAGCAAGGGAGTCTATCCCCTTCTCACTAGCGCTAGACCAAGGAGACAGTTTTTGCGTCGGAGGTGGAGCGCCACACCTACCATAAGCTCTTTACTTTACCGCAGATATCCCTGTGCTACTCATACGCTGAGTTGGCGAGGGACGGTACCGAAGTAGGAACCTTGTAGTTTCTAGCCGAACGCTCTACCGACTGAGCTAACCCGGCCCTACTAATGTATGATAAGGTAAACCTATTGGACATTAAACAACTAAACTTAAAAGTTTGGTTTTGATTGTTGGATTTTAAGGCATGTTAACTCTTGTTGGGTTATTTCATGCCGAAGACGTTTAGTTCTATTCATGCTGGATGGCTATTCAAAAATGTGTAAAAATTCAATTCTTTTTAACTCATTAATTTTTTTATACTCATTTCTTTCTTTTTAACCCATAGACGGGACCCCAACAGGTACTACCAGAAGTTAAGTACACGTCTATCTTCAATATGGTATGCAACATCTGTGTTAACTAGTTAACAGTATATGTTATGCTTCTTTGAATTACTGAGATGAGGCTTGATAATTAGTATCATTTGGATTATTCGGATTATTGTCCTCATCTTCATTGTTATCTGTACAACGTTTCGGTCGATGTGCCCTCTGGCCTTCTTCAGATATATCTTGTCGGGCTCGGGAACCTTCTCGTACTCGGGAACCTTCTTTTCGAACTCGGGAACTTTCCTTTTAAACTCGGAAACCTTCTTGTCGTAATCGGGAACCTTTTTGTCGTAATCGGGAGCGATCACGGAAATTCGAACTCAAACCTTTATTCAGTCCACGGAGGTATCCTGCTCTCCCTCCGCTAGCCATAGCTGGAGTACAGGTGTTAAGCTGTGTTAATTATTATTATATGTTACTGCTGCCCCTAACGAGCGGACACATCGGTCGAAACTTTGTACAGATAACAATGAAGATGAGGACAATGGTCCGAATAATCGAAATTATACTAGTATATGTTGTGTTCTACTGAAGTTTGACAGAATATGTTGTGTTCTACTGAAGTTTGACAGAATTTAGTTTTGTGTTCCCTTTTCGCATCAGATTATTCATACCTTTCCCAAGAGTATTAGTCAGCAAATGAACGTAATTGCGCAACTGGAGTTCGAGCTCGTTTATTATTATTACATTTTCTCCACGGGAACTTCCTCTTGGATGATGTTCATTTGAGAATAATATATATATATATATATATATATATATAGGGTCATCCACAGACACGTGTTTCGACTTATCAAGTCTCCTCAGTGTGGCTAGACATTTTGTAAGCTACCTACAGCCGGAATTGAAATCCGATCGGTTGGGTGCCAGTCCGGCACCGTAACCATTAGGCTGTCTTCACTTACAGAATGGGAAGGGGATTTTAACTGTTTTAATACACACATCGCTTTGTGTGTAAAGGCCGTCACAAAGTGCTCCATTCCTTAGAAGAGCGTTGCTAAATATATATATATATATATATATATATATATATATATATATATTTAGCAACCCCATCGAGCAGGATGCGACACAAGGTCAATTTCTCACGCGGAGTTTAACAGGTTTGAATTCGGAGTTTTCCTTCTCCTAGACTGGTTACCTAGCCAAGGTTAAAGAGCCCAGTCTGTCCTGCTATTTGCCCATAGCTGGATGGAGAATTTGATTCATGCCTTTCCCAAGGATATTAGCGCTATGTGAAATTCAAACAACTTCGTTCAGGAATTGCACTCGGGTCCCCGAGTCCATTACCTACGACGCTAACCATTACACCACACGCCTCTGAGAATAATATTATAGAGTGACGAAAGATAATATGTTTCTTTTTTTTTATAAATAATCTTTCACTTCTGATTGGATAGACATTGAACGATGTGATTCAATTTTATCGGACCTTATGACCTTTAGGAACCCCTTTTTTATCTCGATTAAGAAAGGACATGTTTTTCATTTACACCGTCAATATCCGATTGTTTTAATACATGATGTTTAGATTTATTTTAAATTATAAAACTAACCCCTAACCCCTAACAAACAACCGGATATTTACGGTGTAAATAAAAAACATGTCCTTTCTTAATCGAGATCATAAAGGGGTGCTTAAAGGTCATTTGGTCCATTTTATCTATCGATTTATTTCTTGGCGGGAAAATCAATCCTCTTTTTTGCACTGAATTGATGATTGGACAAAACAAGAAGTGAACATCTTGTCTGCTACAGACTTGGCTTTTTTTTTTTCTAAATGTCAACCATCAATAAAATAACACGTTCTTTAAACTTTAGGCGTGCTAAAGAAAACTTTCAACGCGAGTTTAACCATTCAATTTTCAGAAACGCTTATCACACTTACATATACTTTTTAGCATTAGTCTTTCACGAATCCAAAACGAAGGAGTGTTATCTATTCTCTATAATAAAAAAGAGTAGTACATCACAAGTTCAAATGTAGTACGTCACTCAGGCATTCTAGATCGACCGAATGATTGATTCTAATGCCATGACATCCCGTCTAATGTTATTTTATGTCTAAAGGTTAGGGAATTGCGTTCATTCTACATTTTTTAGTCGTCAAAGTGGCTTATTGTCAGTATTAGTCGGATTGTGAGTGAGTCCATCCCCTCTTCATTAAAATAAAGAGATTATTTTGCCGTGAAAATAAAGCAAGTTGAAGAATAGATTTACTTGAATTTAAATGTTATTTCTCTGAATGTTTGAGATGAAGCTTGATGATTAGTATTATCTGCGTTATTTGGACTATTGTCCCCATCTTTATTGTTATTTGTACAACGTTTCGGTCTATATGACCTCCGGCCTTCTTCAGGTATTTCTAGTCAGACTCAGGAACGTTCTCGGACTCGGGAACCTTCTTTTCGAACTCGGGAACTTTCTTGTCGTAGTCGGAAACCCTCTTGTCGTAATCGGGAGCCATCACGGAACTTTGAACCTAACCGTTTATTCAGTCCACGGGGGTATTCTGTTCTCATTTCGCTAAACATAGCTGGGGTAGGAGTTGTGTTAATTATTTTTCTATGTCACTGTCGTTGCTCAGGATTGAAACCGGTATCCAGAGACAACTGTCACTTAGAACTGTCTTAACCTAACTACCTTATCCGCTAGGCCGTGTGTCCAATTGGAATTTAAATGTGTTTCTATCTTTTTTAAATGAAAAATAACGAAGTTTCTATTTTCCATTTAATATTTGATTTCTTTCTAGAATATTTGTTAAACGCTATGAATGCTGTCTAAAGAAAAAAAATAAAAGAGCTCTATTTATAATATGAGATGGTAGAAAAAAATGGAATTATATTTTTTTAAAAGGATTTTTCTAACGCTAAAAAGATGAAGCAGCCAATATAACAGCAACATCAGTTTTCAGTCAAGCTTTTAAATTGTCCTGTTTATTTCACCCTACCTCACCCTCCACTTCCACACTCGTCTTTTATTTGGATCTGTGGAGGGGAGGCATGTGGCTCCAAGTGGGGGTGCATGGGATGTGTTTAAAAAAGAATTGGGTGGGATAGAGAAAAAGGAAAAAAAAGAGGGAATCTTGGATGTTCCTATTTTCTCCCGGGATGTCTGCAGCCACTTCGTTCACTCTGTTCTTTTTTGACAGCTGTTTTGTTATTGATTCAGATATGTACAGATGAATTAGCACTGACATCATCATCATCATCATCATCATCATCATCAAGCCGTGCTGGCAGCATGGATATCCATGACAATCTCTCGCCAACTATCCCTATCTGCCATCGCTCCCGGGAGGTACTCCGCGTACCATTCAGAATACACGAAGAGCTGATCGATATATATATATATTTTCCAACCCCTCGCACGAGCAGGATGCGACACAAGGTCAATTTCTTAAGCGAAGTTTAACAGGTTTGAATTCAGAGTTTTCCTTCTCTTAGACTGGTTACTAGGTCTGTCCCATTTTTTCCACTGGAGAACGGCTCAATTTAAGAGCCGTCGTGGATTCTACAGCAGTGGCCAGCTTCCTTATTAGTCTTACTCGGATTGTTTGTGTGAAAGGTGGCAAGTGGCCGTATAGCTGCTTTCTTTTGGAATGTTATTTCCAAAATTTGGTTAAGACCGCCTGCAGAAGTCTTGTAAAACTTCTATCTAGCTTATTCTCTATACGCTTCTTTAGGGTCCAGATGTAGAGTAGCACTGACACAGCTACGGCTTGATAGAATTGTCGTTTTAACCAATCATTGAGATCAGATTTCTATTTGATTGTTAGTCTGTCTAAAGCAGTCAATACCTTCCCTATACGTGCATTAAAATCACTTTCTGTGAATGAGATATCCCTACCTAGGTACTTGAACTAGTCTACTAATTTTGGAGGATAACAACCGAATGTGGGGATGTCTCCGTTCTGTTTAAAGCATATGCATTTTAACATAACACGTCACTCAATATGACCCGGGCCTGACATAAAGATGGTGACACTAATAAAAAATCCATTACAAAGTACTAACCTTCAACATCTGTGCACGTGTCAAAATTTGAGCCCAATCAGATTATTATTTTACAAATTACAGTTATTTAAGTGAAGCTACAGTTGCAAATTTTCAAAATAATGGAAAAATATGAGTTTTGTGTCATGATAACGCATTGCTTTCTGATGGGAAAATTACTGTTCAAGGAAAGCAATAGCTTGATAAGTGTTATTCGGACTCTGCTCCGTCGGAAACAACGGTTAAGAGGTGGTATGCTGACTTTAAACGCAGTCGTAAGCTGAACGCTTAGGTTGCCCAAATTTGGCAGTTGTCCCGGAAAACAACAAAAAACAAAAACTCCACAAACTCGATTTGGCTGATCGTAAATTGAAGTTGCGCGAGATAGCAGAGGAGTTGAAGATATCAGAAGTCAGTGTATTCACCATTTTGCATGAATATTTGTCAATGAGAACGCTGGGTTCAAAGTGGGCGCTGCGTTTGCTCACAGTCAATCAAAAACAACAATGCATCAACGATTCAGAGCGTTGTTTTCAACTGTTTCAACGCAACAAAGAGTTTTTGGTTAATATGTGACAATGGATGAAACATGGATCCACCACTTCACTTCGGAGTCAAATCGGCAGTCAGCTGAGTGGACAGCAGCAGGTAAAAGCCCGCCAAAGCGACCAAAGACGCAAACATCAGCAAACATCATCGGGATGCGCAAGGTATTTTGTTCATCGATTACCTTGAGAAAGGAAGAACCATCAATAGCGAATATTATATAGCATTGTTAGTGCGCTTGAAAGAAAAAATCGCCAAAAAACGACCAGATATGAAGAAGAAAAAGAGCTTTTTCCCCAAGACAATGCATTGTGTCACAAGTTGATCGCAACGATGGCAAAACTACATGAATTGCACTTCGAATTGCTTCCGCACTCACCCTATTTTCCAGATCTGGGCCCCAGCAACTACTGGCTGTATGCAGACCTCAAAAGAATGCTCCAAGGAAAGAGATTTGGCTCCAATAAAAAAGTGATATCGGAAACTGAGGTATATTTTGAGGCCAAAGACAAATCGTTCTACAAAAAGGTATTCAATTGTTAGAGAAGCGTTGAAATCAGTGTATCACCCTAGATGGAGATTATGTTGATGAATGTTGGATTGTTTTATGGATATAAACCGTGCTACCATGCACCACTTAAATTTATAGACTGGATGAGGTCACGTGGTTTAAACATCAGCCAATCAACAGCCATAATGCGTGGCTGGTTGACTACTTAAGCACTGATACTAAGAGCCGTCCATTTGCAATCATTGACGAGTTACTCGTAATACTGAGGAACAACCAAATGATTCTTTACCAAGGATTTCCGCCGGACAAGCTCTCTTGCTTGAAGTCTAAAGGATGGCCCATGTATACATATATAAAGGGCAGTTGTGTGTATCTGTCTGTTCAGAGGAAACATCGGAAATAAAACAATTAACGACAATGTAAATATATATACACATTAGATATCACCAGGGCTTGTTTTTTGAGCAAAAATAATGAAGATTTGATTTATATTTGAGAAGATATTTAAAAATTCAAATATAAAAAGTAACAGAAGGGAAAGTCATTTGCATGTTATTTTGTTTATCTTTTTTTTGTATTTTTTTTTTTCGCTTTGAAATATAATATTGATTGATTGATTTAATTGAATCCTTTATATCTTATTCCTAGTTCGAGACCGGTCCTCGCCAACTCAGCCTATGAGTAGCACAGGGATCTGTGCGGTAAAGTAGGGAGCTGATGGTAGGTGTGGCGCTCCACCTCATACGCCAAAACAATCTCGTTGGTCTAGCGCTATTGAAAAGGGGATAGACTCCCTCGCTGACTGGCTGATACCAACTTTAGGCCGCCCCGACGACTTTACTTTTTTACTTTTATCTTATATAAAAAAAAATGTAAATCATTGAATGGAATGTATTACTGTACTGTTATATATTTCCGTGGGGATTTTTTATGGGGCAACCAGGTAGGATTTCACTCGCGATAAGTAATAAAGAATCTGCGAGACTAACTTTTTAAAAATGCCCCTCTCTACCCAGGCGACGCCGGGTAGCCACTTCTAGTTAAATCATAAAGTCGAATTTTGCCTAAACGTTGTTGTTTTATTAGTTAGGCCAAGGACTTTTTGAGTGATGACGGAATTCGCGTAGAGATCAACGTTCCTTGCTGTCTTCTCCGGGATATGGAGCAGTGATTCAGATTGTACTTAACCTGTCTGTTATTCATGAACGAAGCCACCACTAATTAGCCTACAAGTATAAAAATGGATGCGTTGAGATTATCTAGACATTAGTATAGAGAAGCACTTTTATATGAGATTTTATCTCCTATCTCATTGTGCAGAAAGAAATTGTTCACGTTTCAATGTGAGACTAATTACAACTACGAAATTTCTTTATTTCTTTTTTTTTTTAGCTTATGATTTGGGGAGACATGTTTTTAGTCAGGAGAATGTATCTGTCTACATATTATAGATATTGAATATATTTATAACTTGCATTTCCCGCTTCTTGACTAATAAATAAAACATTGTTCCTACTTTGAATATTTTTATGATGAAAGTAATGATCAGTAGACAGAAGGTGTCGGTATATTTGTATAGAAAAAATAAATTTATAGCTTATTTTTTACAGTTCTCAATATTCATTAGATTAAAAATTAGCTCACTTAAAAAATCTTATTGACGCAATGCTTAATAGGCATTATATATATATATATATATATATATATATATATATATATATATATATATATATATGTGTGTGTGTGTGTGTGTGTGTGTTTTGGCAGCAAGCTATTATCTAGGAAAGTATTGTTAAGAACCACGGAATATTTCATTTTCATGGTCTTTATCTAAGGTTTTTCTAGTCGTCTAGTTATTTTTCTTAGTTCGGGATCCAGCTCGTAAAGGAACTATATATATATATATATATATATATATATATATATATATATATATATATACAAAATACGATAATATATTTTTAGAATGTTTATAAAACAACTAACATCGTATGGTACGCTAAATTTAACGAAGTCTATTTTATAAAGATAATACTTGTACATAGCAGTGCGTACATGAACAGAATGTAAAAAGTAACTCAAGTTATTTAATATATATATATATATATATATATATATATATAATATATATATATATATATATATATAATCTAAAAATCCGGAGAAGAAATATTCCTTATGACATAGGAGTTGTTTTTTTTTTTTTTGAACGAGTCGCAGTTTGCAGAGCTAAAAAAAATCTGTTTTCGAAAGCCTTAAAAGTAATAAAGAATTCATCATTTGCTTCTGATGATTTGAGATAGATAGACACCTTGCCTAGCTCCCCGAAATAGACTATAAAGCAAAAATTCTAAGTCTTTTGTTATATATATATATATATATATATATATATATATATATAATGGAGATAGATTGCATTTCTTGTCTGAAGCCGAAACTACGTCACGGCTTACGTCACAGATTCCACAATAATCTAAAGTATTTATCAATGAGAACCTAATTTATAATCAATATAGTTTATACATAAAATTCAAAGAAGAACATTAGTTTGTATACCTTATGAAGTTGTCGTTGTAATATCTGATGATCAAGTCGGTTTTTAACGAATCTTTCAATAAATGCATGTTTAGTTATATACATTTTTGCATAGTTAATTTTATTTTGGTTTGTATTTATGATTATATAATCTATAAAGTTTTGCGAGAAATTTATCTATAAATAAGATTTAGCCACTTATTTATATATCACCTTAAATGTTTACCTGCGAGATTTTTTTCGTGTCTGCTAACGGAAGCTGATACGGACAAAATTTACGGTAACGAAAACATTTTTAAACTTTCAAGATAATAGAGCTATTAAGTTATAAGATAATAAAAAGTATTTTTTTTACTCATTCATTCAATTAAAATACAAATTGTAGAATTGTGTAAAAATATATTTTTTCTAATCTTTTTTCTTCGCATATCGGTTTGTTTATTAAAAGAAAACGGTGTAAAAACAAAAAATGACCCCTCTATTCTTATGTATCTGTTAATATAATATTTCATTACACTAAACTAAATGTTTGTTGACGTTTGAAAGCAATTTATGGAAAATAGTGATATATTTCAAGTTGTGGTTGAATTTTTAAACCAACATTCGTTCAATTTTAATAAAATTTTGCCGAATTAAGTAATTTAACAAAGATATTTTCAAAACAAAACATTGTTTTCAAGAACTCAGTTGATGCATTTTAGGTAAGTAATTGATTTAAAAAAATGTTATTGTCATGTGAGTTTGGTATTTAATTTATTCATCAATTCTTTCAGTTTAGATTTATTAAAAGTTTTATTTTATTTAAGGAAGGAAAATAAGTTATTTGCGGAGATTTTTTTTTCGGGTTTGACTTCTAAAATGTAACATGGACATAGATGGAAAAGTTTTGTTTATTTATTCTTTGTTTATTCATTCTTTGTTTTTTTTTTGTTGTTTTTTTTTTGTTGTTTGTTTGTTTTGTTTTTTTACTGATCAATCAAAGAAATTTATTCATAACTTTTACTCAATATATTTTAATTTTGTATTTGCAAACTTTTATTAATGTAACTGTAACACCTTTTTTTAAAAACTTTGAAAAGACGTAAACCTACCAACTTATTTTTTGTTTACATCTTTTACGTTGGAAAAGATAAATCTTATTTAAAAACTGTATTTTTATTATTCAGTGTAGTGTATTATCTATTTAATAAATAAAACACTGAATAATAATAATAAAAACACCCTTCCTTTTATTTTAATACATTTTATTACGATAAAAAGGAAGAGTTTTTTTTATTATCATTCAGTGTTTTATTTATCAAAATAAAAGGAAGATTTTTTTATCATCTTCACTCTACAGATTTATCTACTAAAATAAAAGGAAGAATTTAAAAAACAATTTTGGCATTGTTGTTTTATTACTTTAATTGATTTATTAATTTTACTTGGATACTACCCCTCTAACATTGAATTTTAACTCCCACTCCCCTCAGGCTATATTTTCAAAAGTTTATTTTTACACCGCCCGAAGGGAGACTTTGTTTTACTAGTATTAATAATGGAGATTCGCTTCCGGTTTTTGTCTGTAACAAAAACTGCGTCATTGCTTACGTCACATTACCCAACACATAATCCAACGTCATAACATAGAATAAATTTACTCAAAATATTAGCATGCAACGTTAGACAATCCTCATTGTTTCAATAAATAGATGCCCGGCCTTACATATTTATATATAGATTGTTTTATTCTAATATGATATTTAAAGTTATCGGAACTGTTTTCATTTCAAATTGTCTTTCTTTCTTTCTTTTTTTTATTCCTTTAATAAATTTGACGATTTTACATACTTATGGTACACACTCTATGACATTAAATTTTCAGCTCCCATCCCCTCAGGCAATATCTTTAAAAAAAATATTTTTACATCGCCCGGAGGGTGTCTTTTTATTTCGCTAGTATATATATATATATATATATATATATATATATATATATATGATGGACTCTCCCGTCGATTTCGACGTATGAGTGTTCATACAATGAACGTCCACACAGTGATTTGTTTATAGTGGTGAAGGCTTGTGTTGGACCATCCACACTTTTTGGCACAGTCGATAAGAAAGAATTGGTGCATCAAAGGTTGCCACAAACCCAATCAACGACCGACCTCAGGAATTCTGAATTCAGAGTTATCCCTCTCCTAGACTGGTTACCTACCCAAGGCTGAATGGCCCAGTCTGCCCTACTATTTAACCCATAGCTCGAGGGAGAATATATGGATTCATACCTTTCCCAAGGGTATTAGCGCTATGTGAAATGTCAACAGCTTCGTCTAAGAATTGAACTCGAATCGACGAGTCCATTTTCCACAACTCTAACCACTAGCCCACACGCCTCCACGCCCTAATATATATATATTTGTATCATATGGTTTCTGTTGAAGACGAGATTAAATACTTTGGCAGAATTAAGGAATAATTCCTTCTTATTTATTATTCAATCACGTTAATTCTTTCTTTTCTTTTTATTGTCTGTTTTTTTTTTTATATCTTCTTTGTCAGAGTTTCTTTTCTTAAAAGCTAATCCGATAACAAAATATATTGCAATTCTTTTTTCTTTTACTCTTTTTTATTTTAAAACTATTCTCTCCAGTAAAGTAGGAACGAGACAATCTGAAATCTCCAATGTCCACTTAATTGAAATTTTATTATATTGTTATCTCCGGTCTTCACCGGTATCTGAGCCCCTAGGGGACAGTGGTCGAGTGTCACCGACACACAGCAGCAACAGCCATCCCTAACATTATAGCCACGTGGTGAACTTTATAAAAAGCAATGATATTGGCTATTCTTCCTCTTTTTAGTTGTAACCATTAAGGGGTTAACACCTCTTCCACCCCACTCCCCTTTGGGTGACTACTACTACAAGATAAGTGCGCTTTACACTCTCCTTTCCTACGAATCTGGCATACGGAAAGAAGAAAACCCACGACGTACTTCGCCTTAACCTGCTTCTGGACGTTGAGAGATTGCTATCTTTTGACCCATGAAGGCTGACAGCAATTACCTTTAATCACCAGGATAACAACTAAGGGAGCCGACGAGATAAATGCAACCTTGGACAAGCCTCACCCTTTGATACCATTGCAGCTGAAGGCTGTTAGCAGGAATAAACTTTTTGCAACCCAAACAAACCTATTACCAATTAATTATGGCTTACCTCGAACAGTGCTGTAACCACCTACCCAAACTAAACTAAACTAATGACTACGGCTAAGACCTTGCGGAGCTGAGAACTAAACTAATAATTACAGCTATAACCAACCTTGGTGCTGTTAACTTTAAAAGAACTCTTATTAAACTTCGGGTTGCTTGTCCGACCAAAACTATGAACTTTCTTCTTTTTGTTGTACCTTTATAATGTGCATATTTGTATTAAAACCTGTTGCATTTCATATCGTTGTATCTCTTGTTCCTTGAATTCATAACCCGCATTTTCTCACTGCTACCCCCGTTAATCCATTTTAATTTTTATAACTTTAATGATACTATTTGAAAAATCATTACGTTTCAGATTTACCTAAAGATATTTTCAAGGAGAAAGAAAAAAGCAGAACAATAAAAAAGGCATTACAAATGGTTTATAAACAAGTGCAGTGTTGAATTTTTAAATCGTTATATTTTAACCCGTCTGGTTATGATCTAAAAGTACATAGTTATATATATATATATATATATATATATGTGTGTGTGTGTGTGTGTGTGTGTGACGAAAAGGAAGTGAATCCGACAGTATGTAGTATATCAAGAAAGAATAAAAAAACACAGGTTTAAATGAGTTAAGTGGTGAGTTTATTGGCCGACGCTGCAGTGTTTCGATCTATTAATTAGATCATCTTCAGGGCATTTGTTGGTATATGGAAGGTAATAAGAAATTTTTATCACAGAATAACGAGAAAAGCTAGTGGTAGTTCTTGTTATTCAGTCTGTTTAAAATTTGAGGTTTGAAAAAAGGAGACGGTTTGAAATATAACGTCAAATATTCTCTTTTACGGTGTGAGTATGGGACTGTGTAAGTGTGTGTATCGAAAAGAAAGCATTGTGCATTTTTTTAGGTGTGTGGTTGCGCGTGTGTGTAAAACAACTAACATAGTATGGTACACTAAAATTAAAGTCTATCTCAGAAAAAATAACATTGCGTACATGAACACTTTTAAAAAGTAACCCAGGTTTATATATAATATATATATATATATATATATATATATATGTGTATGTATATATATATATATATATATATATATATATATATATAATTCTGTGTTGCTTTTTTTTCAAGCTAATCCGATAACAAACTCTTATATATACATCACAAGAAATATTCTTTATCTTTTACCCTTTTTTATCAAAAAATACAAAAAAATACAAAAACCAAATTCTCTCCTGTAGAAGTTGGAATGAGACAATCCGAATTCTGTAATGTCCACTTCACTGACTCTCTGTGTCGTTTTATCAACACATGAGAGAAATGTTCTGCAGATGATGCCGCCCGACAGCGTCTGGTTCGATTTAACGAAACGTGCGCAAACAGGAAAAGCGCGAACTTGCAAAGAATGACTAGTCGGCCAATAAAATCAGCGAACCGAGTTCTAATCCTGGCCGCCGCAGGAGATGTCACATATGCGTTGATACCGATGGCTGATCGACAATTTCGTGTTTGTTATATGACTCGCCTATAACATCTCAACGGTTTCTCGAGAATGTGGCTATGGCAAAAAAACTCGTCGACTGCAGTGAGTTCGATTCTAAGTGAGTTCGAGTATTCATCGCATGTGGAATTTTAAACTTAAGAAAGATTAATGGACACCTCACCTTCGTTAGCATGTCAACCCTTTTATGCCGTAGACATTTTGTTTTATTCATTCTTGTTGGGTATTCAATTTTTTAAAGAACATTTTTGATACTCATATTTTGATCAAATTAACCCATAGATGGGACCCTAACAGGTACTACCACTCTTGACCAGGGTGGATCTGGGAGTAATGGCGATAAAATGGTACTTCCCATTCCCCAGAGTTCAAGAATTTCAAGAACTTAATTACTAGATGCAGTTTAACCTCCCTGGGAATGATGTTAGATGATTAGGAAGAACTTTAATATTTCAATGAATTCGATTCACACTGGGTGCCTCAAACATATGGCTTTGTACGTACTAATCTAATAATTGATTGATTTATTGATTTTAACGTCATGTCAAACCGTCTATGGTTATTCTATACCCAGAGGTTAGGGAATCGCGTTCATTTTATGTTTATAGTTACATTCTTGTTTAGTTGTTTCTTTATATGATTTAAAGTTAGCAATCTATATCGTAATAATCGTGTTCCTTATTGTATTACCGTTATCATCTTACAACACCCTCTGGTTAAAAATAAGACCGTCCAAATCGTCCAAGATGAAATGCAAAAATACGGGAAAGAGGGGGCGAGCGCGCGGAAACGATATCGCTAATCTTTTTCAATCGAACATAATGAAAAAATGAAAAGAAGGAAAGAAAGTAAAAAAGAGTGAAAGAGAGTTAAATCAAGATTATTATACTTTTTAGATATTTAACTATTTGGCAATTGCCCTTAAGTAATCATATCAAATGTTGTAATAAATAAATTATCACACTGCGGTATATCCACAGGCCCCACTAATAATAATAATCCTTAGTAAACAATATTTGACTGTTATCAATTGAAACAATTTACACAATGTTATAGGCTATCAATTATTCATATCTAGTCTTCTATTAATAATGGAGATTGATTGTATTTCTGTCTGTAACAAAAACTACGTCATAGCTCTACGTCTCAATTTACGTCAAAATATTCTTATGCTATATACACCCAAAATTTGAGTAAGCAATTTTAAAAATTGTTTTTTGCTATCATCTTTTTTTTTTAACAGTAGCAAGAAGTTAACTAAAAAGTTTATAAATAAATAAATAAATACCTACGATTTTGTGGAAAATTTATGTGGAAAATATTCAAAATAATTGTTTGATTATTACATGCACGCAACATTTTATTTAAGAGGGACGGGGCTCAGTTTTTATTTCAAATTGTTTTATTATTATTTTTACTCCTTTAATAAATATGAGGATTTTGCTTACTTATGATACAAAGCCTCTGATATTGAATTTTTAACTCCCACCCACTCAGGCAATGTCTTTCAAAAAATAATTTTTACGGCGCCCGGAGGGTGTTTTCTGTTGCTAGTGTTAATAATTATCAAACAGGTCTATTTAACTCATAGATGGGTCCCTAACAGGCACTACATGTCCGCATCAAAGTGGACCTGGTAGTAATGTCAATGAAGATGTAGTCCACACTCCGCATGACTTGACTTCTGGAACCTCACCATCAGGTACAGTTTAGGGGACACCATTTTTAGAGGGCCTTATCCCTCTGCACAAGATACTATGTTCGTTATGGAGATACCACTTCTTTTAGAGGGTCTTATATCTCTGCATAGGATACAATGTCCTGTCGTTATGGAGACACATCTTTAAGAAGGCTTTACCCCTCTGCAGGGGATACTAAGCCCTGTCGTTATAGAGAGGAGTAATCTAAGCTTAATGTAACACTACGCTCTCCTTGTCGGAATAGAGAGTGATGACGTGTCAACTCTCGTTACGTTTTGGTACTCATTTCCGAATGGAGAGTTGACGTGTTCACCTTGCTTGCGTTTGGGCTCTTATTTTGAATAAAGTGATGATGTGTTGATCGTAGAGATATTTGTATACTTATCTCTCTCGTCCAGTATTACATTGAAAAATCCTGGTTGCTAGGCTGCTGTTCTGTTGACTGGCAATTTTATAATGTCTGGAATTTGGACACCAACTTGGGAGCTGAGAGATATATTGTCTTGTGCCATTTAGAAATTTTAGTAATAACACAAGGCCGCTTCTTTTTCGCGTGAGAATTTTATTTCCTCATAACTAACAACTGCTGAGAACAGGAAATCCATGTCTTGCTCTCTTAGCGCATTCTCCCAGACTCCATTCACACTCCTCCTCTCTGTCACTTCACCATATCTCTTTGGCTCGTCCAATGAAACCATGCCATGTGTCTATGCTTATTCATCATTTAGACTTTTCCATTCTCATTCTCATTTAACTCAAAATTCTTGCTTAAAACCTTCCGTGCTAATTTACTTATCAGGTTACTTTCATAGCTCCACGTCACCCCACCATTATGTGACATTAGTTAAAATCAATGGACGACTCCATTGCCTGGCAATCTTGTATAATGTTCACGATTATCCCAAATAAGTACTACTTAGAAGTATCTGAACAAATAATTTGTATTTAATCGCCTTACATTAAGAATTTGAAACAGGATCATTATACAAGGAAAACTTAAAATAAACGTAAAAAGGTATTTATTTACTTATACCTGTGGTACTAACTATCATTATCATTTGTTAGACAGTTCAATTATAAAAGATATTGGTTTCCCTTATAATATTACATACACTTATGTATTAATATATATATATATATATATATATTATATATATATATATATTATATATATGAGGATAGGAAAATTGGAGTAAATACGACAGAATGTAGTAAAAATTAGAGGGAGAAATGTGAACAAAGGAACAAAACTCAGACAAGTGTATGTAGGAGAGATATATTTCGCCGTACATTGAACTCGGTATTGAGTCGTTTATTACATTCATATAATTTATAATAAACGACTGATGAAGCCGCGCTCAAGTACAGCGAAATATACCTACATACACTTGTCTGAGTTTTGATCCTTTGTCCACATTTCTCCCTCTAATCTTTACTACACACACACACACACACACACACACACACACACACACACATATATATATACATATATATATATAAATATATGGCTGTGATTGTGTGTTATATTTATTGACAAAATGGACACAATATCGATTATAGAGCACATGTAGATCTAAGTTACCGTGTATATCTATGCACCGATATCTGATGCATTTAAATATTCTAGATCCCAAACTGAAATAGATTTCTTAAATTAGACTCTTTAACAAAATATGCCTACAAGAAAATCTGCTGTCTAAACACACACACATGCACGCACGCACATACATACTCACACACACTTGCTTTATCACTATCTCTGTCTCTATGTATATTTGATTGTGTGTCTGTCTCTCCCTCCCTCCCCCTCTCTCCCTCCCTCCCTCTCTCTTTCGTTCTCTCTGTCTGTCTGTCTGTCTGTCTGTCTGTCTCTCTATGCTTCCCACTCCCATGGTTGAGCACTGTGGGGGTACATTAATTGTAACTTCACCGTTTGGCATTAGCCGTGACCCGTCTGTTTACAGATTAGAGTTCTCTGGTGATTATAAATTATTTAGCAATTAATTGTTCACCATAGACTAACGGCCCGCTGATAGCCGCAAGGGTAAGGAACATGACAGACGAAAATTCTGTCGAGTTTCGATCCCGGCTAGAGGTAGCTGTTAAAATGTTGAGCTGCATTGATGGGAAGTAAACTTCGAAACACGTGTCTGTGGATGACTGATATATATATATATATATGAATAAAATACTTTTATTTTAAATCATGGAATATTTAAGACTTACTTGAAGTTGCTACACAGCGTCGCCTGGATAGCGAGGGAGAAACCCTGGTGTATTGATTTGTTTACTTTTGAGATTTACAAATGCTGGAATTTTTAAAGTAGAATTTCAATGCTATTTCTATGTATATTTCAAGTTTTTACTATTTTCGTATATAAATATAATCCTCATAATTTTTGCAGAAAAAGCAAGAGCCGGTGATGTTTAATGCGTATATATATATATATATATATATATATATATATATATATATATATATGTTGTTGATTGTGTTATTTTCGTAGTTTCATACATACATACATATATACATACATATACATATCAACAACTGCCCTTTATATATATATATATATATATATATATATATATATGTATATATATATATATATATATATATATATATATATATATATATATATATATAGATGGACAAGTAATACTCATAGTACCAGTTCCTACCCTCCCCACTCTATAATATTAGCTATCGTAAATAACCTAAGGACTTTGTGCCAGATAGAGCAAATCTTGACATCTAATAACCTAACATTATTCATGATTTACGGTTTTAAATGCCGGTTTATTTTGTGATTATTTTGGAACTTTAATAAAAGGCCATTTTTATTGCCTATTTCGACGTTTTCAGAAAATAAAATTGACGCTGAGAATTGGTCTTCAGTCTCATGGTTTTCGCTGTTTTATTTCATTTTTCTCTCAACTAGCAAAGTGTTTAGAATCGAAATATAAGTCGTTTATGACGTATATATTGGCATTTCAGTCTCGGAAGACTATAATAAAGTTTTTATGTGTCCCTGAAGTTACAGCGCCTCCTGTGACTGTGAAGTCCGATGTTTGAAAAACATTCTCGACCACAGATGTCGTATTTGAAGGCTGTCCCTGAAGATGTTGATGTGCCGGTGCTTTGTTGCCGCTGCTTTCTTCTGGACCTCTTGGCTTCATGGTGTTACGTCAGGATGACTTCTGACATGAACAGTGCAGTGCCACACCGGGATATTGATCTTGCTGTGAAAAAAACTCAGAAATCATCAATAATTTAAAATCGGTTAACTTTAAGATTTTTCATTAGCATTTTCTGATTCCACGGGCATGAATGGTCTTATAAACCAAATTTTAGGTGTAGGGGAGCACTAGAATTCATTCTACTGACAAAGATAATTTACAAAAAGGTGCCATTTTTCGTGAACTCCACCAAATTTTGAGAGCTAAAAATCGACATAACTCCGCCAATTTTTGGATTTAGAAGCTCAAATTTTGGGGAATGTCGAACTTTAACACAGTCCACACCAGAAAAATTGAAGCGGGTGGGTGGCAATTTTACTTTTTTCTGGATGATTTGATGTGGCATTGCTCATTATGCACATTTGAAATGAGTCATTACTATTCTAAGAGTTGGACAGATCTTATTTACTGATCTTATTATTAATTTAAAAAAATCATTTCTGGTTTGCATCAGATATATTTCTGTTTTTCAGAGGCACATCTAAAAATGTTTTCAAAATGCATAGGGTAAAAGATTAAAACAAATAACAGGAGGTTGAATTGACGTAGACGTTATCTTTTTCTATTATTTTTTAAATAAGCAATAATTTAAAAAATATGTTTTTGTGTTAGTATTATTCGAACTGTTGGTTGGTTTGATTTTATGGCATGTCAACACTTGTTGGTTTATTTTATGCCAAAAGACGTTTTGTTTTATCCATTCTTGATGGGCACTCAATTTTTTTAAAACTCAATTTTTTTAAACATATTTTCTGGGGAAGTTTCAATTCTGGAGTTTCACCATAAGATGCAGTTTTATATCTATGCCTCTCAGACACCATCCGCTAGCACATATATGATAAAATGGGTTGGGTTTTGCCATAAGGGTAATAGGGTTGGGACAATCATATAGGCTAGAGCTTTACGTGACCAGCCAATTGATTGGAGGAGGCCTCTCCGACTGATGATGGTGATGTTGACAGTGAGGAGAAGCAAACTTGTAAAAAAATACCCATTTTAACAAATTATTTCTGTTAGATAGTGTTATGTCTTGGAGATACATAAACGAGAAGGTTGAGTGGCTGTAATAATAATTTATTACAAATAATACAAATAACAAAATAAAACGGCTTCCGGCCGGCAAGATAAAAAAAAGTCTCTTGGTAAGATTACTTATCTTGAAAAATTGTACACGTGTGTTTGCAATCTGAGAATACGAAACAATGTTCGTGGTTGGAGATCAACTCGCATCACTCTGAGCTAATCCACTGTTGCTCTTTATACGTATCTCATTTGCATACGTGCGGGTTACTTCTCTTTACAACAGATAGAATACTTGATATATAACGTTGAGCAAAAAAAAGAAAAAGAAAAAGAAGAAGTAATTACACAAAAATGTAAATATTGATATACAATGAACGCGATTACCTAACCCCTTGATATTAAATATTTCAAGACGGGTTGACCTGTCGTTAAAATCAATCATTTCCTCAATCACTCAATCTATATCAACATACATATCCACTCTACAGTTATGGGTAAATAGAAGAACAAACTGGGCACTTTAACGTTGGTAAGGTAACCAACCTCGGAGAAGGAAAACGTTGAATTCAGACCTGTTAAACTTAAGAACTTGAACAAGCGTCGTATTCTGCTTATGCGGGGGGGGGGGGGGGCTAAATGTATACGCATATCAATAACTCTGATATTTTTTGTAACCTATCAACAAAATTAAAGGCAATATTTTATTTTATTTCTCATTTACTATTTTTATACTTACTTGCTTATATCTCATTATCACGATATTGGGGAGCTAGATGAAGGTTACTAGACCGTGTTCTGTTATATGTATATCAACAACTCTACCGTTATTTTTGTAACCTGTTTAACAAAATTAAAGGCCATATTTATTTTATTTCTCATTTCCTATTTTTAAACTTACCAGGATAGATCTCATTATCGCGAGATTGGGGAGCGAGATGAAGGTTGCGAGGCCATGGGCCGCGTTCTGCTCATCTGGAGGGGTTGGTAAATACATATGTATATTAACAGCTCTACTGTTATTTTTGTAACCTGTTTAAAAAATTAAAGGCAATATTTTATTTTATTTCTCATTTCCTATTTTTATATTTACCAGGTTAGATCTCAATATCGCGAGATTGGGGAGCGAGATGAAGGGTGCGAGACCATTTGCCGCGTTCTGCTCATCTGGAGGGGTTGGTAAATACATATGCATATCAACAGCTCTACCGTTATTACTGTAACCTGCTTAACAAAATTAAAGGCAATATTTATTCTATTTCTCATTTCCTATTTTTATACTTACCAGGTCATATCTCATTATCACGTGATTGATGGGGATGAAGGGTGCTAGACCATGCGCCTCGTTCTAATCATCTGGAGGGGTTGGTAAATATATATGCATATCAACAGCTCTACAGTTATTTTTGTAACCTGTTTAACAAAATTAAAGTCAATAAATATTCTATTTCTCATTTCCTATTTTTAAACCTACCAGGTTAGATCTCATTATCACGAGATAGGGGAGTGAGATGAAGGGTGCGAAGCCATGGGCCGCATTCTGCTCATCTGGAGGGGTTGGTAAATACATATGTACATCAACATCTCTACCGTTATTTTTGTTACATGTTAAACAAAATTAAAGGCAATATTTATTCTATTTCTCGTTTCCTTTTTAGCACTTACCAGATTGGATCTGATTATGCAGTGATCGGGGAGCGAGACGTGGTGTCCAAATCGAGGATGGATGTGACAATCAATCTAATTCTGATTTGATAGGAAACGCTGGTTGTAGGTTTCTGAAAAGGAAGCCCAGATACGGGCGTAATCAGCAGCATTGTGGACGATTAAGGACCTTAACGATGTCTATTGTTAAAGCAGACCAATATTTCCAATGTTACAAACTGAAAGAAATCGATGGAAAAACGGATTATTCCTGTAAGAAGTGTGAATATCATTCATGTTTAAAATATTTGGAAAGAAGGATTCGGGTTCATGCCGTGGGGACACTTGAAATAGGATGACCCTGTTATAATACTTAATTGGGTGACCAATTAAACAGAATCCTATAATGTAAATAATCTGAACTCCTTTGTCTATTAAAATGACGATTCGGCTTTAAATGACCCAGAAAGGGCTGATATGCCGTAAAACAACCAACCATAAGACAACCACAAGAAAGAAAGATTAAGAGAAAGAACAAAAAAAAAGGAACCAAATAATTCTTCCTACTTCACTATCCCCCCCTTCCCTCTTTTACTCTTTTCCTTGTTGCTAAATGAAAAGAGGAGAAAAAATTTAAAGTCATCATCACAAACCTTTTTAAATAAAATGCCGTGTAAGATTTGTTTGAATAATGATGATAATTAAAATAAACTCATCATCATAATCCTCTTTATGCTAAGTGTTTGTTTTTGTGTCGATTTTTTATAATAATAATAATAATAATAATAATTATAATGGAGATTGTGGTTTTTCTGTCTGTAACCGAAACTACACAAGTCACAATACCCTTTGTTATTTACACCACATTCTCCATGATTTTATTTTTTATTTAAACCTCAATTATTAGTAAAAATTGTTTTACATCATTAAGACTGTTAACAATATCTACATACCAATAACATGCAATTATATTTATATATTCAACGAAAATAGCGGTTTACAATGTGAATGGAAGGCTAATTTGCATATTGATCTTAAAATTTTGATTTTAATAAATATATGCTTAGTATTATTGATTTCTAATTGTTTGGTTTTATCTTAATAAATATGAGCAAAAATCTCGGGATAAATCTTAACAGAAATTATTACAAAAAGAAATAATGTAATTTTCCTTTTCTTCCTATTTTAACTAAATAGTTAAATTAGGAAATTTACCACTGAAAGACGGGAGTAAAGGAAAATGGTGGAACAGTTAGTTTCAAAGTTGTTCTATTTTCCGATTATACCCCCTCTGTTCCAAATATTTTTATCTGAATTCTTATTTAGTTTCATTAGCCTTTCTAATTTAACATGATATTTTATTATATTAAAACTTAAATACTTGCACCCGGAGGGTGCATATATTTGCTAGTAATAATAATGGAGATTCGCTTCCGGTTTTTGTCTGTAACAAAAATTACGTCACTGCTTACGTCACATTACCCAAAATTGTCATAACATGGAATAAATACACTCAAAATTCGAACATGCAACATTAGACAGTCCTCATTGTTTTTTAAAACAAGTTTTAATAAATACATAACTGGTATATATATATATATATATATAGTTTGTTTTATTTTAATATATATTTAAAATTTTCATTTCAAATTGTTTTATTTTTTAATCCTTTAATGAATTTGACGATTTTACTTACTTAGGGTACAAACTCGCTGACATTGAATTTTTTACTCCCACCCGTCAGTCAATATGTTTCAAAAATCTATTTTTACATCGCTCGGAGAGCGTTTTTTATTTTGTACTACTACTACTACTAGTACTACTACTAATAATAATGATAATAAAAAATAAAATTCTCTGGGATTTCGAGGTACAGACGGATCACCTAATCCCGGCCAGGAGACCGGACCTAGTATTAACTGACAAGAAAGAGAGAACCTGCCATCTCGTGGATTTTGCTGTCACAGCTGATCACCGAGTGAAAATAAAAGACCGCGAAAAGATAGACAAATACTTGGACATTGCCAGAGCACAGAGGAAGCTGTGGAACATGAAGGTGAAGGTCGTACCAATTGTAATTGGTGCCATTAGAACAATCTCCAAAGCTGTGGAAAAGAATTTGTGTGACTAGAAATCAGAGGGAGAATTGAGACCATCCAAACTACAGCACTGTTGGGATCGGCTAGAATGCTCAGAGAGTCCTGGAGACTTGAAGAGACTTGCTGTCACTCAGCCTCCAGGGAACCACCAGTTACGACAGGTGTGAAAAACAAATAATAATAATAATAATAATAATAATAATGAGACCAGACCTACTGTTGATTAACAAAAAAAAAAAAGAAAAAAAGAGAACGTGCCAACTGGTAGACTTTGCGGATCTAGCAGATCACAGAGTGAAGTTGAAAGAAAACGAAAGGGTGGACAAATACCTGAATCTTGCCAGAGAACTGAAAAAGCTGTGGAATATGAGGGTGAAAGTGATACCAATTGTAGTTGGTGCACTTGGAACGGAAAAAAAAACTTTGAAAAAAGACTGGAGGACCAGGAAATCAGAGGAAGAATTGAGACCATCTAGACTACTGCATTGCTGCAATCGGTTAGAATACTCAGAAGAGTCCTGGAGACCCGAGTAGACTTGTCACTCAGACTCCTGTGAAATACCATCAGCTAACAACAATTATTAATGACCGTCGTGGGTTATAGAAGGTAATATCATAATCTTAATGGTTTTGATAATACCGCTAGATGGCTTTTGCTATAATAATAAAAACTATCATTAACCATAATGATTGCAACAATAGTTTCATCAATAATTACTGACAATAATTGTAGGTGGTGGTAATGCGACAAGGTTATGTGTAAAATAGTATTTACGGCAATACTGTTGGAGAACTGTTGCAGTAATTATAATAATTGAGTTGGCACCTTTCCGTCCACTAAGGACGATGGCGTAGTGTCCAAAACTTAATTAGATATTATTTATATAAATATAAGTAAAAGTAAAGTCGTCGGGGCGGCCTAATGTCAGTATCAGCCAATCAGCGAGGGAGTCTATCCCTTTTCAATAGCGCTAGACCAAGAAGATTGTTTTTGGCGTCACACCTACTATCAGCTCCTTACTTTACCGCACAGATCCCGGTATCGAACTAGGAACCTTGTGGTTTCAAGCCAAACGCTCTACCGACTGAGATAAGAACGATGGCGTAGTGTCCAAAACTTAATTAGATATTATTTATATAAATATAAATATAAATAAATAAATTATCTGCATCTGCGCAAATGACTCTGCATGTGCAGGCCAATTCCTGAGTGACAGTCTTTGGTGCATCATAATAATAATTAATGGAAATGATAGTAGTGTATACTTTGTTCAGTCGGTAGAGCGTTCGGCTAGGAATCCAAAGTTCCTGGTTCGATACCGGTCCTCGCCAACTCAGTGTATGAGTAGCTTAGGGATCTGTGCGCTAAAGTCAAAAGCTAATGGTAGGTGTGGCGCTCCACCTCAGATGCTGAAATAATCTCATTGTTCTAGCGCTATTTAAAAAGGAGATAGACTCCCTCACTGTCTGGCTGATACCAACATTAGACCTCCCCGACGACTTTACTTATATTTTGTTATTTTATGGGTTATTTTATGCCGAAGAGATTTGGTTCTATTTATGCTTGATGTGTACTAATAAAAAAATCGGCTGGGCTAAAGAAAACACTGTGCCTCTGCAGAGGGGTAAGACCTCTTCAATGGCCCCACCTGTTGGCCGTGTGTGGCGACCCATGAGGCTTAAAGATGGAACCCTTGTGGCTGAGAAGTCCATTGCATGCAACTCTCTACGTTGGCTGTACTTTGGCTAGACGCTCCCGTCAATCAACTGGTCAAGTCAAGTGGTAGCACCTATATGATTATCCCAAACCTATTGCCCTTATGGCAATCCCCAAACCCTTTTTATCATAAAAATGCAAGAAGGTGGTCGCTGAGTATCTTATTGTTCTGGGTATGACGTCAAACTCTATCTGATGGTGAAGTTTTATTTCTGGAGCTATGGGGAATATGGAGTACCCCTTCATCAACAATACTCCCAGTCCACTCTGACCCGGAGTGGTAGTACCTGTTAGGATTCTATCAATAGGTTAAATAGAACAAAATGTGTTAAAAATGTATTTAAAAATTGATTTAAAAGAAATTGAGTACGCATTTAGAATGAATAAAACAAAATATCTTCGGTATAAAATGACCCAACAAGAGTTGATATGTCGTAAAATCCAACCAACCAACCAAACACACTACAGATTGATTTTTAAAAATGAATTCTGTTTCATAAAGTTATCAAAAATCTACACGAAATGTTCTGTATTACAATTCTTATCATTTAATTCCATAAATAATTGGATGTTCCCGCATTATGAAAATACAGATAAAACCGGAAGTATAAAGAAATAAAAACAACACAATATGAAAAAGTGATGCCTCCCAAGGTGTAACACTTATCGAACTAGTCTAGAGATTCCCACTGGGCACCCATTATTTTTGGCCTTGTGCTATAGGATCTAAAGATCTATATATTAATACTCGTCTTCCTTGAAAATACGATCGTTATCATCTTGCAACACTCTCTGGTTAAAAATGAGACCGTCCAAATCATCCAAGATGAAATTGAAAAATGAAAATGCTGATTATCTGATGTTGCTTATTCACCGAACTCTTATTTCTCATGAGTGTGTTACCTTCACATTCCCCAGATCTACAGAACAGGAGCCTCACTATCAGATGCAGTTTAGTATCATACCCAGGACATACCCCTTTTGACGAGTGATTTTAGTCCACAACAGGGATTATAGCTTATTCTAAACCACCTAGCAAGCGTAAATTATTTGAGGAAACATTTAAATGTTTTCTCGATTAAATCTTTCTTAACGGACATAAAATCCACCATCGTATGTCACCCCGCCGAAAGAAAAAAAATACTAAAAATCAGGGAATTAACCGAATTTAATGAAATTTTCAGTTTTGATATATTAATGAATAAAATATATAACGCATTAGTTATTTTATTTAAAATCTTTTACATTTTACAGGTCAGTTAATTTGAACGACGTATCTTTGAGGCATAACACAGATTCTCAAAGATACGTGGTTCAAAGGTCCGTTAAGTTAGATTTAATCGATTCCCCTTCCTCTAACTGAAAATCTGTATCATGACTTCAGAAAACAAAAGAAAGTACTTCTCTTTTATTTCCAGGCCATCAAGCTAATTCCTCGAACTCAAGGTTTCGTGTTCAAAAAGACAAAGCTAAAAAACAAATAAAAATAAAATAAATAAAGCAAAAGAAACAATCAAATGACAACACAAACAAGTCTATATATCAATACACGTGTTCTTTAATGCACGCGTTATGAAAGATAAAATCGGAATTATAACGAAATAAAAAACAACACAATATGAAGAAGTGACGCCTTCCAAGATGTTACGCTTATTGAACTAGTCTAGATATTCCCACTGATCACCCATTATTCTTGGCCTTGTACTATAGGATGTAAAGGATAACGGCCGTTATTATCTTGCAACTCTCTCTGGTTAAAAATGAAACCGTCCAAATCATCCAAGATGAAATGCAAAAATGTAAATGTTGATTATCTGATGCTGCTTATCCAGTTAATTTTTATTTCTTATGAGTATTGTCAGCTCAGCTAAATAATGGACCATAACGTTTTTATTATAAAGAAATAAAGGTAAGAAAAAGGACATGACACACAGAAAACAATGAAGAAAGAAGAGGGTAGGGAAAATAAAGAGAGGGAGTGAGCGTGCAGAAGCGATAACGCTAATCTGTTTAAAATCGAACATAATGAATAGTTAAAAAGAAGAAAAGAAAGGAGAAAAAACAGTGAGGGAGATTTAAATCAAAATTATTATAATGTTTACATACTGAACTATTGGCAATAGCTCTTAAATAAACCTATCAAATGTTGTAATAATTAGATTATCATACTGTGGTATATCCAAAAGTCCTGCTAGTTTATTAAAAATAAAAAGTGAATTCTCTATTATTTCCGTCCTAGGGTGTAAACGAATTATTTGGTGATTTAACTATTATAACAAAAAGTCAGCGGTGTGTCCTATTGTCGGAATCAGTCGGACAGCGAGGGTGTCTGTATCCTTTTAATTAGGGCTAGACCAGGGATATTGTTTTTGCCTCTAAGGTGAGGTGAAAGTGCCACACCTACTATCAGCCCCGCCACTTTACCGTACAGATACAAGAAGTGCTCCTCGTGTGCTAACTTGGCAAGGCCGGTATCGAACCTTGCAGTTCCTAGGTGGATGCTCTTACGGCTGAGCTTGGCCGGCCCATGGAAATATATAAGATAAATGAGATAGCACATTCGTTTATGATATTACATAGGTTAAATCAATTGTTGTCTTGAATGAAATTTGGAAACCCGCGTCCGGGACGTCATTAAAGCTTATCATGACAGAGGTAAGGGTAATGTCAATTTCCAGAGGTTTTCCCAGTCTCGCCAGCTCGAATATTTGACATTCATTTTTGACATTAGATACAAATCTAAAGCAAATTATCTCATAATGATTGACGAGTTTTCCTAGTCTCGCCTAAATATTTCCTTGGTAAGCATGAGAAGTTGGTTTGGTTTGGTTCGTTAGATTTTATGGCATTTCAATCCTTTTGGGGTTATTTTATGCCGAAGTCATTTTGTTCTATGTATGCTAGATGGGTATTCAAATTCTTTTACTTCAATTTTTGACACATTTTTCTAGAATTAATTTTTCTATTTAACCCATAGATGGAACTGTAACCAGTACTACCACTCCGGGTCAGAGTGGGCCTGGGAATAATGGCAATGAAGGGGTATTTCACACTCCACAGAGCTCCAAAATTAGAACTTCAACTTTAGATGCAGTATAACGAGAAATTTGTACTCGATTCCGTAATCTTGCAATGTTTCCTGTATCAAAGATCATGCAAAACCAATATCCAGATAAAAATAGACAAGTTTTCCCAGTCTCGCCTGAAGGTTCTGCTATTGGTGTGAAACTTATAGATTTGATTCCGTAAACTTTATTGAAATGCCGAATTTCAGGAACCAACCAAAATCCAATTATCTGATTAGAATTGACAGTTTTCCCAGTCTCGCCCGAAGTCAAGTCATAAGCACGATAATTTGATATTCGGTTCAGTGATCCTCTTATAACGTTTACTATAATAAGGGATCGACAAAAAGCCATAACATATTTTGAAATATCTATTTTTTATTTTGGTTCCTCCATTAAAAGGATCAAAAGAGTCCAACAAACATTATAAAGGGTTAGGTTCAAAGTTCCGTGATGGCTCCCGATTACGACAAGAATGTTGCCGATTATGACAAGAAGGTTCCCGAGTTCGAAAAGAAGGTACCAGAGGCTCAGATGGTTCCCGAGTCCGAGAACGTTCCCGAGTCTATACCTGAAGAAGCCCGGAGGGTACATCTGTCGAAACGTAGTACATATAACAATGAAGATGAGGTCAATAGTCCGAATAATGCAGATAATACTAATCATCAAGGCTCATCTCAAACATTCAGAGAAACACTATCGTTCCACTCATAAATGTATTAGATTCCAAATGGGGGTTATCATATTTTCTTGGCCCGTTGAGATTGTAATAGAAAGTAGAAAGTGGAAAAATTATTTGATTATTTAGTGGGTCTGGTAGCTGCATGTCCTACATTCTTCAGAATTTTGTGATGCCCTTATCTTGCTGAGGCATCTCCAGTAGATGATCACAAGGGAACAAGAAAGAATAACTGTGTTTGGTCAAACACCTCAACTATATCATTTTGCGGTTAAATCAAACTTAACGGACCTAAATTCATGGTATTTTTTTCTTTACGCGGGGTGACATACGATGGTGAAATTTAGGTCCGTTAAGTTCGATTTAACCGATTTCGGTAGTCGTGGATGAAGACTGAACTCACTAAAATAGTAATGCTTAGCGAAACCAACATAATAACCATTGGTCCATCAAGATATATTTATTGACTTTTCTCCAAGTCGATAAACATCTTTCCTCTTCCCAGAGGCGTTGGGTGTTTTGTTTGTATGACTGGTAAACAAAGCCTGGGGATATATTTACTAAACTTGTTGGATTATAGGATAGCTAAATAAACAAGCAAATAAAGGTAGGAAGATGGTTCGTGTTCCTTAATTGTACAACCGTTATTAACTTACACTCTCACAACACCCTCTGTTTAAAAATAAGATCGTTCAAAGCGTCCAATATGAAATGTAAAAATATGAATACTGATTATCTGGTTTTGCTTATGCGCCAAATTCATATGTCTTATGAGTGTCGTCACCTCAGCTAAATAATAGACCATTCCGTCTTTATTCTAAAGAAAGAAAGTGTAGCAAAAGGACATTCTACACATAAAAATATAAGAAAGAAAGAAAGAAAGATAGAGAGAGGAGTGAGTTTACGGAAGTGATAACGCTAATCTGTTTGAACCGAACATAATGAAGAGATGAAAAGAAGGAAAGAAAGAAAAAAGAGTGAGAGAGGGTTAAATCAAGATTATTATACTTTTTACATGTTGATGTATTTCGTAATAGCTCTTAAGTAAACGTATCAAATGTTGTAATAATTTAATTATGATACTTTGGTATATCCATAGGTACTGCTAGTTCTAACAAATGGGGTTACGCTGACTGTGTCCCCAGCAGAAAATGATTTCCTGGGTAAGACACTAAATCACATCTGATGGTGTAGCTTCAGTTCTGTAAGTCTAGAATGTGTGGAGTACGCATTAATTGCCATTATTCCCAGGCCCACTGGGATCAGGAGTGGTATTACATGTTAGGATCCCATCTAGTGGTCAAATAGATCTGTTTTAATACTATTCCTATTCGATAGGAATACTTGATCCATGATAACGGTGCACAATTCGTTATATATATATATAATATATATATATATATATATATACATACACGTATGTATGTATACATATATATACATTATGAAATATAATAAGAAAGAAAGTATGGGAAAGACAGAAAGAGGCGATGAGCGCGTGGAAGTGATAACGTTACTTTGTTTTAATCGAAGATAATGGAAAGAAGGAAAGAAAGAAAAAAGTGTGTGCGTGTGTAAGATAAATAGATAGATAGTGATATATATATATATATATATATATATATATATATATATATATATAGAGAGAGAGAGAGAGAGAGAGAGAGAAGGAGAGAGAGAGAGAGGCTTAAATCATGATTATTTTAGATATTGAACTATTTTTGCAATAGCTCTAACATAAACCTATTACATGTTGTAATAACTAAATTATCATACTGTGGTATCTGCTAGTGTTATATATTATGATAGTACAAGAATTCGTAGATGTTAGTTTGAAACCAACACTAAATCCTCATGATACATTAGTGTATCCAAATATATACTAACACTGAATATTCGGTAATAGTTAATAGATATTTACTCAGGATTATTATTGGTTACTTTAAACCATATAACCGTGTTCAAACGAATGATTATTATTAAATAGAAATATTCTTGAAACCACATAATTATTAGCACTGAAAAGGGATAGTTGAATCAATACAACTATTGCATATTATTTCCATAAGATCGGGATACTTGATATCATATAACTTAGCATTAAGAATGGATACGTATAATTGTTTACCATGAATTATTATCACACTGTCGGCTGGGGCAGCAGAATACGCTGGCTTTACCCGTGCAGAGAGGTCAGACCGCCCTGTCGATTGGCATTGTAGAATACGCCGACTGTGCCCCTGAAGAGAGGTAAAATCCCCTGATGGGACAACCTGTTGGCCGTGGTCGTCAAACGGTGATTCTTAGTGATGGAATCCTAGTCGCTGAGCAGTCAATGACTTGTAGCACTCCACTTTGATATTTTACTTGGGCTAGATCAGAGAAGCCACCTCCGATCAATCGGCTGGTCACGTTAAGCCCTAGAACTTATACGATTGTCCCAACCCTATTGCCTAATGGCAAATCCCCAAACCTTTTAATAATATAAGTCACTGATGGTATTTATGTTCTCGGTATGGTGAAAGTTCAATTTTGAAGCTCTGGGGAGTGTGGAGAACCTCTTCATTGCCATCACTCCCAGGTTAACTTTAACCCGGAGTGGTAGTACCAGTTAGGTCCAATGTTTGGTTAAATAGAACAAATATGTTAAAAAGAATTGACTATCCATCAAGATTGAATAAAACAAAACGTCTTCGGCATAAAATAACCCAACAAGGGTTGACATACCGGATTGTTACATGTAGACATTTTGTTTATTCATTCCTGATGGGTATTCAATTTTTAAAAAAAATTAAACTGAATTCATTTAAAAAACAATTTTTTAAAACCCATTTTTTCTATTTAACCCATAGATGGGAAATATTCAGCAGAACCAGCTTGCTAACCACTGGACCACATTCAGACATCCCCTTGAATCAATTCTAAACTTTTTTCGCTTTGCAGCAGTGTTGATGTATTGTTTTAAAACTACCAGACGTATCCAAAGTTTATTGTTGGTAATTATATTATTATGAAGTTAAAGACGTAATTAGTTGTAAAACTAAGCGTTTAACGGTTATTTTACATGGCTATTTTCCACTCAGTACCGTTTGAGAAGAAAAAGAGAAAATACAATTGATTTAATCTCGCGGCTTTTTTTTTATTCCGCTTTTTAAAGACTTTAGAAATCAGCATTGCTAATATATGAATAACTAATTACTTTTTATTGACGTAATAAAATCATTTTATTACAGAGTCTCCAACAAAAGCTGATTGGGAATTTGTAAAGTTTTCGAAACCAGACTTCTTTTTTTTTTCTTCTAAATAGCAAATCCTGTTTTAAGTTCTTTGAATTGAAGTTTCAACACCGGTGGAGATACATCGTCTCTTCATTGATGCCTCAAAAACTTCGGTGTTGAGTTACTCATCCATAAGCTGGGTATCATTAGCACGCTTAAAGAGGTTACATTCTTATTTTTTAAAAATGTAGCAGTAAATAAACTAATAACAGATAAGATGAAAACATTTTTATTTAATACCTGAACATGTTTTTATTATAACTTCGGAGTTGTTTTACTCATGTATATGCTGGGTACCGCTGAGAGTTTGATATTGAAAAATAAGCAGGCTTAGGGAAGAGGTGCGTTAAAATACACCGGCTACACCTCTGCAGCGGGGTAGGAACCCTCCCAATGGGGCTACATGTTGCCGTGGGTGGTAACCCGTGATGCTTAAGGATGGAACAGGGGTGTTTGAGCAGTCTATGACATGCAACACTCTGTTGAGTGTTTTATATTGAAAGAAATAAGCAGGCTTAGGGAGGTGGTTACTTTGTTATTTCAGCCCTGTCGGGTGGGACTATAAAATACACCAACTGCACTTCTGCAGAGAGGTAGGGCCCCTCCCAATTGGGCGACCTGTTTGCCGAGACTGGTGTCCTGTGATACTTAAGGATGGAACACGAAAGTTGGAGCAGTCCATGACACGCAACACTCCACTTTGTAGAAACACCTGAAGAACCGGAAACGAATATGCGCCCCCCACACCACAGGCGGAAGCATGGAGCAAATCGATGTTTGGAAGTTAGCAGGACGGCAGACGAAACGTAAGTCAGGTCTAAGTTGGGTCGCAAGAAGAGCCTGTTATATACTCATATATACCCACATTATACATCGGGTATATAATAGAAAGAGAGACAGATAGATAGATAGGTTAGATGTTTAGTTTTAACCAAATAAGTAGTTCCTTCAGCACATGAGTCTACTGCCTATGTCGCGTTACCAGAACTACGTGGTAAAATTACTACGCGACGACCACTGGCGCCATAAGAACTGGCGCGCATTTCGTTTTTCCATTTGTCTTTGTTCCTTGCATCATTCTGTTCAGTGAAGTAAACCAGCGTGTAAGCACGTGTTTATTGTACCTCCGGTAAAATACGTCTTGTGTTCCCATTTTACTAACACTATGAATCGACTAACCGACACCACTGCAAGTAGTCATGGATCTTCCTATTTAACAGTAGATGATAATTCTGACTTTTTAAAAACTCTGTTTCTACCTTGGCCGCCATCTTCTGTGGTTGGGTTTTCTATTAAGCGTTGATCTTCTTCTTTCCGTTGATTCTTCTTCGTGCTATAGATAACACGCACTCAGGGTAGTTTCTATAAAAGATCACAAGCATGTGGCACACAGTGAGGATTGAAATCATCACATAGACGGCTATCAATGCTATTCTAGCGGAACCTGTGGATATACCAAAGTAAGATAATTTGATTATTAAAATAATTGATATGTTTACATAAGAGCTGTTGCCAAATAGTTCAATATGTAAAAAGTATAATAATGTCGATTTAACCCCCCTTCTCACTATTTTTTCTTTCTTTCCTCCTTTTAATCTATATTTTTTCATTATATTCGACTGAAACAGATTAGAGTTATCGCTTCCACGCGCTCACCACCCTCCTCTATCTTTCTCCTACTCCCTTTCTTTCTTCTTTTCTTATATTTTTTCTGTGTAGCATTTCCACCTCTTTTCCTTTCTTTATAATAAAAACAGAATGGTCCATTATTTAGCTGGGGTGACGACAGTCCTAAGAAATGAGAACTAGGCGGATAAGCAACAACAGATAATTTGCATTTTTGAATTTTATCTTGGACGATTTAGACGGTCTAGATTTTGGTAATCTATGAGGAAGTGCGACCCCGGTCTCCTATCTCAAGAGTTGCTGCCCGGTGACTATTAAAATAACGACCCAGCTCATTCTATTCAAAACTATCCATCTATCTATCTTAATTTGTTCATACTTATCTATATTACTTTAAATACTAAGATTTTTTTTAATCATGTTTGTTTAATGTCTTGTTTTTAGTTTAAATAAACAAGAATTACAACAAAAAAAGAAGCGACCCCACAAATACATTTACTTGTCGAAAATATCTATCTATCTCCATTTGTTCGTATCTATCTATATTATTTTGTTTGTTTATCTATCTATCTCAGTCTATTCAAAACTATATATCCATCTTTATATCTAAACAAGAATTACGACAAATTACGATAAATAAACAAGAATTACGACGAGCTGGAGTTGTTATTTTGATAGTCACCGGGTAGCGGTTTTTGAAGCGGGAGACCGGGACGCACTTCCTCATGAATTACCTAGTTTTTAACCAGAGGGGGTGCAAGATGATAACGGCCGTACAATTAAAGAACATTAAGAGTATTACTATATAGATTCTGTTACCTCTATAATAGAATATCTTAGATTATTCGTTTAATAATTGATGTCCTTTAGCATTTGTAGATCTGTTTCTTGAATGGCACGTAAGAAATGGCAAATGTCGATAACAATCTGCTTGCTCTGAGCATTTCAGATTGAATGTCTGATTAGAACAATACGCTGTTTATAAATAGTTAATTATCTTTGTCCATATAGATGGATTAAAATGTTGGCCAATTAAGGTGCAGGCTGAAGATATTTATGAATCACTTCCGGGACAAAGGTTAACACCCATTCTTAGGTAAACTGAGATCGTGTGTATGTATGCGTACATGTGTGTGTGTGTGTGTGTGTGTGTGTGTGTGCGTGTGCGAGAGAGAGAGAGAGAGAGAGAGAGAGAGAGAGAGAGAAGAGAGAGAGAGAGGATAAACAAGATATAGAGAATAACAGAAAAAAGAGAGATTATTTGTCTGAATGTTTGAGAGGAGGTTTGATATGTATTATTTTAATTATTTCAACTATTGTCCCCATTTTTATTGTGAAATATACACACACAACGTTTCGGCCGTTTCACCCTTCGGCCTGAATAGAAAAAAAGGGAGACTAGTCAAAAGACAGTGAATTCAAGCAGTATAGATTTCTTTCTTTATTATTTCTCTGATTTTTTGAGATGAGAGTTGATGATTAGTATTATCTGCGGCAGTAACATAGAATAATAATTAACACAGCTTAACGCCTTAACCCAGCTATGGTTAGCGGAATGAGAA
>CM042149.1:56645422-56657922 GCA_023376005.1 Doryteuthis pealeii | reverse complement strand
CGATATTAGAACATTACATATATCCGTTTTGGTACCGTGAATATACCGCCACGTTACAAGAGAGAGGGAGAGAAAGAGAGAGACAGACAGACAGAGTATGAGAGATAAGATGATGATTCTTACTTGTGAACTAGACTACTTGTTGTCTGCTGCTAACTCGGCCACCATCTTCGCTATTTGGGCTGTTTTCTCGGTCTGATTCTTCTTTCTTTTTCGGGTTGGTCATCTCTTGTTTTAATTAATGAATAAAGCCAGACTTACGGTTTTACTTTTAAGTATTTTATCAACAACAACCCAGCCCACAAAACCGCAGCGGTGAGATGCGACATCTCCTGAGATCTCTCACGTCGAAGGTCTAGTCGCCACTGAAACTAAACTTCTTACGCGTCTAATGGTGCGTTTCCGGAAGGTCAAACGAATGTCACTACCCGTCAATAACCGTCCAGGTAACTTTCCACTGGACCCCCGTTATTTCAAATCTAACGAACTCTGATTCAAAAATATTTTACTACAGTACGTACATAATTCATAAGCTGCCTATGAATTATGGAACATGGTTTTACATGAGTTTAATCCTATCTGCACTTCATTATACACATGATAGTTGATATAATGGATAATTTAGAGTAACTTTAAACTGAATTGAAAAAAAAAAAGAAATTTGTCAAAGAAAGTTACTACTACAATGTCACGTCCACGGGTGATGCTGTTTTGCCTCAGTGAAACAACGAACCGACTGCTTGCGGCAAAAAGACATGAAGTGTTGCGTTGTATGCTTAACAAACGCTTCTGGTATTTTTGACAGCATTTACAGGTGCTTTAGGCGCCTGCCACAGAGCATTGTATAGCAGGTTAGTCTTCTAACTTATGGATATGCAAACTACATTAAATGACAAATGATGTATAATTTTAGTAAATACAAAAAGAATGTGTGTGTGTTTCATTGTATGTATAAAACATAATTTCTGGAGGTCTTTTTTAAAAATTATTTTCGATAATTATTTAATTGGCTATTATCTTATAAAAGGAAAAAAAAAAATATACATCGATAATTGTTCTGTAGAGAGAGGGGGGGGTAAATTAGTTTTTCTACAAAGATTGCGATGACTATAATAAATTTAAGTAGTTATTAAATGTTTTTTAGAATCTAAAATATGAAATTTGAAACTTAAAATTTTCATTTTATCAAGAGTTTCATATTTTAATTGAATTTTATATATCAATTTACCATAGAAATACCTAATTAAATCAAAGTTTTAAAATAAAATAACAAACATTATAAAATTAATTCAGTGATAAAACACTGAAAATTTCATTAAAATCGGATAATTCCTATTTTTGCTCATTTTTTTTCCAATTTGGGGGAGGGGTTTAAAATACGGAATTTATATCATCTTAGGCAGTGTCTACGGACATGTTTACAATATTTGAGCAAAATTGACAAAAAAAAATTACGTGTATAATATTTTTTTAATAGTAATGTTCATGTGAATTTTATTTCTGTGAAGCACTATTTTATTCGTTGCGTCACTCTCTTTCCTCTCTACCTACTATTCATTCACTGTCATCTCTGTTGATAGGGAACAATATACTCAAATATGTTTCTGTAAGCCAAGTCTAAATATGGAAATAGATATTCATACTTTCATATACATTCAATTATCTATATATATGTTCCTAAATCTTTATTCCGTTATTTTCATGCAACACCCTCTGGTTAAAAATGAGACCGTCCATATTGTTCAAGATGCAATGCAAAAATTTTGATCCAGATTATCTGGTGTCGTTTAATCGCATATTTCTTATTATCCCATTTTATTTCACCCAATTTTTAAAATGAAACATTCCAAATGGTCTTGCGTCGCTTAAATGCGCCAAATGAAATTAAGATGAATTGAAAAAAAAGTTACATGTTTGTTTTCTTTGTGATATTCAAATTGTGAATTACGGAATATATATGGGCAATGTTGATCTTATTTTGTCCCGGTCTCCTGCCTTTTTTCACGCTATGTTTTAGCGAGTCAGCCTCATGCGAATTAGATATTTTCCGAGTCACGTTTTTGTCACTTTTTGGTCGGCAAATTAATGTACATATATTAAACGCTTCCCTTTCAGATTTTTATCAATAAATCATTGACAATCAGGCAAGATCAGTGTAGGTGGACTTACCCAAAGGTTATATATTATCAGAGCAAAGCTACTCAAACGAGAAGTAGCAGATACATGTTCTTCGTGTACGCTGTAACAAGGAAACCCTTTCATTGTACGTTGTTATATATTGTTGAATACATCTGTTCTCTACATTTTATCGGCGTGTTGATTTATTATTTATTGACAGGTCATAACAATCAGGTAGGCCTTAAACTGTGGATAGAGGCAAATCTGGAAAGTGGCACCCAGAGAGTATCAGGTGAGCTCAACATCTCAGAATCCAGTTTGTTGTGCAAAAGGTGAAGACACAGTTGATTCCAGTAAAATATCTAGATGTTTCTAGAAATTTCGACAAGAACCCAGCAAGAACCTCAGTGATCAAGAAAGGTCAGGTAGGTCTAAAACTGTGGATTCCGATACACGCGGAGACGAGATCGAGTCGACAGTGGTCCCCACGGAAAGCAGGGATTGTTAGAATGAAGTAACTATACAAACAGAAAAAAATAGTCAGTCTTTCTCTCTCTGACTGGACAACCTATGCTGGAACAAGAAAGTAATAAGACCTGATGTCAGAGTTGAAAAAATATTCATTATGCAACATACCTTACCCTCATCATTTTCACTTGCTTCTGAATTCGGAAGCTCTACCTTATTCTTGCAATTATATTTCCATAGGAGGACCTGTGTATATACCACAGTATGATGCTTTAATTATTATAACGTTTGATATATTTGCTTGAGACCTATTACAAAATAGTTTAATAAGTAAAAAGTATAATAATCTTAATTTAACTCTATTTGTTTTTTTTCTTTCTTTCCTTCTTTTCGTCTTTTTATTATGTGCGATTGAAACAGATTAGCGTTATCGTTTCCGCGTGGTCACCCCGTCTCTCATTACCTATTCGTTCTCTGTATCATTAACCTCTATTCACTTTTATCTTAACAGGACACAAGCAGGACTATTTTTTGACTTCACTCTGTGTTTTACTTTCTTTTATTACTTTTGCATTTATTAATACTAGCAGGACCTATGGATATACCACAGTAGGATACTTTAATTATTAAAAGGTTTGATATTCTACTTAAAAGCTATTGCCAAATAGTTCAATGTAAAAAAAGTATAATAATCTTGATTTAACTCTCTCTCGCGCATCTTTTCTTTCCTTTTCCTTTTTTCATTGTGTTTGATTGAAACTGATTCATGCCTTTCAGAATAAATAAAAATGTGTGAAATAAAATGCAACCAGCCTCGGCCAGGATTTGAACTCGGGTTACCGGGTCTATTTCTCTAAACGATAACCGCTACGCCACACGCATATTATAAATACAGCAATATCTTGATTTCTACTGTTTTTAATCGTGCGAGGTGATGTTATATTTTTATTTTTTGGTTTTGAAAAAAATGTCTGGTATATATCTTTGGCTTGGCTTGGATTATTTTACGGCATAGCAGCCTCGGTGGGTCATTTAATGCCGACATGTTAAATAAATTAATCCTTAATGAATACTCAATTTTTTTATTAACACATTTTTCTATTTAACACATAGATGGGACCCTAACTAAATACTACCACACCGGGTCAGGGTTGATCTGGGAGCAATGCTGATGAAGCAGTGCTCCACATTCCCTAAACCTCCAGAACTGGATCCTCACCATCAGATAGAGTTTAACGTCATTCCCATGACATGAAGAACCTCAGCCACAACCTTCTAGCACCCATACGATAAAACGGGTTGGGGCTTGCCATAAGGGCAATACGGACAGGGAAATCATATAGGTGCTATGGATTGACATGACCATCCGATTGATCGGATGGAGGCCTCTCCAATCGATAGTCTAGTCTAAGTGGAGTGTTGCAGGTCATCGACTGCTCAGCCACCAGGGTTCCATTCTTAAGCATCACGGGTCGCTACTCACGGTCAACAGGTGGCCCCATTGGAGGAGTCTTAGCCCTCTGCAGAGGTGCAGTCGGTGTATTCTAACGCTGTCATAATTTGCTGTCATCACTAGTAAACACAATTTTGTTTTTGTTTTTTATTGCTAATTTTAGACCATATGACCTTTAGGCACCCCTTCTGCGATCTCGACTCACAAGGACACTTTTCTCATTTACACCGTCAGAATCCGGTTGTTTTATTAGGGGTTAGGGTTAGGGGTTAGGGTTAGTTTTATAATTAAAAAAAAAACTCTAAAAATCATCTGTTAACAATTAACCTGATTTTGACGGTGTAAATTGAAAAAATGCCCCCACGAATTTGAGAATTATTCAAATCACCAAGTGCCTCGATCAAGTTTTGAACGCAGGACTCTGATCCCATTTCCTATGACGATAACCATTACGCAAAGCACACCGACCGATATTGATGTAAGCGCATTGTAGATAAACATTCATTGTAATTGATTAACACCTGTGAAGCTTCTCTACAAAACCCATGCATCAAATGAGCGAGTCACCCTTTCGAATTTATTTAACCCTCCTTCATCTAAAGTAAATTTGCTTTTAAAACTTCTTCTAGCTAATTAGTGTAAATAGAATTTTGGTTTCGAAAGGGACAAATTGTAATCTAAAAATGTTCTGCTCGACGGGAAACGAAGGGAAAAAGAAGAAACAAAGCGAAGAGATGTTGCATTTGGCATCGGACCGAACCGAATAATTCCCTTCACAAACAATGAAGCGATTCAAGAACGCAAGAAAGACACAGGAGACAGAGGAACGTTTTGTTTGCGGTTGGCTGGGGGCCAAAACCCGTTCGGTTCTGATTTCGTGCAAAGGATTTTCATTAAGTAATCGGACAGTTGTGGTGTGGACATTGGCAGCTATTCGACAAGGCCCAATGCTACATTCTGCTCGAAAACAGGCAATGCCACTGGCTATTAAGGCGGGACAAAAGCAAATTCACACCAAGTACATGACCTCTGTGTCAATGGGACTTTACCAACAGAATATGTTATATTTCTCTTGTTAACCATATTTTCTGTTGTACGTAAAACACACACACACACACACACAATACATTTACATGTACACACAGAGACGAGAACAACACACACACACACACCACACACATACATACATTCACATGCACACACAGACGAGAACACATACCATAACACACACATACATGCATTTACATGCACACACACACACACGAGAACACACACACACATATATATCTACATTCACATGCATACAGACACGAGAACACACATACACACACGCATACATACATTCACATGCACACACACACGAGAACACACACACACACACATACATACATTCACATGCATACACACACACGAGAACATACACACACAGAAACACACAACACACGAGAACACACTCACATACATACATACATTAACATGCACACACACACGAGAACATACACACACACATACACATACATACATTCACATACACACACATACACGAGAACACACACACATACATACATTCACATGCACACACACACGAGAACACACACACACATACATACATACATTCACATGCACACTTATGAGAACGCACACACACATACATACATTCACATGCACACACACACACAAAACAACACATTACATACAAACATCACATGCACACACAACAGACACACACAACACACTACATCATTTCACATGACACACACCCACAACTACACATGCACACACCACACACACATACACATACAACACACAACGAGAACACACACACACTACACTACATACATCACAACACACACATGCACACATCACACATGCACACACACAACGAGAACACACACACACACATACATATATTCACATGTACACACAACGAACACGACACACATATACATTCACATGCACACACACAACATACATACATTAACATGCAACATACGAGAACACACCACACACATACATTTTAATACACACACACACACCACACAAAACAGACACACATATACATACATTAACATGCACACACACACACGAGAATACACACACACACATACATACATTCACATGTACACACAGACGAGAACACAACACACATACATACATTCACATGCACACACACACATACATACATACATTCACATGCACACACAACGAGAACACACAACACATAAATACATTCATGCACCACATGAGACACACATACATACACACACATACATATATTTCAATGTACACACAGACGAGAACACAGACACACATACATACATTCACATGCACACACACACTCATACATACATACATTAACATGCACACACACACGAGAACACACACACATACATTAATTCACATGCACACACACACAGGAGAAAACACACACATACATACATACTTCACATACACACACACAACACACACACGAGAACAACAACACACACATTCACATGCACACACACACACTGAGAATACACACACACACACAAACAAACACATACACTCAAACATACACATGATAACACCAATGAGAACACACTACATACATTCACATGCACACACACATACATACATTCACATGCCACACACACACAGAGAACACACACATACATTCACATGCACACCACACACGAGAACACACACACACATGCATACATTCACATGCATACACACACGAGAACACACACATACACACATTTATATTGTGATTGTAATATTATCCTTAGCTCACTTCGCAAGCTCGTGCGGAGAATGTTTTTTGTGGATTATTATTAGAGTTGATGAAAACCAGGGTAAAAAAAATTCCCATCTAATTATATATATTATATATATATATATATATATATATGTGTGTGTGTGTGTGTGTGTGTGTGTGTGCAGGATATCCAAGAAGTTACACAATAACCTGGCTTTCAAAAATACACTTTTATTGATTTCAAATCACTGTTATTGAGAGTAATCATCGCAAAAAATACACACGTACAATCAACTGCAATTAATCAATATCTTGATTACTCCAGTGGATTTAACCCTGTAGATCCTTATGATGAAACTCGAGTAGGTTATTACCGTGTACCATTATCATAATACATTTACTATACAAACGTATTGCGCACTTTATATTTTTTTATATCGCTGCCTTATCATTGTGAATCTTGCATCAACTAACCATTGTGACCCGTTTCACCGGTAAGTCACCTTTTCCACAAATACCATATATATATATATATATATATATATATATGAATAATTCTATGTCAAATCATCCAAGCAATGTCACCCAATCCCTTCAATTTTTCTGAAATTTTGTCCAGATGTTGATTATGTTAAAGTTAGACAATTCCCAAAATGTTGAGCTTTCAATTTAAAAAATTGTTGGGATTATATCGATTTTTAGCTCGGCAAATTTATTTTTATTTTCGGGGAGTGTGAAAAATGTAGACTTTTTATAATTTATTATTGTCTGTAAAATGAGTTCTAGAGCTTACTTATTCCGAAAAAACAAAGCGAAATATATTGCTGTAGCTCAATGTGAGGCATTTTTTATTAGTTGTTTGTTGACCACCTTAATGTTTCTGTATAGAAAATAATTCGCCCACACTATAATTAAGAAAAAACTATCTACCAGAAAATGAGTTTAAGATTCAGTTTTGCAACTTTTTGAATAAAGTTGAGATCATTTGAATGAGGATTGGTTAACTTATTAGATTATGATATTACATCGATTTTTCTAAAGAACTCTTCATATTCTGTGGCGTATATTCTATTATGAATATGTAGTTATTTATGTTATAAATGTATCATATACATGGGAGTAGATAAATTATATCCTAAAGCAAAATACGTCAACTGATTATTTTATCTGAAATTTTCACACCTTAATATTCTATTTATTTCTGTGCATATAAAGAAAAAAAATATTCCCGCCTCTTCGTCATTGGAATTAATGAAATTTATATAAGCTAGATGAAAATATGACATTACTCTTTTTAAAATCGTGTTACAAATATTTATAGACGATTAGAACCTGTGGATATACCACAGTGTGATAATTTAATTATTACAAAGTTTGATGTGTTTACTTAAGAGCTATTGTTAAATAGTTCAATTGGTAAAAAAGTATAATAATCTTGATTTAATTCCCTCTATTAGCAGGACCTGTGGATATACCACTGTATGATAATTCAAGTATTACAAAGTCTGACCGCCCTGTCGCCTGGGGCGTTAGAATGCACCGACTGCACCTCTGCAGAGGGGTAGGACTCCACCAATGGGGCCACCTGTTGGTCGTGGGTGGCGACACGTGATGCCTAAGGATAGAGCCCAGGTGGATGAGCAGTTCATGACATGCAATACTCTACTTTGGCCCTATCTTGGGCTAGACGGGCGGTCGGAGAGGCCCCCTCCGATCAATCGGCTGGTCACGTCAAACCCTAGCACCTATATGATTTTCCCAACCCTATTGCCCTATGGCAAGCCCCAACCCCTTTTTATCATATGGGTGCTAGAAGGCGGTGGCTGCGCGTCTACATGTCCTGGGAATGACGTTAAACTCTATCTGATGGTTTGGGGAATGTGGAGCACCCCTTCATCACCATTGCTCCCTGGTCCACTCTGACCCGGAGTGGTAGTACCTGTTAGGGTCCCATCTATGGGTTAAATAGAAAAATGTATTTATAAAAAAAATTGTATTGTCCATTAGGAATTGATTTGTTTCAAAACTTTATTGGCATTAAATGACCCACTGAGGTTGATATGCCGTAAAACAAAACAAACAAAACTAAAACAAAGTTTGATGTGTTTACTTAAGAGCTATTGCTAAATAGTTCAATTGGTCAAAAGTATAAATAATCTTGATTTAACTCTCTCTCTCACACTCTCTCTCCTCTCTCTATTACACACACACACACACACACACAACACACACACACACACACACACACTCATTTTTTTCATTCTTTTCATCTTTTCATTATGTTTGATTTAAACAGATTAGTGTCATCGCTTCCGTGCCCTCATCCCCTCTCTATATTTCCCCTACTCTCTTTCTTTCTTATTATATTTTTCAGTGTAGCATCCCCTTTTGATTCTCTTTCTTTATAATAAAAATTCCACTTCCTTACTTCTTCACTACATATTTCTCTACCTCGGACCCATGAAAGAGGGTTTGATAGGCAGACATTATTCCAGTGATGAGGAAGTGAAATTTGTAGTAAAGAAGTGGCTCAAAGAACAGTCAACAGAATTTTACGGGGCAGGAATACATGTTCTCATTCGAAAGTGGAATATTGCTATTGATAGAAACAGTGAATATGTGGAGAAGTAAGGGTGTGATTCACAGAGGACTAGCTTTATTTTGCTGTATGATACGTTTCATGTATCGGTAATTATACCTGTCTTAGACAAAATAGCATTACTTTTTAACTCACCTATGTGAGAAGTAGTGATATGATACACAAAGGACCAGCTTCATTTTGATGTATAATACATGTTCCTATGTTGGTAGTTATACCTGTCCTAAACAAAATAGTATTACTTTTTGACTTTCCTATGTTGAGAAGTAGTGATGTTATCCACAGAGGATCAGCTTCCTGTTGATGTATAATAAATGTTTTCATTCGAAAGTGGAACATTGCTATTGATAGAAACAACGAATATGTGGAGAAGTAGGGATGTGATTCACAGAAGACTAGCTTCCTGTTGATGTATAATAAATGTTCATGTGTTGGTAATTATACTTGTCCTAAACAAAATGGCATTACTTTTTGACACGCCTATGTGGTGAAATATGAATATGATCCACAGAGGTCCAGTTTCATTTTGATGTATGATACATGTTCATGTATTGGTAATTATACCTGTCCTAAACAAAATAGCATTACTTTTTGACTCACCTATGTTGAGAAGTAGTGATGTTATCCACAGAGGACCAGCTTCCTGTTGATGTATAATAAATGTTCGTGCGTTGGTAATTATACTTGTCCTAAACAAAATGGAATTTCTTTTTGACACACGTATGTGGAGAAATAGGGATATGATCCACAGAAGTCCAGTTTCATTTTGATGTATGATACATATTCCTGTGTCGGTAATTATACCTGTCCTAAACAAAATGGTATTACTTTTCGACACACCCTCGTATATTTATAGATATGAAAAGAAATCAATATGAAAAGAAGGGATTGCCAAGTGATGTTGTAGAAGTTATCAAACAAGAAAAAGAAATCCGGAAGATACACAGGAAACATAACTAGACGAAAAGGTTAATAGAGATTCGTAAAGTTATCAGAATTAGACCGAGGAAAATGACAGGCATTATAGGAAAATAACTGACAGTAGATGAAGAGATTAGATACTGGAGTTTCCTGATAAGACAGAGGCTAACACAATCAAATACGTCATGGTAAAAATTGGGATAGATTCAAAATGGTTGATACCACTATTATTTACTTTAATGGTGATTAAGGGGAACACTAGTTAAAGCTTATAAACAAAAAAACAAAAAACAAACAAAACAAAACAACAAAAAATAAAAATAAAATTGGGTCGTACAAATATTGTGTCTCGTAAAATTAAACGTAAGGATTTTCCTTTTTAACGGCATTTCAACCCGTCTGGAATTATTTTATACATAGACTAGACGAACCAGGAAACCGATCATTCATGTAGTAACAGAGGTTCATTATGATATCGATGCTTCTATTTATCAAGGAGTGGAATCCAAAGCAACGTTTTTTAAGTTGCCATGGTGGACTATTGTCGGTATCATCCGGACAGCGGAGGAGTCTATCCGCTTTTCAATAGCGCTTTACCAGGGAGATTGCTGTAATGGTTAGAGTCGTAGAGATTAAAATCAGCTGATTGATCGGTACTCAATTTTTAACACCTGTCTTTTTTCAAACCCATTTTCTTTCTTCTATTTAACCCATAGATGATACCATAACAGGTACTACCACTTCGGGTCGGAGTGTACCTGGAAGTAATGATGATGAAGGTGTATTCCACATACCCTAGAGCTCTAGAACTGGAACTTCGCCACTAGATAAAGTTTAACGTCAAAACTCTAGGATGATGGACAAACATAAATTTGAAACTTGTTTCCTTATTTGGATTTATTTTCGTATGGTTTTATTCATTTTAATTTTACCGTGGGACCGGTTTAGCTTAGCCGGTAGAGCACCGAGCACCCACCTAGGAATTGCAAGGTACCTGGTTCAGTAACAGTACACGCCAACTCGGCGCATGAGTAGCACATATTGGATAATCTGATCTGTGCGGTAAAGTGGGTAGCTGATCGTCAGTGTGGGAGCACCACCTCAGCAAAAACAATCTCCTGATATATATATATATATATATATATATATATATATATATATATATATATATATACAATCCCAATAGGTCAATTTGTTAAACGGAGTTTAACAGGTTTCAATACAGAGTTTTTCTTCTCCAAGTGGTTGCTTAACCACGGTTAAAAAGCCCAGTCTACTCAACTATTTACCCATAGCTGGAGGAGAGCTGTTGGATGCATACCTTTCAGGGGTATTATCTCTATGTTAAAAGCAAACAGCCTCGTCCAGGATTTGAACACGGGCCAACGAGTCAAATTCCTACCACTCTAACCATTACAACAATCTCCCTGATATAGCGCTAGTGAAAAGAGCATAGACTCCCTCGCTGTCCTGCTTATACAGACAATAGTTCACCCCGCCAAAGAATTGCCTTGGATTCCTTTTATTTCGCACTTCATCCAGTGTTTTGTTCATTGCATCAGAAAACCACATTGCGAATACCTATTTTTGCCTTTCTTTAGATACAAAACTTAGACGCGACGTTGTATTCCACGGAGACAACAAAGCAAAGGCTAAGATGGCATCCACTATTCTTTTCTCACCTCGAAGTGAATGCGAACTCTGTTTTTCAGTCTCTCCAGCCCTTTGCTTGGTACTGTATTGTATGGGCTCCTTGAATAATAATATATGACCAGACAATTCCATTGCGTTGAGAACTATAGAAAGAATAATCTCATAGGGACACCAGACCATAAGAAAGATGTAAAAGAAAAATCAATAAATAAGATATGGCACTCTTGAATAGATATGAGATGAAGATATGTGAGGAGGCCTAGTGGTTAGAAGTTTGCGAGCAAGGAACAAGAGGTTAAACTATTCAATGATGAATGGTTAGCAATCATGATGACGTCACTATAAAAAATAAATGAGATATAGAATGAGTTAAACTACAATAAATAGCTGTTTAGGAATTTTTATGGTATAATATTGTTTATTTGCTTGATGTTAAGGACGATAATTAATCGAGTACCCATATAGCAAGGAGAGGATAATGATTGGCATTAGTATATCTGTGATATACTAACATTGAACAATGGATTGAAAGAGAAGATAAACTCATT
>CM042149.1:56552922-56632922 GCA_023376005.1 Doryteuthis pealeii | reverse complement strand
TGAAGCTAGCAAGATGTGACTCTCTGCGCGCATTTTGTCTGGTTCTGGGGATCCGGAATAAAATAACATCAAAGGTAAATCGAAGTCTTGTTGTTATTACTAAAAGCTAACAATGACACAAGGCTTCTGATAAGAAATGATCCCCAGCAGAACCAGACACGGAATCCCCAGATAAGAAAGACCAGACGAGACCTGTAGAAGATATACCAGACCATTAGAAGATAGAAGACTAGACGATCAGAAGACGGCCGGAAGAATAGAAGACTAGACAGAGAAGAAAAGAAAAGGCGCTACGTAACAATACACCGGATAAAACGTTGAGAATCTCAGCAAGAATTGAACTCACTCTATTTGCACTGCGATACTGGAATGCTAATCAATACTCTATAACAAGCAACTGTTATCTATATATATATATTCTTAGAAACATTATATTGAAAATTTAGGACCCCCTTCCTTTTGAACAGAGCAAATATTGATGTATATTTTTTCTTTTATAAGATAATAGTAGGATGGCCCATAATTCGTCTGCTCGCGACAGATCTTTTGTTTTAAAAACGAATTAAAATTAATTAAATCAATTATTTAAGGTCAAGCTTTTGTCTAAAACGATAAGTAGTAACATAATGACCATCATTAAAAAAAGAAAAATATATTTACATATACAATTAAAAAAAAAAAAAAACATTTAAAACGATTTTTCGGTCAATTTCTATCGCTTTCGGTCTGAGACGCTGGTATAAAATGGCTTTTTTACAAATTTAATATAACATTAGCGATTGCTAAAAAAAATTACCAAAAATCAGGGAATAATCCGATTTGAATGAAATTTTCAGTATTGATTTATCCCCGACATGATGAACCTGTTCAATACTTAATTTGATGACCACTTGAGCAATAGCACGTAGAAAAGCAGGTAAAAGGATCAGGATTAATTGTTGAGAGATCAGAACTCATTGCACATTATTTTCTCTCTCTCTCTCTCTCTCTCTCTCTCTCTCTCTCTCTTTCTTTCTCTCTCTCTTTTCTTCATACTTCCTATTGGCCCTGTCAGCTGGAGCTGTACAATAATAATATAGTTTTAAAAAATGACATTAGATAGCCCACAAGAGTTGATATGACATTAAAGAAAACCAACCAACCATACTTGTTTCCGCGATTTGTATAAAATTTTGCGCAGCATTCTTGTGCAGCTCCCATTTGGCTCATTCTATAGGCGTTTTATTTGGGTCCCTCGATGCATCCATAGAAAGAATGCTTGGAAGAATTGTCGCTTTAACTTGTCAATGAGACTGGATTTCCATATAACTGATTCTCTGTCTATGGCAGACCATCGCTCTCCTATGCGTGCACTAACAACGCTCTCTGTAAATGAGATATTACTACGTAGGTACTCAATATCTACCCCATCCTAACTTAGACATATATGCTCTATCACTGATATTGAGCACTCCTTATTTATAAATATAGCAAACTATCTTATCACTATAATATATATATATATATATATATATATATTATATATAATATATATATATATATATATATAAAGTTAAAAGAAAGGAAATGAATCCGACAGTATGAGTATGAGCAATATGGAATGAAAACAACACAGAATGCTGTTAAAGAGAAAACGATTTATAAAATATACATAGCTGATACTGATCAATATTTCGATTTTACAAAATCATCATCAGAACCAGTTACTCCGTGTTGTTGGTGGTCGGAGATAAAAGTCGAATGAAGTTCAAAACAAAAAAAATCTTGATTTTGCAAAGAAGAGAACGAAAGTTGTTACATTATTTCGTTCTCTTCTTTGCAAAATCAAGTTTTTTTTTTGTTTTGAACTTCATTCAACTTTTATCTCCGACCACCAACAACACGGAGTAACTGGCTCTGATGATGATTTTTGTAAAATCGAAATATTGATCAGTATCAGCTATGTATATTTTATAAATCGTTTTCTCTTTAACAGCATTGTGTGTTGTTTTCATTCCATCTTGCTCATACTCATATATATATATATATATATATATATATATATATATATATATATATATATAAAGGAATGACTTACCCGTAAATATATTGTGTTGTTCTCAATATTTGGTTGGTATAAGTCTTACTCGGATAAGTCATATATATGTATCTATCTATCTATCTATCTATCTATATATATATATATATATATATATAATATATATATATATATATATGCCTTCCCTTTACATGCATTAACAACGCTTTCTGATATATGCTATACAATATATTCCTATTGATCAAACTATAAAATTTATTCTTTCTAACAGTTGAATACACAAGTGAAATAAAACAACTCGAATCCTTTGAAAAAGAGACACTGTTCATTGTTTCTTCTTAACCCTGCCACCTTAAAACCTGACCATCGTCCCTAAAGAACCAGATAAAATGTTACATGCAGTCTTCGTTTATCTCCGCATTTCAGCATTTCTTTGATTTCAGAAAATATGCATAAACGACATGCCACTTTTTAAAAGTCGATACCCGTATCACGCTCAGCACATTAGTTCCTATTCATTCTCTCATAGGGACGTTAGAATGCACCGACTGCACCTCTGCAGAGGGGTAAGACTCCTCCAATGGGGCCACCTGTTGGCCGTGGGTGGCGACCCGTGATGCTTAAGGATAGAACCCAGGTAGATGAGCAGTTCATGACTTGCAATACTCCACTTTGGCCCAATCTTGGGCTCGACGGGCGGTCGGAGAGGCCCCCTCCGATCAATCGGCTGGTCACGTCAAGCCCTAGCACCTATATGATTTTCCCAACCGTATTGCCCTTATGGCAAGCCCCAATCCCTTTTTATCATATGGGTGCTAGAAGGCAGTGGCTGCGGGTATACATATCCTGGGAATGACGTTAAACTCTATCTGATGGTGAGGTTCCAGTTTTGGATGTTTGGGGAATATGGAGCACCCCTTCATCACCATTGCTCCCTAGTCCACTCTGATCCGGAGTGGTAGTACCTGTTAGGGTCCCATCTATGGATTAAATAGAAAAACATGAGTTGATAAACAAAATTGTATTATCCATTAAGAATTGATTTATTGCAAAACTTTATCAGCATTAAATGACCCACTGAGGTTGATATGCCGTAAAACAAAACAAAATCAAAAGAAAAAAATCATTCTCTCATGTTTTGGCTATTTTTTAAAGGTTTACTAAAGTAAGTAAAGTCGTCGGGATGGCATAATGAAGTATTAGGCACCCAATAAGAATCGAACTCACTAACAATGGCCTTAAAATCTAGTATGCTAACCATTATACCACGGGGGTGGTACCGTGCTCAAAAGATATAACGATCACAACACTTATAACTTGTTGACTATTTGATACTTATTTAAGTCCTGCCATGATAAGTAAGTAAAGTCGTCGGGGTGGCCTAAAGTTGGTATCAGCCAATCAGCGAGGGAGTCTATCCCCTTTTCACTAGCGCTAGACCAAGGAGATTGTTTCTGCGTTTGAGGTGAAACGCCACACCTACCATCAGCTCCTTACTTTACCGCACACATCTCTGTGCTACTCATACGCTATGTTGGCGAGGGCCGGTATGGAACTAAGAACCTCGTGGCTGCTGGTCGAACGCTGTACCGATAAAAGTGTATAGTGGTAATCAAGGGATACCAAAATTCCATAATAAATTTCAGCTGCTCAACAGATATTGTTATTTCCTAAGCTTAGCTGTGGCACAGGGTCAGAAGTATTAGGCACCCAATAAGAATTGAACTCACTAACAATGGCCTGAAAATCTAGTATGCTAACCAATATACCACGGGTGGTACCGTGCTCAAAAGATATAACGATCACAACACTTATAACTTGTTGACTATTTGATACTTATTTAAGTTCTGCTATGATAAGTAAGTGTTATAGGTGATACGCCCTATAAGACTAATGGAATGCGCCGACAGGTCACTATAAGTAACAGGGATAATTCTGGCTTAGCAGTAAGCCAATGCGAGTATGCCAATAACTCTGTTCGTCGGACGTAATTTCCACATCTCTCTATTGTATTTGTCTACTTTCTGTTAATACATTTTCTACATTTGTTACCCGTCGTTTTGTTCTTATTTGACCCCTTAAAACCTCACAACAGTAAGTAAAGTCGTCGGGGTGGCCTAAAGTTAGTATCAGCCAATCAGCGAGGGACTCTATCCCTTTTTCACTGGCGCTAGACCAAGGATGTTGTTTTTGCATCTGAGGTCGAGCGCCACACCTACCATCAGCTCCTTACTTTACCACACAGATCCTTGTGCTACTGATACGCTGAGTTGGCGAGGGTCGCTATATGAACTAGGAACCTCGTGGTTTCTAGCCGAACGCTCTACCCGGCCCTAATTTTGAATATAAATTACGTGTCTATGATTTTTCATTCTATACTTGAAATCTTAATTTCTTCAGATTTAATTTGTTTTAGAGAATCAAAATGTATCAATATATTTAGTGTCTCTCAAAATGTGAGTGAAATCATAAATGCTATTCTAAACGTAGGTTGATAGATACTGACTGAGACCGATAGATAGAAATATATGAAAAGATTGAGATAGATACATAGATAAATATAAGTTAAAAGAAAGGAAATGAATCCGACAGTATGAGTATGAGCAAGATGGAATGAAAACAACACACAATGCTGTTAAAGAGAAAACAATTTATAACATAATCATAGCTGATATTGATCAATATTTCGATTTTACAAAAATCTTCTTCAGAGCCAGTTACTCCGTGTTGTTGGTGATCGGAGATAAAAGTTGAATGAAGTTCAAAACAAAAAACCTATTTTGCAAAGAAGAGAACGAAAGTTGTTACATTATTTTCCAATTATTATTTTCATTCCATCTTGCTCATACTCATAGATAAATATATAGATAGCAAACAAAAAGGAAAAATAGATACAAAACAAAAAGAAAGAAAGAAAGAAAAAATAGTAAAACAGAGAGAAAGAAAGAGAGAAAGAAAGACATATAGACATATAGATAGATAAATAAATCCATATTTACCTAGATGAAAAAATGAAGTTCTTTTCCTTATGATAATCAGAAATAATGAACAATATTCCTTTCTTCTCTTTTTATGTTTGCAATCGAAAGCCGATATGATTTGGAAAAGAATCTTTCGATTAGATCAATATAATATATATATATATATATATATATATATATATATAGATAGATAGATAGATAGATAGATAGTAAAACAGAAAGAAAGATAGATAGATAAATAGATAGATAGCAAACAAGAAGGAAAAATAGATACAAAGCAAAAGAGAAAGAAAGATAATAAAACAGAAAGAAAGAAAGAAAGAAAGAAAGAAAGATAGATAGATAGATAGATCCATATTTACATAGATAAAAAAATGTAGTTCTTTTCCTTATGATAACCAGAAATAATGAACAATATTCCTTTCTTCTCTTTTCATGTTTGCAATCGAAAGCCGATATGATTTGGAAAAAGAATCTTTGGATTAGATCAATATATATATATCAATATATATATATATATTATATATATATATATATATATATATATATATATATGTGTGTGTGTGTGTGTGTGTGTGTGTTTTAAAGTTGGGCGTTATTACAAAGCATCTAAAAAATAAATGAATGAACTCGATGTTATGGAGTATTGGATTCACTTATTTTGTAATTATTATTTTTTGTTATCATATATTTTCGGGTTCGTTAGATACCCTTTATCAAATGACTGTTGTTCCTGTTCAACGGATCTTTTGTCTCTGTTGTTATTGACAGCAGCCGCGTCTGTAAAAAATTTATAATAACGGAGTATTCCGATGTCAGCGTTCAGTCCCCTCACGTGAGTTTGTAATTTTAGAATCCATTTAGTTCCTGCTTGTTTTCGAGATTGTTGGAAATGCGTGTTCTATTAGAATGTATTTGAGGTGTGTAAGCTTGTGTGGTAGGGTGTTAAAGTGAAGTGCTATTGTACTATGCGGGATTTGAGTTTTATTTATCATTTGAGTTTATATATATATATATATATATATATATATATATATATGTGTGTGGTGTGTGTGTGTGTGTGTGTGTGTGTGTGTATACCACCAGTTTATTTGGTGTTAGTATGATTCTAAGGTGAGACATATTTAACAACGGAATGTTAATGCTGTTCTGGTCCATATGGAGAGCTCAATGTTCAATACTTTTTAAGACACCAATATATTTGGTAAAAATAGGCTTTAAAATCTGTAATTTTAGCGGTAATAGACCTATTTCTACCCATAAGTATCTGTATATACCTATGAGTTTCGTCAGACCGCCAACTCTTTTGAAACGCTGAACTGTATTCAGGTAGTTTATATATATTTTGGAGGATTTCTTAATAAAATCTGGTATCAGATCTTATTACAGTCGGCGTTGACCTGTAACAACCACTGAAGCAGGTGGCTGTGGTCTTTATGGGGGGGGTGCTTGGTGTAAGTAGTCGTCGGGGCGGCCTAAAGTCGGTATCAGGCAGTCAGCGAGGGAGTCTATCCCCTTTTCAATAGCGCTAGACCAAGGAGATTGTATTGGCGTCTGAGGTGGAGCGCCACACCTACCACCAGCTCCTTACTTTACCGCACATATCCCTGTGCTACTCATATGCTGAGTTGGCGAGAACCGGTATCGAACTAGGAACCTTGTGGTTTCTAACCGAACGCTCTACCGACTGAGCTAACCCGGCCCCTTTCATTTAGAGGCATAGGATCCTATATACCAGTATTTTAAAATGGAAGCGCGTGGTCTAATGGTTAGAGTTGTAGGAAATGGACTCGTCGACCCGAGTTCAATTTCTAGACAAAGCTGTCTGCATTTCACATGGCGCTAATACCTTTGGGAAAGGTATCCAATTCTCCCTCCAGCTATGGGTAAATAGCAGGGCAGGCTGGGCTCTTTAACCATGACTAGGTAACCAGTCTAGGAGAAGGAAAACTCTGAATTCAAACCCGTTAAACTCCGCTTAAGAAATTGACATTGTGTCGCATCCTGCTCGTGCGGAGGGGTTGGTAAATATATATATATATACCAATATTTTGAATATTTTATATCCCACAATCATTTTCAGTCAAGCGTTTCATTTTTGGTGTCCTGGGTTTATTCCGCCCCCTAAAAACACTCATAAATCTAAATATTTCTAACATCCCATTTCCCAAATCTCACATAGTTACAATAAGAAAAAAAATCAAACTAATTTCGACATTTAATGACTCTTTAACCTTGATATGGCAACCGGTCTATGAGAAGGAAAACACTTAGTTAAAACCAGCTATAGACCAGGTTATTTCTGTCCAAGGCACGGCATATGAGGAGAGACCCTATGACCAAACTAGAGTAGGTGATAAGTCTTTTTTATTAAAACGTAAATTGGTTGGTTGATTTTACGACATGTCAACTCATCGAGTTATTTTATGCCGAAAGCGTTTTTCTATTTAATGCATAGATGGGACCCTAAACGGTACTACTACACCGAGTCAGAGGGGACCTGGGAGTAATGGTGATAAGGGGGGTACTCCACATTTCCCAAAGCTCCAAATCTGGAACTTCACCATCATACTCAGGACATTAAGACCCTCAGGTATCGCCATCTAGCACATATATATATATATATAAAAGTTTGGGGGCTTGCTATAAGGACAATAGGGTTGGGACAATCGTATAGGTGCAAGGGCTTGACGTGACCAACCGATTGATCGGATGGGGCCTTTCCGAATCCCGCCTAGCCTAAGTAAGGACCACAATGTAGCGTTGCATGTAATGGACTGCTAAGGCATCAGGTTTTCGTCCTTCGGAATGGGTCGCCAACCCCGGCTAACCCCTCTGTAGTGGTGCAGTCGCCGTATTCTTCAGCCCCAGCTGACAGGGTGGCAACATTAAAGGCATGGCACTCTTTGCAGCAGGAACGAAATACACCATTGCTTGAATATTATCAAAATGCACATGACCACCATATTTACAAAGCGAAATATTGACCAAATAAAAGTGGGGTCTGTGCCAAAGACGGGGAAACATTTTCGTCTTCAAAAGGCCCCATTGGAATTTTATTTCAACTACTAAGGCTACCATTTTCCATGTCTTACTCTTACAAAGGAAAAATTCATTTCTCCATTGCGGCGGTTCAATTTGCGTGTATCACGAATTCTATTACATTTGTACACGTAAGAGAGATAAATATTGTATACGGATAGTTTGGACTGATTATATAATAATAACATTTTCTCCCTCGCTTGAATGCAAAACTATTCACAATCTATCTATCTTTCTATCAATTTATTTATCTATATTTATCTCAATCTATTTATCTATCTATCCATACTTATCTCAATCTATATATCTATTTATTATATTCTGTTTATATCTATGAATTCGTAGTCTATTCATACCTATTTTCTTCTGATCATATATATTAGTCTGTCCATATCTATCTATCTATCTATCTACCTATCTATCTATCTCAATCTGTTCATATCTATCTATCTATCTATCTATCTATCTATCATCCACAATCTGTTCATATCTATCTATCTATCCATATATCCATACTTATCTCAATCTGTTCATATCTATCTATCTATCTATCTATCTATGCTAATCTGTTCATATCTATCTATCTATCTCTATCTGTTCATGTCCATCTATTTGTTCCTATCTATCTATTTATCCCAGTCGGTTCCTATCTACCTCAGTCTCTTAATATCTATCTATCTCTCTCTCTCTCTCTCTCTATATATATATATATATATATATATATATCCCTCAATCTGTTCATATCTATCTATCTAGCTAGCTAGCTATCTATGATAATCTGTTCATATCTATCTATCTCTATCTGTTCATGTCTATCTATCTGTTCATATCTATCTATTTATCCCAGTCGGTTCCTATCTACCTCAGTCTCTTAATATCTATCTATCTATATATATATATATCTCTCTCTCTCTCTCTCTCTCTCTCTCTCTCTCTCTCTCTCTCTCTCTCTCTCGTGTGTCTATGACAGGTAGAAAAAGTAATGAGAATATAGAAAATTAACCAAAATCGGCTAATTATCAATAAACAAAATACCATTCCATTGCATTAAACCAATTCGTCCTTCTCACAGACCTACTACCCGGCCTAACTGGGGGTCCAGTGAGCTTCGGCCGCTGGATCAGGTGTTGTAATTAACAGCGTCGATCTCCGGGGGGCTCCCCCCAGAAATACCTGCCCCCTTGATTTAAAGGGACAGGGCTAGGTTTATTGCTCAGCGCCTGAGGCGCCCCTTATGGGCGAATGCCGACGGGATCGACGCAATTTTTTCCACCTGCCACCCATGAGTCTCGGCTTGTGGGTGGTCCCACATAAATAGGGCCTTTGTGCCAGACCTTGTACAAGTGGGGTACGAGGAAAATTTCCAGAGCGTTCAAGTTAGGCTGCGCTTTCTTCGTCACATTAGTCCCAGTTCATAGATCGATCTTACGGAATATTTATTGGTTTCTTATTTTGGCTCGTCATTGGCTTCGAATAGCATTTTACGATTTAGGAATTGTTTCAATGATAGGCTCGTTATCACCAATTCTAGGACCGTCTTGCATCGTTTATATTTACTTCCTGCAAAAGCCGAAAGCACTTGACCTCTTCTCGTCTATCTATATATCCTTAACAGTATGATAATATATATCTACCTATCTATTTATCGGAGTCTGTTCATATTTAACTACTCATATCCCCGTCTCTTCTGTGTGCTAGTCTGAATGTCTGCCGCTCTCTCTCTCTCTCTCTCTCTCTCTCTATATATATATATATATATATATATATATATATATATATATATATATCTGAGGGTGTGTGTGTTTGTATATCTGTGTGTGTGTGTGTGTGTTTGTGTGTGTTTCATTCATATTCATCCTAGTCTTTCTCAGTCTGCTCTGTTTCTGTCAATATGTACCCATTCCTTTCACCTTTTTCTATCTCTCTCTCTCTCTCTCTCTCTCTCTCTATATATATTATATATATATATATATATATACTATATATATATATATATATATATAAGTCTTTTAATATCTATCTATCTATCTTCGATCTATCTATCTATCTATCTATGTCTTCCTATCTATCTATCTATCTATCTATGTAAGTCTTTTCATATCTATCTATCTATCTATCTATCTATGTAAGTTTTTTCATATCTATCTATCTATCTATCTATCTATCTATCTATAATGTCTGGTTGTAAATTATCAGGCCATTTGGTATTGGCAAAAATGTCATCATTTTCGATAATGGCGGCTAGATCTCCCAGCGTCCATTCCACTTTTGAAAACTGTCTACAATTTCAGCTTTGTTCGATACTATGTCATTTCCTCTCTTTCAATGTTGATTTTTTTTAGCTTTGGGAAATTCCAGAAATCGTAGCGAACCGAAACATGGTGGCAGGCGCGTATGGAAGCTGTCAGCTGTGGGTAATGCAATCACACACCAGACGTATCATAATGCATACGTTTCAGGACAGATTGTGAAAACTATGATTTTTTTTTCTTTTTAATCATCGCACTGTCAGTTTCACGATTTCTCTGATTGCTGTCCACACGCAATCCAGGTTTTCTGAAACCCTTTTAATTTAAGAAAAAACTATTTCTTACAAATAATAATAATAATAATAATAATAATAAATGAAATGAAATAAATGAATACAAATAAAAAATAAATAGATAAAAAAAAAGAAAAAAGAATGAAATCAAATCTTGAAGGAATATACAAAGAAGTGGGCACAGACAATTTTTTCCGTAGCAGACAAAGAACACGTCTTATCAGTCAGACGGATAAAGAGAGTTATTTCCTCTTTAGACGAAATATAATGTTGACCGACTTCCATACCAAAAATATAGCCCATTAAAAATCTATTAATAATGGAGATTCGCTGTCTATCTTTCTGTAACGAAAACTACGTCACTGCTTACGTCACAAAACCCACCATACTCCCGTCCTTTTTTCAGTATCAAGAAGTTAACTAAAAGGTTTGCAGATAAATAAATACCTACAATTTTGTGTAGATTTTATGTGTAAAATATTCAAAATAGTTATGTAATTAATAATTAATAGATGCATGCAACATTTTATTTGAACTAAGTTTCCATTTCAAATTGTTGTATTTCTTTTACTTCTTTAATAAATTTGATGATTTTGCTTATGATACAAATCCTCTGACATTGAATTTTCAACTCCCCTCCCTCAGGTAATATCTTTCAAAAATAATTTTTACACCGCCCGGATGGTGTTTATTTTTGCTAGTATAAATAACGTCTATATATCAATGGGCCGTGTGAGGTCAGTCGGTAGAGCGTTCGGCTAGAAAACACAAGGTTCCTAGTTCGATACCGGTCCTCGCCAACTCAGCGTATGAGTAGCACAGGTATCTGTGCGGTAAAGTAATGAGCTGATGGTAGGTGTGGCGCTCCACCTCAGATGCTAAGAACAATCTCCTTGGTCTAGCGCTAGTGAAAAGGGGATAGACTCCCTCGCTGACTGGTTGATACCGACTTTAGGCCGCCCCGTCGACTTTTTATATATCAATACTCGTGTTCGTTAATTATACGACCGTTATCATTTTGTAACACCTTATGGTAAAAAATGAGACCGTTCAAATCGTCCAAGATAAAATGCAAAATGCAAATGCTGATTATCTGATGTTGCTTATCCAACGAATTCATATTTCTTATCAGTGTGTCACCTCCACACTCCCCAGATCTACAGAACTGGAGCCTCACCATCAGATGCAGTTTAGCCTTAACCAGGACATAACCCCATTTTAATTATTTGGTGTTGCTTATAAGATAGTTAACTATTTATAAACAGCGTATTGTTCTAATCAGACATTCAATCTGAAATGCTCAGAGCAAGCAGATTGTTATCGAATTTGCCATTTCTTACGTGGCATTCAAGAAACAGATTTACAAATGCTAAAGGACATCAATTATTAAACGAATAATCTAAGATATTCCATTATAAAGGTAGCAGAATCTTTATAGTAATACTCTTAATGTTCTTTAATTGTACGGGTTATCATCTTGCAACACCCTTTGGTTAAAAATGAAACCGTCCAAATCGCTGATCCCTTATTTCTTATGAGTGTCATCACCTCAGCTAAATAATGAACTATGTCGTTTTTATTATAAAGAAAGAAAGGAAAGAAAAAGGACATACGACAAAGAAACAATATAGACGATATATGACGTTGACTGGCTTCCATACTAAAAATATTGCCCATTTAAATTATAAATAATATCTATATATGAATACTCGTGTTCCTTAATTGTACGACCGTTATCATCTTGCAGCCCCCTCTGGTTAAAAATGAGACCATGTAAATCGTTCAAGATGAAATGCAAAAATGTAAATCCTGATTATCTGGTGTTGCTTATCAGATTACAAACTATTTTTGAATATAATATTGTTCTAATCAGACATTCAATCTGAAATGCCCAGAACAAGCAGAGTGTTATTGGAATTTGGCATTTCTTACGTGCCATTCAAGAAACAGCCCTACAAATCCTAAAGGACATCAATTATTGAACGAATACTCTATGATATTCTATTATAAAGGTAACAGAATCTATATAGTAATACTCATGTTCTTTATTTGTACGAACGTTTCAGCATGCAACACCGTCTGGCTAAAAATGAGACCGTCCAAATCCTCCAAGATAAAATGCAAAAATGAAAATCCTGATTATCTGGTGTTCTTATCCACCGAATTCTAATTTCACATGAGTATCGTCACCTCAGCTAAATACTGAACTATGTCGTTTTTATTATAAATAAAGAAAAGGAAGAAAAAGGACATACTACACAGAAAATATAAGTAAGAACGAAAAAAAAAGAAAGAGAGTAGGGAAAAGATAGAGAGAGGTGTAAGCGCGCGTAAAAACAATAGCACTAACTTGTATCAATCGAACATAATGAAAAGATGAAAAGAAGGAAATAATGAGAAAATGAGTAAAAGAAAATTAAATCAAAATCATTATAGAAAAAAAAAGAATGATAGAGTTAAATCAAGATTTTTATACTTTTACATATTTAATAGTTTTTCAATAGCTCTTTCGTAAACATAACAAACGTTGTAATGATTAAATTGTCAGACTGGTATATTCACAGGACCTGCTAAGCATGAATTATTGTTGCACACTTGTGTTTCAATAAATCTATCTAAAGAAAGAAAAAAAGAGTGTGTGTGAGTGTGTGTGTGTGTGTGTGTGTGTGTGTGTGTGTGTGTGTGTGTGTGAGAGAGAGAGAGAGAGAGAGAGAGAGAGAGAGAGAGAGAGAGAGAGAGTTAAATCACGATTATTATTATTTCTATATATTGAACTATTTGGCAATAGCTCTTAAGTAAACATACCAAACGTTGTAATGATTAAATTATCAGACTGTTCTTTATTCACAGGGCCTGCTAAGCATGTATTATTGTTGCACACTTGTGTTTCAATAAATCTATCTAAAGAAAGAGAGAGAGAGAGAGAGAGAGAGAGAGAGAGAGAGAGAGAGAGAGAGAGAGAGAGAGAGAGAGGGTTAAATCACGATTATTATACTTTCTATATATTGAACTATTTGGCAATAGCTCTTAAGTAAACATATCAAACGTTGTAATAATCAAATTATCATACGGTTGTATATCCATAGGTCCTGCTAGTATTAATAAATGCAAAAGTAATAAAAGAAAGTAAAACACAGAGTGAAGTCAAAAAATATTATTAAAGAAAGAAAAAATAAAAAAATAAAAAAAATAAACAAAGATAATAGAAGTGGAAAAAAAAAAAGAAATGATAAATTTGAATACACACACACACACACACACCACACACACACACACACACACACATATATATATATATATATATATATATATATATATATATATATATATATATATATAGTATCCAATTGCCGTTTTAACTTTTCCGTCGTAGTGGCATCAGAAAATAATCAAAAAGTGTTCAATATACTAAAAATACACAGCAGTAATAATACTACTAATAAATTTATTAGAGGAAAAATAAACGGTCTACCATGGTTTCAATCAAATTGAAATGATTTCCCCGACCTAGTTAACGTATGGTAGGGCCCTGAAGAAATCAATTTAATTTGATTGAAACCATGGTAGACCCTTTATTTTTTCTCTAATAACAATATTACTATTATATATATATATATATATATATATATATATATATATAAAAATAGGTAGAAAAGATAAACAACTCGAGTCTCCACACACGTGAAAATCGACTGCTATTAATTGGTGTCTCGATTAATTCAGTGGATTTAACCCTGAAGATCCTTATGGTGAAACTCTTGTACCCATTTTATAATAAATTTGCTCTACTTAGTATTGAGCACTTTGTATTTGTTATATCGCTGACTTACCCCTCTTAATTCCACACTTACTAACCATCGTGACCAAATTCACCGGTAAGTCAACTTTTCCTTTATATATATATATATATATATATATATATATAATATAATAAGATAAATATATAAAGGTTTTACATATCTATTTATTAGGTGACAAAGGAACATTCACAACCATATTGGTTTCCTGCGATGCATTCATCAGGTGAAGATGTTTCAAAATAAACATGAGACATTTGAAACATCTTCACCTGATGAATGCATCGCATGAAACCAATATGGCTGTGAATGTTCCTTTGTCACCTAATAAATAGATATGTAAAACCTTTATATATTTATCTTATTATATTATATAACAGCTCTATTTTATATTGAGCACTCTACCAATAATACTGCCTTTGGTACACCGTTCCAGCAAAAGCTGAAACAGTGAACATCTCACAATATAGTATATATATATATATATATTAATAATTAATAATAATTAATAAGTCATCCACAGACACGTGTTTCGGCATATCATGCCTCCTCAGTGTGGCTAGACACAACTATCCTTGGGTAGGGTTCGAACTCAGACTGACCGTATGGTAGTCCGATATCTTATCCCCTCGCCCACTGACAGCTGATGCGGGACTGGTGTTTTTAAACTATTAAATACATAGAAAGTGTATGTATCATTCGGTCACTGAGAGATCAAATTTCCGGAGAAATGATCATTGCTTATTTGCTTAGTAGTGAGAGTTAATTTAAATTACCAATTAGAGAGCTCATTACCAAATTTATGGGAGCATATATATTAATAATTAATAATAATTAATAAGTCATCCACAGACACGTGTTTCGGCATATCATGCCTCCTCAGTGTGGCTAGACACAACTATCCTTGGGTAGGGTTCGAACTCAGACTGACCGTATGGTAGTCCGATATCTTATCCCCTGAATTAATTAGCAACATAAATATATTTTTCACTGGATAAAACAAATTCAATAAATTGAATGAATGAGGCATCATCGAATTTTCTGAAAAGTCAGTCCACCTTTCCCTCATCATATTGTGTCCCATCACGCGATATAATGATTTTTTCATGAATTATTCATTAATTCTTCTAAGTTCGAAAATATCTTCTGTTACGTCGAATTACTATTGTGTTATATTAGGGTTTGCAAACATTCGTCTGCTTTTCATTTTAAAAACGAATTAAAATTAATTAAATCGATTATTTAAGGTCAAATTAAGTCGAAACGTAGTAACATAATGAATATCAGTAAAAAAAAAAAAAAAATATTACACATGTAATTAATTTTTAATACATTTAAAACTATTTTTCGGACAATTTTAATCAAGATGGTCCCCCGTGAGTTGCCGTAAAATCTGTGTTTACAAAATAAATTTAACACTCACGATTGAAAAAAAAACCAAAAATCAGGGAATTATACGATTTTAATGAAATTCTCACTATTGATTTATCAATAAATGAATTCTATAATGCATTGGTTATTTTATTTAAAAACTTTCTGATTTAATGAGGTATTTCTGCTATGATAAATCAAAATTCATTTAAAATATAAGCAGCATGAATTTAAGTTTAAAATGTCATAATATTAGATTCTAAAAACATTTTTTTAATAAATACTTTACTTTAGCATCAATCACCCATATTTTTTGGTCGAAAACTGTATTGGAAATTTAGCGCCCCCCCCCCTTTAAACGGAACAAATATTGATGTATATATTTTTTTATTTTATAAGATAATAGCCAATTAAATTAGCATCAAAATGAGTAAAAAAAAAATCCCCCAAAATTATATTTTTTAGTTTTTATCTTAATTTTATTTTCCGATTTTCAGTACTTATTTACTACCAGAGCAGATTCCGTAAAAATGTTTTTCTTCTATTCACACCATCGATCTTTTGTATTTTTATTTATGCAGAAAAAAGTATCAATCACATATAACCCCACCGTTATAAGGGGGTCAAATTTAAGTGACCTGAAAAAAATCAGAATGTTTTGAAATAAAATAACAGATGCATCATAAAATGTATTCATTGCTAAATCAACACTGAAAATTTCATTAAAACGGACAATTCCTTGATTTTTGATAATTTTTTTCAAACGGAGGAGGGGGCAAATTTGTATTGTAAAAACACAGATTTTTTGACAAATTGGGTATACCTTATAGTATACCGTATATATATATTTACCAACCCCTCCGCACGAGTAGGATGCGACACAAGGTCAATTTTTTAAGCGGAGTTCAACAGGTTTGAATTCAGAGTTTTCCTTCCTAGACTGGTTAAAAGGTTAAAGAGCCCAGTCAGCCCTACTTATCCATAGCTGGAGGGAGAGTAGGATTCATACCTTTCCCAAGGGTATTAGCGCGAAGTTAAATGCAATTATCACATCCAGGATTTGAACTCGGACTAATATAGTATACCGTATAGGGTCTCAAATCAGTTTGTAAATACTGGGGAAAACAATTGTCTTTAATCGCCATACGAGATATCTTGAGAGAAATTGTATCCCAGGACTTCGTACACAGAAAGTGAATTTGATGGTAAGCAACAAAATTCCTAGACAATGTAGAGAAAACAACAATTGTCCTGAAACGGTTGACGATATATCTTGCCAATATGACCTCACTACAAAAATATCTCAGTTCTATTTTTCTTGTGTTTGAAAGAAAAAAAATTCCTCATTTTAATTGATTTACATTTTTATCTCATATCGGAATTAGGTGACCCGATTTTCTGGCTTAATGTTATTATAATCCAAGCTTATAATCTGGCTTCATGTTCTTATAATCCAAACTTGGTAACAATTCTAAAAAAAGGCTTTCTTGTGGATGAGGTAGAGGCGTATTACTCTCCGGTATCTGAGTTCAATCCTAGGTAATGCTAGTGTTTAGAATACTGATTTTAAAGGTTGGTAATCAGTCTCCCCACACTAATAAAAGTAATAAACAGTCTTGTTTAGAGACCTCATTTGCTTCCGATCAATCAACGGTTCCTGACAAATCACCGAAGTTAAGCAGAAAACCCCATTTAATACTTAGATGGGTGACCATTTAAGCAACAGCAGGTCCTGTAAGCAACTTGATATCAAAATGACTTGATTTGGCATTAAATGACCCGAAAAAGTTGACATGCCGTAAAACCAAACAACCACCTCATCTAGTCTTGTGCTCTTCTATATAGAAATTATTGTAAGGGGTTGGCGTCATAGCTGAAATAGCTGCGTACTAACTTCCGGGGCCATTTTAATTCTTTATTTCCACTTCTTTCTTTCTACCTGCTTTCCATTTTCTTTCATTAATTATTTTTCCTGAGAAAGTCACCGTGGTGCAGTGGCTAACGTGCTGGACTGCCACATCACAGTAAGTGAGTTCAAACTCCAGTCGCGCAATTACGTTTACTTTCGGACTAATACCCTTGGGAAAGTTATTAAGCCCCGTTATCACCCCCAGATATGAGTTAAATAGTACCACTACTGTTTGCTACAAGGATGGCTTTGACATTAAATAACCCACAAAGGTCGATATGCCATTAAACAAAGAAATTAACCAATCTCGTTTTTTGCTTTTATCTATTAGCCTTTTCTTTCTTTCTTAACATATTTTCATTGTAGCATGTCCCTTTTCATCCCTTTCGTTCATTCTTTTTTCTATTTGTCTTTTTTTATTCTTTCTTTCTTTCTTTATTCTTTTTTAGTTCCTCGGGTATTTTATAATATAAGTTGATGATTTGGGGTGCCTATTGGAGACTTGATTCTTTTTTTCTTTCGTTTTTCGTTTACTTTCTTATTCATTATGTTTCATTGTTTCTTTCTTTCATTTGTACTTTTTTCCATTTTTATTTCCTTAATTCTACTTTCTTTCGTCTCTTTCTTTTTTCATTTTAATTTTTTTCATGTTTATTTCCTCATTTTTTTTCTTTTTTCATTTATTCATTCTTCCCATTTCTTTCTTCTTTTCTATTCATTTTTACAATTTTTACTAAGAGAGCTCAATGTATGTTTTAATGTGTTTGATTGCTTTTCTGTTATTGTTATTATTGTCATAACAATAAAAATTAATTTAAGATTTATTGAAACACTATTGTGCAACAATAATTCATACTTAGCAGAGCTTATGGATATACCGCAGTATGATAATTTAGTTATTACAACGTTTGATATTTTAATTAAGAGCTATTGAAAAAATTTCAATATGTAAAAGTATAATAATCTTGATTTAATTCTCTCTCACTCTTTTTTTCTTTATTCCCTTCTATTTATCTTTTCATTATGTTCGACTGAAACAGATTAGCGTTATCGCTTTCATGCGCTCAGTTCCTCTGTCTATATTTCCCTTACTCTCTTTATTTATTTCTTATTATATCTTTATGTGTAGCATTCCTCTCCCCTCTCTCTTTAATAATGAAAGCGAAATGGTCCATTATTTAGCTGAGGTGACGACACTCGTGAGAAATAAGAATCCAGAGGATAAGCAACAGTACATAAGCAGGATTTACACTTTTGCATTTTATCTTGGATGGTATCGACGGTCTCAGAGTGTGTTGCAAGGTGATAACGGTTGTATAGTTAAGAAACACAAGCATTGATATATGAATGTTATTTATACTTTCAATGGGCTATATTTTTGGTATGGAAATATGTCAGGATTATATTACGTCTAAAGGGGAAATAACTCTCTTTATCCGTCTGACTGATAACGTGTTCATTGTTTGCCACGGAAAAAAGTGCCTATGCCCACTTCTTTGCACGTTCCTTCTAGATTTAATCTGATTCTTTTTCTTTTCATTTTTTTGCAAGGAATACTTTTTTTATATAGATCTTATATATATATATATATATATATATATATATATATATATAAGAGAGAGAGAGAGAGAGAGAGATCTTTTTCTTTTTATTTTGCTACTCATCATTTTTTAAAGTTGTTTCTTTTTTCTTCTCGTTTCTTTTCATCTTCATTCTTCCTCTTCTTTATTTATTTTTCTTTTGCTTCTGAACATCCTTCTGATGCATTTTTTCTAGATATATATATTTACCATCCCCTCCAAATATATATAGTTATTTACTAAGCTTAACTTAGATGTGGCACAAAGCCAGAAGTATGGGACACCCAATGAGAATCGAACTCAATATCAACAGTCTGCAAATCTACCTTGATAACCATTACACCACGGGAGGTGCCCCTCCGCATATATACAAGGTGTGTGCTAGTTCCCCGCTTATACTTATAGACTCAGCGAGATGATGTGGTCTATTCCTTAGCCAATCGCTGGCCATACTGCTGATGCGATGATTCTTTCTCAGTCAACTAGCAACCTTCGACGAGGGAACCTAGGATTCTCTACCTGAGAGGATTACCAAAGGAACCAAATCGGAGGACTCTCTACCTAGAATCAACTGGCCAATTATGGCCCTTAAAAACTTAACACCCTCCGTTTTCATCTAATCTTCCATTTTTCTTCGTTTTCTTCTTTACTCCTTTTCTTCTTTTATTTAAACACCTAAAAATTTAGATCCACTTTCTTTTAGCGCCGTATCTTTCTCTTATTTTAGCTTTTTTCATGTTTATTACCACATGTTGAGAATTTCCAGTATATAAGGTGTGTGCTAGATACCCGCTCTTACTTATAGACTAGGTCGGAATCATGTGATCTAACTCTTGGCCAATCACTGGCAGTACTCTGAGGTTGATACAATACTTAAACCACCCTACTGGTCATAATTATTGTGACACCCATGGACGACGGACATAGGATTACATCACTGGACCTTTACCAATACGTAGGATAGGACTTTACGCTTACCAAAGGATTCCATAACATAGGACTTTCTTTAAGCCCTTTTCAACTGGCCAAGGATGGCATTTAAAAACTTTACAGCACAATTCATTTTTCTTTAATTATTTATTTCCATTTCTACTTCCTTTATTTCATTTTCTTCTATTCATTTCATCTTGTTTATATCTTTATTACCCATTTCTTTCTTTCTTTCTTTCTTTCTTTCTTTCTTTATTTCTTCCTTTCTTTCTTTCTTTCTTTCTTCCTTTCTTCTTTCTTCTTTCTTTCTTTCTTCTATTTCCTCTGTTCGTTTCTTTCGTTCTTTTTCCGCTTCTGAAGATCCCTTCATTTTCCTCTTCTCTTCTTCACATAATTCTTCGTCGACTTCTTCTTTACTACTTTTTTTCTTTCTATTTAAACGCCTAACCATTTTCAATGCCCAGGGCGACCACCCTATCCACTTTTGATTTCTTTAAATCTCATATAATTACCACAATTCAATCGATTTTTTTGTTTATTATTTCTTTTTCTTTCTTTCCTCAATTTACCGCCCCCCCAATTCACAAAATTAAATCGTTCAATTTGCCGCCATTAAATTAACTTTCCGCCATCTTTCAACAAAGTTATAGCCTCGTTGTGGTAATTCTAAATTCCAAGTGAAAAATCAACGTGACGTTAATTATTCACTGTGGAAGCATTTATTTTATTTCGGAATTTTCGATAATACTTCATTTTCTCACTCCCTTCTTCTCGCCATCTCTTTATCTCTCCACTCACGTGTTAGTAACAAATATTTTTCTAAAACTTAAGAAAAACAAATATGTTTATTCTATTAGAGAAAAAAAAACTATGCCAAAAAAAATAAGTAAACAAAATTAGCTAATTTGGAATCAGCTTTAAACTTTCAACACAAATCTTATTATAATGGAGATTGTGTGTTTTTCTGTCTGTAACCGAAACTATATTCCTATTCAAGTCACAATTCTCTTAGTTATTGACATCACATAAACCATGATTTTATTTTTATCTAAACCTCAATTATTAATAAAATTGTCTTACATTATTAATACTGTTAACTATGTCTACATACTGACAACATGCAATTATATTTATATATACAACAAAATAGCGGTTTACAGTGTGAACGGGAAGGCTAATTTGCATATTAATATGAAAAAATCAAATTTAATAAATATGTGCTTAGTATTATTGATTTCTAACTGTTTGGTTTTATTTTAATGAATATAAGCAAAAATCTCTTCAATGAATCTTAAATGAAATCCATTAACAAGATAAAATAACTGTCATGTTATTCTTTACTTCCTCTTATAACTAAATACTTAAATTAGAAAAATAACAATGAAAGACGAGAGTGATGGAAGAGTAAGTTTCAGTTGTTCCATTTTTTATTATACCCCTCTGTTTCAAATCTTTTATTATACTCCCTCTGTTTCAAATCTTTTTATCTGTATTCTTATTTAGTTTCATTAGATTTTCTAATTTAATACAATATTTTATTACATTAAAACTTAAATACTTGCACCCGGAGGGTGCATATATTTGCTAGTATAAACTAATGAAGTAGATGGATTTTTTTCAAACCTTTATGATGGCCTCTGTTTCCTCTGCCGAGGGGTAATACACCTACAAAAAGGATGACGGTTAAATCGAACTTAACGGACCTAAATTCCATCATCGTATGTCGCCTCACCGAATGAAAAGAATACCAAAAAAATCAGGGAATTAACCGAATTTTCCTAACTCTTCTCTATTCACAATTGACAACATTTTTTTTTAGAATTTAATAAATTCAAAGCTGTTTTTACGTGTTTGCTTCCACTTCTATTTGTCAGCTATGATAAACAATTAAAAAAATAAAAGTGTTGAGTATTAAATGTTTTCATGTGATATCAGCTGAACACTTAAAACACGTGGGCTCAAAAAAAGAAATTATCTTTGAAGTTATCTACTATTTTCACTCAGTAAGCGTAATCAATCATCTTTGTTTATTGAAGCATTACTACCGAAGAAAGATCAGACGGTTAAATCGAACTTAACGGACCTAAATTCCACCATCCTATGTCGCCCCACCGAATGAAAAAATACCAAATATCAGGGATAACCGAATTTAATGAAATTTTCAGTGTTGATATATAAATGAATAAAACATATAATGCACCAGTTATCTTATTTAAAACGTTTACATTTTTCAGGTCAGTTAACTTTGATGGTTTTGGTTTGGTTTGGTTTGTTTTACGGCATATCAACCTCGGGGGGTCAATTAATGCCGACAAAGTTGTGAAATAAATTCATTTTTAATGCATAATAACATTTTGTTTATCAACTCATGTTTTTCTATTTAACCCATGGATGGGACCCTAACAGGTACTACCATCCGGGTCAGAGTGAGCCAGGGATCAATGGTGATGAAGGGGTGCCCACATTCCCCAAACCTGGAACCTCACCATCAGATAGAGTTTAACGTCATTCCCAGGACATGTAGGCCTCGCAGCCACCGCCTTCTAGCACCCATACGATAAAAAGGAGCTGGGGCTTGCCATAAAGGCAATAGGGTTGGGGCAATCATATAGGTGCTAGTGCTTGACTTAATCGACAGATTGATCGGAGGGGGCCTCTCCGACCGCCCGTCTAGCCCAAGATAGGGCCAAAGTGGAGTATTGCAAGTCATGAACTGCTCATCCACCTGGGCTTATCCTTAAGCATCACGGGTCACCACCCACGGCTAAGAGTTGGCCCCATTGGGGGAGTCTTACCCCTCTGCAGGGGTGCAGTCGGTGCATTCTAACGCCCGACCGACAGGGAGGAGTTAACTTTGAACCACGTATCTTTGAGGCGTAACACAAGTTCGATTTAACCAGGATAAAATACCAATTAAAAGGAATGTCCTGGATATGATCTGGTGGTAAGGCTCCAGTTCTGTAGCTCTGATGAGTATAGAGCACTCCTTCATTGGCATTGCTCTCAGCGTTATCAGAAATCATCTCAACAAGCACACAAGTATTCAAACACCAATATGCCAAATTCTAGTTGAAGAAACATCCGGATATTATATATATATTATATTATCATATTAGTCTACTAACAGTAATAAGAAAAAAGGAACCAAAAAGTAGAGTTGGTGAAGTGGCCTATTGTCGGTATCAGTTCATGAGTTTATCCCCTTTTCGCTAGTACTGGACCAGGGAGATTGTTTTGCTGAGAAGGAGCGCTACACCTACCGCCAGATCTACACTTTACCGCACAGATCAGATTATCCAATCTGTGGTACTCATGCGGTGACTTGGCGGGGACGGGTATCGAACCAGGAACATAGCAATCCCTAAAGAACCCAAATACGCGATTTAAAATGCTTACGATCAAATCTCGTTGAAAGCACCATTTCCTGCTTAATCACAGGATCTAAGTACAGACTAGCCTGCTCAATACTTAGATGGGTGACCATTTAAGCAACACCAGGTTGTAGGTATTACAAATATCAAAATGACTTGGTTCGGCATTAAAAAAAAAGTAAGTAAAGTCGTCGGGGTGGCCTAATGTCGGTATCGGCCAGACAGCGAGGGAGTCTATCCCTTTTAACTAGTGCTAGACCAAGGAGATTATTTTAGCATCTGAGGTTGAGTGCCACACCTACGATCAGCTCCTCACTTTACCGCACAGATCCCTGTGCTACTGATTCGCTGAGTTGGCGAGGGCCGGTATCGAACCAAGAACCTTGTGATTCCTGGCCGAACACTCTACCGACTGAGCTAAACCGGAAATAGTTGATATGCCGTAAAACCAAACAACCACCTCACCTGGCCTTGTGTCCTCCTATATAAAATTTAGAAATTATTGTAAAGGGTTGGCGTCATAGCTGAAATAGCTGCGTACTAACATCCGGGGCCATTTTAATTCTTTATTTCTACTTCTTTCTTTCTTCCTGATTTCCATTTTCTTTCGTTCTTTCGTTTTTCTGAGAAAGACCCCGTGGTGTAGTGGCTAACGTGCTGGACTGCGACATCACAGTAAGTAAGTTCAAACCCCAGTCGCTCTATCGCGTTTACTTTCGGATCAAAAGGGTTGATATGCCGTAAAGCAAAACAACCAACAATCTTTCGATTTAAAAATAATCAAAATTGAAAAAAAAAAAAAGGGACGAAATGCTAGTTTTAAAATAATATATATATATATAATATATATATATATAGATAGATAGATATAAAATGAAAATAGAAGTGAATCCGACGGTATGTTGAAAATAGAAATAAAAGAAAGAAAGTATACACTGGATAAAATAGGATATTTTAATCAATTTTACTTACACTTGTTTCGGTCAGGAGTGTATCCATGTGTACATTATTCAAACTATTATTATTTTTAGATAACCAAATGAAATGAAATAATAATAATAGAAAAAAATGTAGAAATGTTCCGCACACAAAGAAAATTCGACCATCCTCAGAGTAAATCCTTATTTTTTTAAAATGAAATTTTTTGGAAAGCGGAGCATTTTTTAAATGTTCTGTTTCTATACTTTCTTTCTGTATTTCTTTTTTCTTATATATATATATATATAATATATATATAATATATAATATATATATATATATAATATATATAATATATATATATAATATATATATATATATATATATAATATATATATATTTAAAATCACCCAACAAGATCAATTTTGGAGTGGGAGTTCTAAATGCATTTAATAAATTAGAACCCCCCAAACTGTCACATGACCCAAGTTGGCGCCACACTGACGCCAATATTATTCTTGTTTCTACTGCGACCGTTACATGATATCAACTGATATTTCAGTCGTGCACGCCAACTTCGATTAAAAACAAACATGGAAAAGCAAGTTTTTATATCTTTTTTTTATTCCGCATTCTATGAGTATTCATTTGATGAATAACAGGGTTATACAAGCAGGACCTGTGGATATACCACAGTATGATAATTGGATTATTACAAGGTTTGATTTGTTTATATAGAACTACTGTAAAATAGTACAGTATGTAAAAAGTATAATAATCTTGATTTAACTCTCTCTCACTCTTTTTTTTTCCTTCTTTTTCTTTTCATCTTTTCATTATGTTCAATTCAAAGCAGATTAGATTATGCTTCAGCGTTCCCACCCTCTCTCTATCTCTCCTCTCCTCTCTTTCTTTTTATATATTTTCTGTGTAGCATATGGTTTTTTTTTTTTTAATAATAAAAACGGAAGTGTCCATTGTTTGGCTGAGGTGACAGCACTCATAAGAAATAAGAAAGGTGGATAAGCAACACCAGATAATCAAAATTTCCATATTTGCATTTAATAGGGACGGTGTGGACCGTCTCATTTTTAACCAGAGGGTGTTGAAAGATGATAGGAACATATATATATTATCAAAAAACAAAACAACAAAACAAAAGAACCCCACCCCAACCCTCCCCAAAAAACCCAACAAGAATCAAATGTAAATTGACTAGAAATGAGGCAAGATTAGCATAATGGTTAGGATTGTAGGAAATAAAATCGTTGAACCGGGTTCAAATCCTGGACAATGCTAATTGCATTTTGCTTCATTATGTTCTCAACCTCCTTCACGAGCTAGGGTAAATACCAGGGCAGACTGGGCTATTTAGTCTTGGAAAGGAAACCAATCTAGGAGAAGGACAACTCTAAATTCAAAGCGCCTGTACTCAGGTTAAAACCGATCTTGATTTTTTAAATTCAAATTGTGATCCACCACAACAATTCAGGTAAACTGAATTTATGTTTATAGTGTGCTTGGGTAGTATAAGTCTAAAAAAGCTGTTACACGTAATATCAACCTTGACATGGACTGTTCAGTTATAATCTTTTCAAACAATGTCGATATTTATTTAACAAAACTTCTGTGTTCGCTCTCGGCTCTTATCGAAGATACGTCAGTGCTATTTTCATTCTTATTTTAATATTTTTAGAACAATATGTAAATGTACAAAGATGATAGATTCCACCAGACTGACAAAAATAGACTCCTTTTTACTGCTTCAACTTACTGGTTAATTTTGACACTGAAAATGTTATTCATATTTTACTAAGTCTAGCCATGTCTGGCACAAGGCCAACATATATGGCACAAGTTACGTCGATATATATATATATATATATATATATATGTGTGTGTGTGTGTGTGTGTGTGTACATATATGTGCTCATCTCATGTATATATATATATATATATATATATATATATATATATATATATATATATATGTATATATAAAATTTTTTTTTGTGATGAAGCAAAGAAAATACAGTGCTCAATCACAAATTGTGAGAGCTAATATTTATTTAATTTGTTGAGTTTTTTAAAAAAGTAAATGCTTATTATAGACAGCTACCCAGGTTGTCTTGATAAGTCGCAATCATCAGGCTGTCAAATTAGATCTTATTTGACAGTCTGATGATTGCGACTTAGCAAGACAACCTGGGTAGCTGTCTATAATAAGCATTTACTTAAAAAAAACTCAACAAATTAAATATATATATATATATATATATATATATATATATATATATATATATATGAGTCTATATATGTGTGTTATATCATATATATAAAGTTGTTCTGGTTCAAGTTAAGAACTCCCCGAAAAGGTATTCCTCACCTGATGATCACATAGTTGAGAAACTGACAGTCCCAAAGTGGTGTTGATGCTTTGTCTACACTACCCTAACTCAATCTATGGGATCATCAGGTCAGGAGTACCTTTTGGAGGGGAGCTCTTAACTTGAATCAGATATTAAATGTATATATCAGTGTTTTATATATACTAGCAAATATATGCACCCTCTGGGTGCAAGTAGTTAAGTTTTAATGTAATAAAATATTGTATTAAATTAGAAAAACTAATGAAACTAAATAAGAATGCAGATAAAAAGATTTGAAACAGAGGGAGTATAATCGAAAAATAGAACAACTGAAACTTACTCTTCCATCACTCTCGTCTTTCATTGTTATTTTTTCTAATTTAAGTATTTAGTTATAAGAGGAAGTAAAGAATAAAATTACAGTTATTTTATCTTGTTAATGGATTTCATTTAAGATTCATTGAAGAGACTTTTGCTTATATTCATTAAAATAAAACCAAACAGTTAGAAATCAATAATACTAAGCACATATTTATTAAATTCGATTTTTTAATATTAATATGCAAATTAGCCTTCCCGTTCACACTGTAAACCGCTATTTTGTTGTATATATAAATATAATTGCATGTTGTCCGTATGTAGACATAGTTAACAGTATTAATAATGTAAGACAATTTTATTAATAATTGAGGTTTAGATAAAAATAAAATCATGGAGAATGTGATGTCAATAACTAAGAGAATTGTGACTTGAGTAGAAATATAGTTTCGGTTACAGACAGAAAAACACACAATCTCCATTATAATAAGATATATATATATATATACTAGTGTTTTATATATATATATTATATATATATATATATTAGTGTTTTACACACACACACACATACACGCACATATATATATATATAGAGGGAAAAAATAATGTTTGATTGTTTTAGAAGCATGAAAAAAATGAATATCAAAACAAAATGATACTGTACATTACATTTTAAAAGTTATTTATTTACTAATATTTCGAGGGTGCGCCCCTCTTTATGTCTGTGATTGACTGTTATTTGTCTGTGGTCTTTTTGGGGTCAGGTAGCGTTCAGTCTAGCCTGGTGGTTGATTGGTTGTCTTTGATGTTATTCTATTGTAACAATTAACTTTTTCTTACAAGCGCTAACAAAAATATATATCCACTGGTCACAAGTATTTAAGTTTTGATATAATTAAATATAATTTAAATTGTAATATATAAACAGCAGCAACAGCACTAAAAGAAGACCTTATGGTAACAGAGAGAGAGAGAGAGAGAGAGAGAGAGAGAGAGAGAGAGAGAGAGAGAGAGAGAGAGAGATTGAATGCCTAATGAAATTAATTAAGAACACAAAAAAGATTACACTATTCTTACTTTATTCTAAATTGATTTCAATATAAAACTATATATAGGATTGCTTCTAATAATTTGAGAATAAAACAATAATATTGAAAATCAATAGCACTAAGTAATTATCTATTAAACATGGTTTTGTTAAAACCGGTATGCAAATTATTCCCAACATTATACTATGTAAACATTTATTTCTTAATGATATACTATTCATATATAATTAAGAAATAAATGTTTACACAGTACATGGTGTTAAAAAAAGCAATGTGCGTTATATTATAGCACACATTCCTTTTTTAACACGTTAATAATATGGGCTGTTTTGAGGCAAATACATCCCAGCCAAACTTTTATAGAAGCATTGTTGATAAATATGATGCTAATTAAGATTAAATAATGATTATTCAATAACCATTAAATATATAATGTAAAATATAAGGAAATTGTGACGTTGGTGGAGACGTAGTTTCGGTTACAAACAGACATACACATATTCTCCATTATAATAAGATAGCACACTGAACGAACCAGTTCTCGGCCGATCACCAATGTTAAGCAACGTAGAGCCTGGTCAGTACTTTGATGAGTTACCCCTTGGGAATAGCAGATGTTGTAAGTGTTAAGTATCTGGTCGGCATCCTAGGTTCCAGATGTAATAAGTAAGTAAGCAAGCCAATAAGAATCCGGTTTTAGAGTATTCTTTGTAAGTCCTACGTCCAAGAGAATCCAAATGTCAATGAAATAAGCTCAGAATGGTGCCTCTATTAATACAGCAGAAGCAGCAGCAGCAGTGCCAGTGATTGGACAATAGAAATCTACCCCAGGTCACGTGGTAGTCAACGAGTCTATATTTAGGAGTGACCATTTGCCCATGCCTTATATCAAATAACTCAACAGTAAGCATCTTTAAACAAGGCTAATTTAGCTCAGTCGATAGAGAATCCGCCTAGAAAACACAGAGTTCCAGTTTTCGATACCGGTCTTCGGTAACTCATTGCATGAGAGTAGCACAGCTTTGGATCTGTGAGGTAAAATGGGAGCTGATGATACGTGTGACGCTCCACTCCAGTTCGCAAAAAATCTTCCTGGTGCTAGAGAAATAGGCTCCTTTACTGTCCGGCTGATACCGACAATATGCTACTCCGCCAACTTTACTTTTGCTTTATGGTTCTGGAGTTTTGGAAAATGTGGGGTACCCCGTAACTACCATTACTCCAGGTCCACTGTGACTCGGAATGATTTGTATTCAAATGTGGATACTAGAAACCATATAAATATGTGCAAATTTTATTAGATAGAAATATTTGAAACCATATTATTGTATGTAGATTATTTGCATTAGATAGTAATACTTGAAACCATATAACTGTGTGTAAATTATTTGTATTTGAATATGGATACAGGAAACCATACAAATATGTATAAATTGTATTAGATAGGAATACTTGAAACGATATTGTGTGCACATATTTTGGATTAGACAGGAATACTTGAAGCCATATAACTATGTGCAAATTATTTGTATTAAAGTATGGATACATGAAAGCATATCAAAATGTACAAATTCTATGAGATAGAAATACTTGAGACCGTAATGTGTGCAGATTTTTTGCATAGATAGGAATACTTGATATCAATATAACTGTGTGCAAATATTTGTATTAGATAGGAATAACTTGATATCATATAACTGTGTGCAAATTATTTGTATTAGATAGACTTGATATCATATAACTGTGTGCAAATTATTTGTATTAGATAGGAATACTTGATATCATATAACTGTGTGCAAATTATTTGTATTAGATAGGAATACTTGATATCATATAACTGTGTGCAATTATTTGTATTAGATAGGAATACTTGATATCATATAACTGTGGTGCAAATTATTTGTATTAGATAGGAATACTTGATATCATATAACTGTGTGCAAATTAATTTGTATTAGATAGGAATACTTGATATCATATAACTGTGTGCAAATTATTTGTATTAGATAGGAATACTTGAATATCTTGATATATATAACTGTGTGCAAATTATTTGTATTAGATAGGAATACTTGATATCATATAACTGTGTGCAAATTATTTGTATTAGATAGGAATACTTGATATCATATACTGTGTGCAAATTATTTGTATTAGATAGGAATACTTGATATCATATAACTGTGTGCAAATTATTTGTATTAGATAGGAATACTTGATATCATATAACTGTGTGCAAATTATTTGTATTAGATGGAACATTGATATCATATTACTGAGTACAAATTATTTGTATTGATAGGAATACTTGAAACCATATAACTGTGTGCAATCATTGTATTAGATAGGAATACTTTGATATCATATAACTGTGTACAAATTATTTGTGTTAGATAGGAATACTTGAACCATATAACTGTGTGTGCAAATTATTTGTATTAGATAGGAATACTTGATATCATATAACTGTGTGCAAATTATTTGTATTAGATGGACACTTGATATCATATTACTGAGTACAAATTATTTGTATTAGATAGGAATACTTGAAACCATATAACTGTGTGCAAATCATTTGTATTAGATAGGAATACTTGATATCATATAACTGTGTACAAATTATTTGTGTTAGATAGGAATACTTGAAACGCATATAACTGTGTGCAAATTATTTGTATTAGATAGGAATACTTGATATCATATTACTGAGTACAAATTATTTGTATTAGATAGGAATACTTGAAACCATATAACTGTGTGCAAATCATTGTATTAGATAGGAATACTTGATATCATATAACTGTGTACAAATTATTTGTGTTAGATAGGAATACTTGAAACCATATAACTGTGTGCAAATTATTTGTATTAGATAGGAATACTTGATATCATATTACTGAGTACAAATTATTTGTATTAGATAGGAATACTTGAAACCATATAATGTGTGCAAATTATTTATATCAGATAGGAATACTTGAAACCATATAACTGTATGCAAATTATTTGTATTAGATAGGAATGCTTGCTATGATATAACTGAGAGTAAAAAAAAAGAAAGAAAAACAAAAAAAACTCTTGAAAAAAAAAACGACAAAAATGTAAATATGTATGTACAATGAACACATATTCTCAATCTCTAGGCATAAAATAACCACTGACCGGATGACATGCCATTAAAATCAATCACTGCTCTTTCAGGAGAGCTCTGTCTCTGTTTACATCATTCTAACGTCAAAACATCTGCACTGAGTGACTTCGTAGAAAGCTAACGTAGTGACGAGAATCATGTCATTTGACTTACATTATATCTTCCTCTTTTTAAAATCTTTTTGCTTTGAACGTCAATGTCTTTTCTTTCCGTTTCCTTTTTCAATGTTCCGGAAGTTCATAAATATGCAACATAAATATTAACAGAAGCCTAACATGTGATCCCTTCACGATGCAATCTCTCATTGCATAAAAACAGCAGGCAACAGCACTAAAAGAAAACCTGAAAGAGAGGAAGAGAAAGAGAGAAAGAGAAGAGAGAGAGAGAGAGAGAGAGAGAGAGAGAGAGAGAGAGAGAGAAGAAGAGAGAGAATGTGATAGAGTGAGTGAATGAGAAAGTTGTGAGTGAGAGTGAAAAAGGAGAGGAGAAAGAGACAGAGAAGGAGAGAGAGAGAGAGAGAGAGAGAGAGAGAGAGAGAGAGAAGAGAATATAATAGAATGATAGAGTGAGTGAATGAGAGATTGTGAGTAAGAATGAAAGAGGGGGGGAGAGAGGAAAGAGAGAGAGAGAGGAGAGGGGAAAAGAGAGAGAGAGAGTGTGTTGTGTGTATGTGTGTTGTGTGAGAGAGAGAGGAGAAAGAGAGAGAGAGAGAGAGAGAGAGAGAGAGAGAGAGAGAGAGAATATAACTCAGAATGATAGAGTGAGTGAATGAGAGATTGTGAGTAAGATGAAGAGGGAAGAAGAGAAGAGAGAGAGAGAGAGAGAGAGATAAGGAGAGAGAGAGAGAGAGAGAGAGAGAATATAACGAGTGATAGAATGGGTGAATGAGAGATTGTGAGTAAGAATGAAGACGGAGGAGAGAGAAAGAAAGAGAGAATGAGAGAGAGAAAAGAGAGAGAGAATGAGAGAGAGAAGATATATATATATAAGGAGAGATATATAAGGAGAGAGGAGAGAGAGGAGAGGAAGAGAGAGAGAGAGAGAGGAAAGAGAGGAGAGAGAGAAGAGAGAAATTATAGCGACGCTCCGAGTTACACGGAAGTTGGGATACGAGAGTGGGTTGCAAAATGTCTAATGCAGGGAACCCTTGGTTTTTCTGTGCATGCTGAAACTGAAACTCTTTATGTAGATTCAGTATCTTGGTCTTGACAGAAATCACCCATAACTCATCAATCAGAAGTAGTTCACTTGACCGAATCCGCGCAAGTTTATTCCACTTAATCCAGGCTATAACTGGCGCCAACACGTGTCACTACCTTTTCGTTGGTATGTGGTGATGATATAGGACGATAAGTAATAAGTATTTTACGAACAGAGAATTGTGATAGTATCGAGTACCAACCGGACAGCAAGGGAGTCCTATTCGCCTTTTTTTCGCGTTAGCTTTAAAGTAGAGAGAGAGAGAGAGAGAGAGAGAGATTGAATGCCTAATGAAATTAATTAAGAACACAAAAAAAGATTACACTAATTTTTATTTTATTCTAATTGATTTCAATATAAAACTATATATAGGATTGCTTCTAATAATTTGAGAATAAAACAATAATATTGAAAATCAATAGCACTAAGTAATTATCTATTAAACATGGTTTTGTTAAAACCGGTATGCAAATTATTCACAACATTATACTATGTAAACATTTATTTCTTAATGATATACAATTCATATATAATTAAGAAATAAATGTTTACACAGTACATGGTGTTAAAAAAAGCAATGTGCGTTATATTATAGCACACATTCCTTTTTTAACACGTTAATAATATGGGCTGTTTTGAGGCAAATACATCCCAGCCAAACTTTTATAGAAGCATTGTTGATAAATATAATGCTAATTAAGATTAAATAATGATTATTCAATAACCATTAAATATATAATGTAAACTATAAGGGAATTGTGACGTTGGTGGAGACGTAGTTTCGGTTACAAACAGACATACACATATTCTCCATTATAATAAGATATCACACTGAACGAACCAGTTCTCGGTCGATCACCAATGTTAAGTAGCATAGAGCCTGGTCAGTACTTTGATGAGTTACCCCTTGGGAATAGCAGATGTTGTAAGTGTTAAGTATCTGGTCGGCATCCTAGGTTCCAGATGTAATAAGTAAGTAAGCAAGCCAATAAGAATCCGGTTTTAGAGTATTCTTTGTAAGTCCTACGTCCAAGAGAATCCAAATGTCAATGAAATAAGCTCAGAATGGTGCCTCTATTAATACAGCAGAAGCAGCAGCAGCAGTACCAGTGATTGGACAATAGAAATCTACCCCAGGTCACGTGGTAGTCAACGAGTCTATATTTAGGAGTGACCATTTGCCCCATGCCTTATATCAAATAACTCAACAGTAAGCATCTTTAAACAAGGCTAATTTAGCTCAGTCGATAGAGAATCCGCCTAGAAAACAGAGAGTTCCAGTTTCGATACCGGTCTTCGGTAACTCATTGCATGAGTAGCACAGCTTGGATCTGTGAGGTAAAATGGGGAGCTGATGATACATGTGACGCTCCACTCCAGTCGCAAAAAATCTTCCTGGTGCTAGAGAAATAGGCTCCTTTACTGTTCGGCTGATACCGACAATATGCCACTCCGCCAACTTTACTTTGCTTTATGGTTCTGGAGTTTTGGAAAATGTGGGGTACCCCGTAACTACCATTACTCCCAGGTCCACTGTGACTCGGAATGATTTGTATTCAAATGTGGATACTAGAAACCATATAAATATGTGCACATTTTATTAGATAGAAATATTTGAAACCATATTATTGTATGTAGATTATTTGCATTAGATAGTAATACTTGAAACCATATAACTGTGTGTAAATTATTTGTATTTAAATATGGATACAGGAAACCATACAAATATGTATAAATTGTATTAGTTAGGAATACTTGAAACCATATTGTGTGCACATATTTTGCATTAGACAGGAATACTTGAAGCCATATAACTATGTGCAAATTATTTGTATTAAAATATGGATACATGAAACCATATCAAAATGTACAAATTGTATGAGATAGAAATACTTGAGACCGTAATGTGTGCAGATTTTTTGCATTAGATATGAATACTTGAAACCATATAACTGTATGCAAGTTATTTGTATTAGATATGAATACTTGAAACCATATAACTGTGTGCAAATTATTTGTATTAGATAGGAACACTTGATATCATATAACTGTGTACAAATTATTTGTATTAGATAGGAATACTTGAAACCATATAACTGTGTGCAAATCATTTGTATTAGATAGGAATATTTGATATCATATAACTGTGTACAAATTATTTGTGTTAGACAGGAATACTTGATATCATATAACTGTGTGCAAATTATTTGTATTAGATAGGAATACTTGATATCATATAACTGTGTGCAAATTATTTGTATTAGATAGGAATACTTGATATCATATAACTGTGTACAAATTATTTGTTTTAGATAGGAATACTTGATATCATATAACTGTATGCAAATTATTTATACCAGATAGTAATACTTGAAACCATATAAATTTTGAGCAAATTATTTATACCAGATACGAATACTTGAAACCATACAACTGTTTGTAAATTATTTGTATTAGAATATCGATACTTGAAGCCATATAAATATGTATAAATTCTATTAGATATGAAATACTTGAGACCGTAATGTGTGCAGATTTTTTGCATTAGATAGGAATACTTGAAACCATATAACTGTGTCCAAATTATTTGTATTAGATGGGCATGCTTGCTATGATATAACTGAGAGTAAAAGAAAGGAAGAAAAAAAAACTCTTAAGAAACAACGTCAAAAATGTAAATATGTATGTGCAATGAACACATAAAATAACCCATGACGGATGACATGCCGTGAAAATCAATCACTGCTTTTTCAGGAGAGCTATATCTCTGTTTACATCATTCTAACGTCAAAACATCTGCACTGAGTGACTTCGTAGAAAGCTAACGTTGTGACGAGCATCATGTCATTTGACTTACATTATATCTTCCTCTTTTTAAAATCTTTTTGCTTTGAACGTCAATGTCTTTTCTTTCCGTTTCCTTTTTCAATGTTCCGGAAGTTCATAATATGCAACATAAATATTAACAGAAGCCTAACATGTGATCCCTTCACGATGCAACACCTCATCATTGCATTAAAAACAGCAGCAACAGCACTAAAAGAAAACCTGATGGTGACAGAGAGAGAGAGAGGAGAGAGAGAAGAGAGAGAGGAGAGAAGAGGAAAGAGAGAGAATATAACAGAATGATAGAGTGAGTGAATGAGAGATTGTGGGTAAGAATGAAAGAGGGGAGGAGAGAGAAAGGAGAGAGAGAGAGAGAGAGAGAGAGAGAGAGAGAGAAAATATAACAGAGTGATAGAATGGGTGAATGAGAGATTGTGAGTAAGAATGAAAGAGGGAGGAGAGAGAAAGAGAGAAGGAAGGAGAGAGAGAAAGAGAGAGAGATAAGGATAGAGAGAGAGAGAGAGAGAGAGAGAGAAGAGAGAGAGAGAGATAAGGAGAGAGATAATGAGAGAGAGAGAGAGATAAGGAGAGAGTGAGAGAGAGACAGAGAAAAATATAAGAGTGATAGAATGGGTGAATGAAAGATTGTGAGAGTGAAAGAGGGAGGAGAAAGAGGAGAGAGTAAATATTAGAGAGAGTGTGAGTGAAAGAAAGTAACTGAGTGATAGTGAGAAAAGGTTGTGTGAGAGAGAGAGAGAGAGAGAGTATAAGTTTGTGTTAAAATTCTGGTCGCCATTTTAGTCGTTTTGTCCTTTTGTTGGTAAAGCCAAGTTGGTATTGAGTTTAGGTTCAGTTGGTTAAACCTGCAATCCTAATCTGTTGTATTCTTTGAAATCCTTAGTATAAAAGAGTTTAGTATCAGTAGTTCTCCTAGTAATCCTAGTCTATAGGTGTTGCACGCAGAAAGTTCAGTTAGCAATTGATTTCAGGACTGCAACCAACGATCTTTAATGCTTTCTGTATACGTTTCTCATTGACCAATTTTTACCTTAGTATAAAAGAGTGTAGTATCAGTAGTTCTCCTAGTAATCCTAGTCTGTAGGTGTTGCTCGCAGAAAGTTCAGTTAGCAATTGATTTCAGGACTGCAACCAACGATCTTTAATGCTTTCTGTATACGTTTCTCATTGACCAATTTTTTACCTTAGTATAAAAAGAGTGTAGTATCAGTAGTTCTCCTAGTAATCCTAGTCTGTAGGTGTTGCTCGCAGAAAGTTCAGTTAGCAATTGATTTCAGGACTGCAACCAACGATCTTTAATGCTTTCTGTATACGTTTCTCATTGACCAATTTTTACCTTAGTATAAAAGAGTGTAGTATCAGTAGTTCTCCTAGTAATCCTAGTCTGTAGGTGTTGCTCGCAGAAAGTTCAGTTAGCAATTGATTTCAGGACTGCAACCAACGATCTTTAATGCTTTCTGTATACGTTTCTCATTGACAAATTTTTACCGGACGTGCCTGCTGCTGATGTTGGCAAAGTTCATAAATAGGAGTGACAATTTGGCGTACATCTTATACCCCCCCCCAACATAGTCCATCAGAGAGAGACAGACAGACAGACAGACAGAGACAGATAGACAGACAGATAGACAGAGAGAGAGAGAGGCTCACAGGAATCCTGTTCATAAATAGGAGTGACAATTTGGCGTACATCTTATACCCCCCCAACATAGTCCATCAAGAGAGAGAGAGAGAGACAGACAGACAGACAGAGAACAGATAGACAGACAGATAGACAGAGAGAGAGAGAGAGAGGCTCACAGGAATCCGTGCTGTTGACACGACTTGATGATAATGATGTTGATGATGATGACGATGATGATGATGATATATAGTTTCCTTTGTAGTGTTATATCTTTGACAAGAACATGGTTGACTTGCAGATGTTGCTTCTTAGAGGATCCCTACTGGCAGTACAAATACCCGTTGCGAGAAAAGGCCTCAGATAAGAAATAATAGCAAATACCGTATTTATTCTGATTATAGTGGCGCTCCGAGTTACACGGAGTTGGGATAGAGAGTGGATTGCAAAATGTCTAATGCAGGAACCCTTGGTTTTTCTGTGCATGCTGAAACTGAAACTCTTTTATGTAGATTCAGTTTCTTTGTCTCGACAGAATCGCCCATGACTCATCAATCAGAAGTAAGTTCCACTTGCCCGAATCCGCCAAGTTCATTCGACTTAACCCACTCGTATCACCCCTCTTTCGTGGGTAGGGGGTGATATATCTAGGACTATAATATTTTACGGAGAGAATTTTATATATTAATATCAGCCGGACAGCAACGGAGTCTATCCCCTTTTCGCTTGATCTAAAACAGAGTGATCGTCTATTTTCTGAGGTGGAGCACCACACCTACCGCACATATGCGATTACTCAGTATATGCTACTCATGCGCTGAGTTACCGATATAAGGTAATATATATTGATTAAATTCGGTTGTGTTAATGTTTTCACTTACTCATTCTCTTTCAGGTTTTCGAAAAGTTCAAATTAAATAATTAGCCGGTTTAGCTTAATTGGTAGAGCTTCTACCTGGGAAACACAAAGTTCCGGGCTCGATAACGGCCCTCACCAACTCAGCGTATGAGGAGCACAGGGAACTGTGCGGTAAAGTGAGTTACTGATGGTAAAAAAAACAATCTCCTTGGTCTAGCGGTAGTGAAAAGGGGACAGACTCCCTCGCAATCTAGCTAATACCGGACTTACTTTTTACTTACTTTACTTATTAATTTGTAATATTTTTTTAACACGTGATTCAGTTTGCTTATACGAGTTGCTGCATCCAATGAAATAACCAAATTGGAATTCTGAATAGACGTCCAACGCAGCCAGGAAAGAATAATTTTACGCTTCATGAGAATTGGAAATTTTAACCGTCTTTGTCCATAAAAAAAAAGTGAACGCAACAAAAATATTGCGTAGTTTGTGGCAATTATTTTTCGCCGAGTAAACACGCGTTAATTAAGCATAATAAACTTTAACCAATATATATATATATATATATATATATATTATATATATATATATATATGTATATATGGGTGTGTGTGTGTATGTGTGTGTGTGTGTGTATGTGTGTGTGCATTATTTGTTTAAATATAGAAAACATATATGTATATATATCATTTGCTTAAATATATAAAAATATATATCATTTGTTTAAATATATAAATATATATGTGTATATATCATTTGTTTAAATATATAAATATATATATGTGTATATATCATTTGTTAAATATAATATTTTATATATATATATATATATATATATAATATATATATATATATCTTAGCCCTTCAAATCTTAGCCTGAACAGCATTAAGCGAAACTTTTAGTAGGTTCGTCTGACTCATTAGATTTATCTTATATATATATATATATATATATATATATATATATATAATATATATGTGTGTGTGTGTGTGTGTGTGTGTGTGTATGTGTGTGTGTGTGTGTGTATTTGGGCAGCATTCTTTCATTTATACATGTAGAATTAAACAAAAGACACATCTCCTGTTTAACAATTTTATTTTTGATCTTTTCGAGTTTTCTGGCCAACTTTTTAATGTTTGGGTGGAATTCGTGGATAAGTCCAACAAAGTTCAAGTCCCTAGTACTTTCGGCACTTCGAAGTGCCATCATCATTTCTAAAAAATTATATTAATGCTGAGGCTGGAAGGAGAAGAATTAAAAAGTTGGCCAGAAAAAGATCAAAAATAAAATTGTTAAACTGGAGATGAGTTTTTTTGTATATATATATATATATATATATATATATATATATATATATATATATATATGATTTGCTTGAATATACAAATATATGTGGATATATCATTCGTTTGAATATATAAATATATGTGTATATATCATTTGTTTAAATATATATATATATATGTGTATATCATTTGTTTATATATAATATATGTTTATATATATATATATATATATATATATATATGTGTGTGTGTGTGTGTTTATGATTTGTATAAATATATAAACATATACATATATGTATGTGGTTAATTGAAGCCTGAAGAATATACCAGAAATGCGGAAACACGTGTCAGTAATGTAAAATAAAAAATCTTTTTATTAACATAATCCATTTTGTGGCCCTTCTTTTAAATAAAATATACATGAATATATCTATAATTTGTTTAAATATATAAACATACGCGCGCACACACACACACACACACACACACACACACATTACATATATTTATATATTATATATAAGAATTTTTATAATATGATTAAGGCTTTGTATATTATATATATATTATATATATAATATATATATATATATAAGAATTTTATAATATGCTTGGGCTTTGTATATATATATATATATATATATATATATATATATATATATATACTAGCAAATATATGCACCCTCCGGGTGCATGTATCTAAGTTTTAATGTAATAAAGTATTGTATTAAATTAGAAAGGCTAATTAAACTCAATAAGAATGCAGATAAAATGATTTGAAACAGAGGGAGGTATAATAGAAAAATAGAACAACTGAAACTTATTCTTCCATCACTCTCGTCTTTCATTGTTATTTTTTCTAATTTAAGTATTTAGTTAAAAGAGGAAGTAAAGAATAAAATGACAGTTATTTTCTCTTGTTAATGGATTTCATTTAAGATTCAATGAAGATATTTTTGCTTATATTCATTAAAATAAATCCAAACAGTTAAAAATCAATAATACTAAGCATATATTTATTAAAATTACATTGTTAATATCAATATGCAAATTAGCCTTCCCGTTCACACTGTAAACCGCTATTTTGTTGTATATATAAATATAATTGCATGTTGTTAGTATGTAGATATGGTTAACAGTATTAATGTTAAACAATTTTATTAGTAATTGAGATTTAAATAAAATTAATATCGTGGAGAATGTGATGTCAATAACTAAGGAAATTGTGACTTGAGTAGAAATATAGTTTCGGTTACAGACAGAAAAACACACAATCTCCATTATAATAAGATATATATATATAATCCAAATGTCCAGAGAAGAAATCTTGCTTACGGCACAAGAGTTTTTTTAAAACCTGTCGCAGTTTGAGAGCTCAATGTGTGCTCTTAATGTTAGAGTCACAGAGCAAATATATAAGTAAAGAAATAACAAAGATTTAGAGATTTAGCATTATAGTCTATTTCAGGGAGCTTAGACAAAGTGTCTAACTCTCCCGACTCATCAGATGCGAATGATGAATTCTTTATTACTTTAAAGGCATTTAAAAACAATTTTTAGTTGAAATCTGGAATAGATTGATTTAACAGAAATTCCTAACAAGTTACTGACATGGTCAAATGTCTTTTTATTACCCTACACCTGAGCGACACAGGACTAAAAAAAAGCTGTTTTCAAATGCCTTTAAGTAATAAAGAATTCATTATTCGCATCTATGAGTCGGGAGAGTTAGACACTTTGTCTAAGCTCCCTGAAATAGACTAAATAACACAAAATCTCTGAGTCTTTATATTTCTTTACTATAATATTATATATATATATATATATATATATATATATAATATATATATATGGAATCTTGCATATACTTTAATATTTTTTATAATTAGTGTATATCACTTAATCGGTAAAAATCAATAATTAATTAATTGAACAAAAATCAAAAGATTTCTGGAACTTTTCATAATTCTTCATAAGTAAATACAGAAAATCTCGCACCCACTCTATCAATAAACGTGTCTAGGTAAAAATAGTTCGCCGTAGGCTGTCTTCACTTTCAGATCTTTTGACAGTAAGTGCCTGGCCAGAGCTAAGATCAAAATTTAGTATTTGCGCCTGGACCGAGAAGCCCCAAAAGTTTATCGCTTAATTCCAGGGAGCCATATCCCCAGGCATGACACATCCTACACTTGGTGAAAAATTTGGTTAAATACCAAGTCTGCATTCAGTAGCCGTGTGAGCCAATTTTGTCAAGTAAAATATTATTACACCCGGTATATTTAAATATAACACATATTCCATGGGCTAAATTTCAATATAATCCTTTTTTGAAAATTACTGTTTTGTAATTTAGTACGACTTACAAAAAAATATCAAGAATAAATAAGTATTTATTTCTTAGAACAAAATATATTAATCATTATCACTGGCTAAGATTGACACCATTTTTTATCAAGACCCGAAATGAAAAGAAAACCAAAATCTCGCGAGACTCAGGACGCTAAAAACTAAGACGGGACTGCAATTTCAAAGACCTGAAGCTAAACAATGTTTTTTTTTTTTGGGGGGGGGTGATGTTACCCTAGAATAGAAGGTCCAACTTCGGTAAGCCAGATGTTAAAAAGAAGTTTTAAACGGCTCTAGCATATAAAAAATAATAAATAGTTTAAAACAGGGAGTTACTTTTCAATCAGCCTGTATATTAAGGAACATACGTTAATGAATTGAGAAAAAAGTAACAGCTTTAAAAAAATAATAAATAGTTTAAAATAGGGTGTTACTTTTCAATCAGCCTGTATATTAAGGAACCTACGTTAATGAATTAAGAAAAAAGTAACAGCATATAAAAAAATAATAGTTTTAAATAGGGTGTTACTTTTCAATCAGCCTGTATATTAAGGAACCTACGTTAATGAATTAAGAAAAAAGTAACAGCATATAAAAATAATAGTTTTAAATAGGGTGTTACTTTTCAATCAGCCTGTATATTAAGGAACCTACGTTAATGAATTAAGAAAAAAGTAACAGCATATAAAAAATAATAGTTTTAAATAGGGTGTTACTTTTCAATCAGCCTGTATATTAAGGAACCTACGTTAATGAATTAAGAAAAAAGTAACAGCATATAAAAAATAATAGTTTTAAATAGGGTGTTACTTTTCAATCAGCTTGTATATTAAGGAACATACGTTAATGAATTGAGAAAAAAGTAACAGCATAAAAAATAATAAATAGTTTAAAATAGGGTGTTACTTTTCAATCAGCCTGTATATTAAGGAACCTACGTTAATGAATTAAGAAAAAAGTAACAGCATATAAAAAATAATAGTTTTAAATAGGGTGTTACTTTTCAATCAGCCTGTATATTAAGGAACCTACGTTAATGAATTGAGAAAAAAGTAACAGCATATAAAAAATAATAAATAGTTTTAAATAGGGTGTTACTTTTCAAACAGCCTATAATATTAAGGAACCTACGTTAATGAATTGAGAAAAAAGTAACAGCATATAAAAATAATAAATAGTTTAAATAGGGAGTTAATATTCAACACCCTTCAACCTTCTTCACGTATACAATTCATTAAAAAAAACAGTTTCTTTTTGGGGGGCTGTTGTTGTCCACCATTACTCTAAAATTGAAAATGGCAGCAGATATATTGTCCAGCCATAATTACAAAAGGTATCTCGAAATGTTTATTTGCTTAGAATTATGAAGCCATATTTACCACTTTCAACGATTCCAATTACAAAAAAATTACATTCAGTTTTTAATTCTTAATCTCAGCGAGCCTCACCAACACAGCAATTTTAGCAATTCTTGATACTTCATCACATCATTTTATGAAGCCAATATACTTTTTGAAAGAATCATATGTCACCCATTAAACCGTCATAAAAGAAAAGAAAAAAAAGTTTTTCTTAATGTTTACATTGCAATAAGGAAAAGCAACTCTTCGACACCAGCATGAAGCAAAATAAAAGTGATGATATTCATTTTTCCGGTGAGAAATCAAATAAACTTGCGTAACTGGCGGGAATGGGGAGAGTGGAATCTAGAAACATGAAGACTTGATGTTTTTAGTGCAAACGAGAAACCTACACATTTACACAACGATTTCAAAATTAGGTTCACTCTTTATATGTATGTATGTATCTGTCTTATATTATCTCATATATTTTTTTATCCATCTATCTATCTATCTATCGAATTTATATTTTGCTTATCTATCTATCTATCTATCTATCTATCTATTGAATTTATCTTCTGCGTATCTATCTATCTATCGAATTTATATTTTGCTTATCTATCTATCTATCTATCTATCTATCTATTTATCTATTGAATTTATCTTTTGCGTATCCATCTATCTATCTATGTATATATAAATCTATGTATCGAATTTATCTTTTGCTTATCTATGTATGTATGTATGTATTGAATTTATCTTTTGCTTATCTATCTATCTATCTATCTATCTATCGAATTTGTCTTTTGCTTATCTATCAATCCATCGAATTCATCTGTTGCTATTCTATCTATCTATCTATCTATCTATCTATCTATCTATTTATCTATGCATCGAATTTATCTTTTGCTTATCTATCTATCTATCTATCTATCTATGTATGTATGTATTGAATTTATATTTTGCTTCGATCTATCTATCTATTAATCTTTCTATCTATCGAATTGTCTTTTGCTTATCTATCAATCCATCGAATTCATCTGTTGCTATTCTATCTTCTATCTATCTATCTATCTATCTATCTATCTATTTATCTATGCATCGAATTTCTTTTGCTTATCTTCATCTATCTATGTATGTATGTATTGAATTTATATTTGCTTATCGATCTATCTATCTATTAATCTTTCTATCTATCGATTTGTCTTTTGCTTATCTATCAATCATCGAATTCATCTGTTGCTATTCTATCTATCTATCTATCTATCTATCTATCTATCTATTTATCTATGCATCGAATTATCTTTTCTTATCTATCTATCTATCTATCTATCTATGTATTATGTATTGAATTATATTTTGCTTATCGATCTATCTATCTATAATCTTTCTATCTATCGAATTTTGTCTTTTGCTATCTTCAATCCATCGAATTCATCTGTTTGCTATCTATCTATCTATCTATCTATCTATCTATCTATCTATCTATCTATCTATTTATCTATGCATCGAATTTATCTTTTGCTTATCTATTTATCTATCTATCTATCTATCTATTTTGCTTATCGATCTATCTATCTATTAATCTTCTATCTATCGATTTGTCTTTTGCTTATCTATCAATCCATCGAATTATCTGTTGCTATTCTATCTATCTATCTATCTACTATCTATCTATCTATCTATTTATCTATGCATCGAATTTATCTTTTGCTTATCTATCTATCTATCTATCTATCTATGTATGTTATTGAATTATATTTTGCTTATCGATCTATCATTATTAATCTTTCTATCTATCGAATTTGTCTTTTGCTTATCTATCAATCCATCGAATTCATCTGTTGCTATTCTATCTATCTATCTATCTATCTATCTATCTATCTATCTATTTATCTATGCATCGAATTTATCTTTGCTTATCTATCTATCTATCTATCTATCTATGTATGTATGTATTGAATTTATATTTTGCTTATCGATCTATCTATCTATTAATCTTTCTATCTATCGAATTTGTCTTTTGCTTATCTATCAATCCATCGAATTCATCTGTTGCCTATTCTATTATCTATCTATCTATCTATCATCTATCTATCTATTTATCTATGCATCGAATTTATCTTTGGCTTATCTATCTATCTATCTATCTATCTATGGTATGTATGTATTGAATTTATATTTTGCTTATCGAATCTATCTATCTATTAATCTTTCTAATCTATCGAATTTGTCTTTTGCTTATCTATCAATCCATCGAATTCATCTGTTGCTATTCTATCTATCTATCTATCTATCTATCTATCTATCTATTATCTATTTATCTATGCATCGAATTTATTTTTGCTTATCTATCTATCTATCTATCTATCTATGTATGTATGTATTGAATTTATATTTTGCTTATCGATCTATCTATCTATTAATCTTTCTATCTATCGAATTTGTCTTTTGCTTATCTATCAATCCATCGAATTCATCTGTTTTGCTTTCTAATCTATCTATCTATCTTCTATCTATTTATCTATGCATCGAATTTATCTTTTGCTTATCTATCTATCTATCTATCTATCTATCTATGTATGTATGTATGAATTTTATATTTTGCTTATCGATCTATCTATCATTAATTTTCTATTATCGAATTTGTCTTTTGCTTATTATCAATCCATCGAATTCATCTTTTGCTATTCTATCTATCTATCTATCTATCTATCTATTTAAACTATGCATCGAATTTATCTTTTGCTTATCTGTCTGTCTATCTATCTATCTATCTATCTATGTATGTATGTATCGAATTTATATTTTGCTTATCTATCTATCTATCTATCTATCTATGTATCTATCGAATTTATATTTTGCTTATCTATCTATCTATCTATGTATCTATCGAATTCATCTTTTGCTTATCCATCTATCTGACTTATCCTTCTTTTCTATCTAACTTTTTGTAATGCATCAATCTAATTCCTCTTTTCTTATCCATCTAACTATCTGTCTCTGTATCCATCCATACATTTATCCAATCTATCTTTTTCTTATCTATCTTTCTTTTTGTTATCTATCTATCAATGCTTTGTTATCTATCTATTTATCTAATTTATCTTTTTTATCTATCTATCTATCTATCTATCTATCTATCAATTTATCTTTGTTTATCTATCTATAATTTCTTATCTATCTATCTATGTATATTTTCTAATCTATCTATCTATCTATCTATCTATCTATCTATTCTCTTGTGTATCTATCTATCTTTTCTTATCTATGTATCTATCTATTTATCTTTTCTTATCTATCTATCTATCTTTTCCTATTTATGTATGTATGTATGTATTTATCTATCTATGTGAAGAAAAGGAAGTGAATCCGATGGTATGTAATATATTAAGAAAGAATGAAAAAACACAGGTTTAAATGAGTTAAGTGGTGAGTTTATTGGACGACGCTGCAGTGTTTCGATCTATTAATTAGATCATCTTCAGGGCATTTCTTGGTATATGGAAGGTAATAAGAAATGTTTATCACAGAATAACGAGAAAAGCGAGTGGTAGTCCTTGTTATTCAGTCTGTTTAAAATTTGAGGTTTGAAAAAAGGAGACGGTTTTGAAATATGACATCAAATATTCTCTTTTACGGTGTGAGTATGGGACTGTGTAACTGTGTGTATCGACAAGAAAGCATTGTGCATTTTTTTAGGTGTGTGGTTGCGCGTGTATGGATAAATCTTTTGCGATAAACGACAGCGATACAAACCTCAAGGTTGTGGTGTGTGGTGTGTGTGTGTGTGTGTGTGTGTGTGTGTGTGTGAGCATGGTTACCATTGAGAAAACGATGTATGTTTCAGGTAGCAAGAGAATATTCTTTAAACTTTTTGAGTTGCTGTGAGCGTTTGATATATAAGAGGTGGGGGGGGAGATGTCATTTACGCGTCAAATGAAATTTTATCTATCTATCTATTCTTATGTATCTATCTATTCATATTTTCTTATCTATCTATCTATCTTTTTCTTATCTATCTATCTATCTATGTATGCTTACGTTAGATGTATATCCTAACCTTTGCATATCATTTCTCTATTCATCTCCCCCACTCTCTCTCTTTCTCTCCTCTCTCTCTCTCTCTAATTAATTTTGTATCTCTGCCAATCTCACTCAGATGTTATCCATGGTGCATATGTGAGGTTACAATAATTACTAACCTTACCGAAGAGACATCTATAAAGAGAAATAGGAAAGACGTACATATTGAAAGGTGAACGAATAAAAAAAACTTCCTCGTTGTTATAACTGTTCGTATGAATGAAGCATTGTTACGATGTTGCTTCACAAGAAAGAAAAAAAGAAACCAAAAACAAGACAAAAAAATCAAAAAGAACAAAACTACAACAAAACGACCAAAAAACAAACAAAAGAAAATATCAGTTTTCAATGGCGTAATTATTAATTGTACAATTACTTTTTTTAGGAGGAGAGTAGAAGTTGTTGCTTAAGAAAGTTATGAGTCATACCGCTAAACATTTACTCTAGAAAAAGATTCCTATCAACACTCACATTAACTTTTAGATCTGTCGGTGGGGCATAGAGTACGCTGACTGTATTTTGTGTAGAGGGATAACGCCACGGTCCCTTCCAAAAAAAAAGGTTATCTTCGGTATGACACTAAACTGCATCTGAAGCCGAGACAACGGTCCTGGTGATATTAGGAGTGTGAAGTAATTATCAATCATTGGTTTATTATTAATCATTAAGGTGCGTGGGCTAGTGGTTAGGGTCGTGGAAAATGCACTCGTCGGTTCGAGTTCAATTCCTAGACGAAGCTGTTGGCATTTCACATAGCGCTTATACACTTGGGAAAGGTATGAATCCATATATTCTCCCTCCAGCTATGGGTTAAATAATAGGGCAGACTGGGCTCTTTAACCTTGGGTAGGTAACCAGTCTAGGAGAGGGATTAATCATTAATTATTATTACAAACAAGAATATGGGCCTTCGGTGTATAAGTATATAAGTCTTAACCTAATGAAATATATTAAATTAGAAAGACTAAAGAAATTAGATCAGAACTCATATAAAAAATTACACTTATTTAAATTGTATTTCAATTGGTTCCTATTTAAAATCATTCATAGGATCGATTTAATATAATAGAGAATAAAACAGTAATATTAGAGATCAATAATATGAAATAATTATTTATCAAATCCAGTTTTGTTAAAAACAGTATGAAAATTAACCATGCCATATATTATGCAAACGTTTCTTTCTTAGTGATATATAAGACACATTGCAGGATTTTAAACGCACTAATGTTGCATACCTCTTTCCTTACTTACTTCTATTCTTCTTCTAGCGTCTGGACTTCGTCTTGGGGACTTCGTGACTGGTCTTTCATTGGGGATTTCTCGTTATCAGAAGTCCTGTGTCATTTGGTAGTTTTTAGACAATAACACAAGACTTCGATTTAACTTAGATCATATTTTATTCTGAAATCCCCACCAGACTACCTGCGCAGATTGAGTCGGAGCGTGCATAACACGACTTATCACCGTCGTGGTCTTTGGCCGATCTGACTAAAATCTATTTCTAATCTAAACCGGAAGAGGGTCTTCTCCACCGATGCTCACGGTATCCACCGGAAGGATTAGGATAAGGTCAAGCCTTGTCACTCATCCTTCAAGGCCGTGGGCTGCAACTTATAACAGCCATTTTGGTTTTTACACTACTGTACATAAATATTAGGAATCTAATAATTATGTAACACTAAGAACATTAGCTGTTTTGGAGCAAATCTAACTCAGATTTTGATTGAGACGTCGATAATAAATCCAATTTATTCTATGTGTTAATGATTTTGATAATCATTAATAAACTTAAACAATTCCTGAGAGTATTGTGACATAAACAGTGACGTAGTTTTGGTTACAGACAGACATCGAATATACGACCACGATAAGATTAAGAAAATCAACACCCAACGATTTATCTGAAAATTTAAAAGATATTTGTTTTGTTTTGTTTTGTTTTACGACATATCAACCTCAGTGGGTTATTTAATGTCGATAAAGTTTTGAAATAAATCAATTCTTAATGGATAATACATTTTTTTACAAATAAATTTTTCTATTTAACCCATAGATGGGACCCTAACAGGTACTACCACTCCTGGCCAGAGTGGACCAGGGAGCAATGGTGATGAAGGGGTTCTCCACATTCCCCAAACCTCTAAAACTGGAACCTCACCATCAGGTAGAGTTTAACGTCATTCCCAGGACATGTAGACCCTTAGCCACCGCCTTCTAGCACCCATATGATAAAGAGGGGTTGGGGCAATCATATAGGTGCTAGGGCTTGACATGACCAGCCGATTGATCGGAGGGGGCCTCTCCGACCGCCCGTCTAGCCCAAGATAGGGCCAAAGTGGAGCATTGCAAGTCATGAACTGCTCATCCACCTGGTTTCTATCCTTAAGCATCACGGGTTGCCATCCACGGCCAACAGGTGGTCCCATTGGAGGAGTCTTACCCCTCTGCAGAGGTGCAGTCGATGCATTCTAACGTCCCAGACGACAGGGCGGTTAAAAGTTATTTTCTTAAAGATAAAAAAAACAATTTTTGTAGTGTGTTTTCTCTTTTCGTAGTTTTAAAACAATATTTTTCTTTGGATTGATGCAAAAAAAAAGTATTTTCTCTTATTCAATTTGCCTATTTTTATTCAGTTATAAATTTAATCATGAATTTTAAACATTTGGAAGGTGGCATGTTGTACACAATATTATTACCATAAATAAAAAAAATGTATTTAATCCATCTAAAAATGTATGTTTAAAAATGCACAATTTAGCGCAACATATTCTCCGGATTTTTTTATATATCAAAAAATGATTACTTCTTTGCTGTTTCATCCCAGGGTCGATCTGATCTACACCATGTTATACCCACGGCACCCCATTTTTGCGGGGGTGCAGGGCTTACTCGTCTGCACAGGATATAGTCAGTGTATTTCAAGCCCCATGGACAGGTTAGACGTATAAAAATAGTATTTACTTTTGTTTTTTCACTTTTCTTTGCAGATTGAATAAAGGTTTCAATTGCTAGTGCCGCGAAGGCTCTCAATTACAACATATACTCCCATTTCTCTGAATATTTGAGATGAGGCTTGATGATTAGTATTATCTGCGTTATTCGGACTATTGTCCTCATCTTCATTGTTATTTGTACAAAGTTTCGGCCGATATGCCCTCTGGTCTTCTTCAGGTATTTCTTGTCGGACTCAGGAACCTTCTCGGACTCGAGAACCTTCTTTTCGAACTCGGGGACTTTCTTGTCGTAGTCCGGAACCTTCTTGTCGTAATCGGGAGCCAAAGTTCTGAATAATGCAGATAATACTAATCATCAAGCCTAATACTAATATAGTCTCATGTTCGATAAGAAACACCGGAAGAAGGGCACCTCAGCCGAAACGTTTGTGTATATAACAATAAAGATGAGGACAATAGTCCGAATAATCGAAATAGACCTTTTTTTGTTCAATATTTTTTATTTAAAAATTACTTGACAATGTTTTTTAGAGCAACAAATAAGATGTAATATATGTTGTATAATACGAGGGTGAGTAAAAAAATAATGCCATTTTGTTTAGAACAGGTATAATTACCAACACAGGAACATGTATCATACAGCAAAAGGAAGCTGGTCCTCTGTGGATCACATCCCTACTTCTCCACATCGTCATCGTTTTTCTCAATAGAAATGTTCCACCTTCGAATGAGAGTATGTATCACTGCCCCGTAAAATTCTGTTGACTGTTCTTTGAGACACTTCTTCACTACGGATCCACAGACTCTATTTATGGGGCCTAAGAGATATTACACTATTCCAGTGACAAGGAAATGAAATCTGTAGTGAAGAAGTGACTCAAAGAACAGTCCAAAGAATTTTACGGAGCAGGGATAAATTATCTCATTCAAAGGTGGAATATTACAATTGAGAGAAACGGTAACTATGTAGGGATTTGATCCACAGAGAACCAGCTTCATTTTGATGTATGATACAAGTTAATGTGTTGGTAATTATACCCGGTCCTAAACCAAATAGCATTACTTTTTGAATCACCATCGTATGTTCGATAAAATAAGTAATATTTTCAACTTATTTGAATTTTATTAAAAAAATCAATACATTTTCACTAAAACTATTCTTGCATGCTAAACTGAATCTCAGCCAAAATTTAAAAATTGTAATTCTATATCGAATATAATGATAAAAAATCAACAATAAAAATGATATAATATCAATAGTTTTTCTTCACTAAATATAAATGAAATTTTAAAATAAGTAGCATTTAGATTCATGAAGAATTTATGGAAAAAGAATACAAAACCTAATAAGATATCAAGATCTTTTGTGATTGGTCGATGTCATTTAAATACCAGGTGGTTTTGCTAAAGACTCTTTATATATATATATATATATATATATATATATATATGGTGGACTCTCCTATCGTGAACGATAGATGAGGGTCAGCAGTGAGTGATTTCTTTCCTCCCATGTTGTGCATGCTATCAGGAAGACATTTTTTGTTTCCTCGAGTGTGATAGCAGCCCAGCCTTGCTGCGAGCTATGAAGCCACACTGAAAAATGAAATGTTCTAAGGTGGGACACAAACGTTTTTGTTTTAAACTTCTCGATGCTTCAGTCTATTTTCCTCAAAGCTCTTTAATCTAGCGAAACATGTCTTATGCCATTCTTTCCGATTTGATGCTAGATTTTCCCAAGCACCCAGGTTGATATTGAGGCGTCTCGAATTGTCCTTCAATTTGTCTTTGTAGCCTAGGAGAGGACGTCCAATTGAACGCTTAGCGTTTGGTAATTGTCAGTATAAAATCTTCGTTGGAAGCCTGTTCTCATTGATTCTGACAACGTGACCAGCCCACCTAAGATGAACCTTGGCTAGTAAGGTTTCGATGCCAGAAATGTTACATTTTTTAAATATTGTGCTATTTTTTACTCTATCATCCCATTTTATACCGCAAATGGCACGAAGACAACGCATATAAAAGGCGTCAAGTTGGTTTATGTGCTTGCGGTAAAGTGTCCAAGTTTCAGCACCATACAGTAGGGCAGAAAGCACGACTGCTCTGTAGTTGTTAATTTTTATTTTAAGATATTATATATATATATATATATATATATATATATATTATATATATTATTTTAATATATATATATATATATATATATATATATATATAATCGCGTATGAATTGATGTGTTTCAACTAGTAAATAAATAAATCAAAATAAATAAATAATAATTGTCACTTCCCTTATATGCTTTAAAAACAATAAATAAATCGCTACTTCTTGAACCAGCGAAAAAAAAACCCACCTCCATTCTTCTGACTATTCAGCGTTCATATATCAACACATTGCAGGCATCGAAACCCTACTAGCCAAGGTTCAGCTCAGGTTGGCAGGTCATGTTGTCAGAATAAATGAGAACAGGCTTCCAAAGAAGATTTTATACGGAAAACTACCAAATGCTAAGCGTTCTATTGGACGTCCTCTCTTACGATACAAAGACAAATTGAAGGACAATTTGAAACACCTCGATATTGACCTGAGTGCTTGGGAAGATCTAGCATCAAATCGGAAGGAATGGCGTAAGACTTGTTTCTCTGGATTAAAGAGCTTTGAAGAAAATAGACTGAAGCATAGAGATCGGTTCCGTCTAAATTTAAAACAAAAACATTTAACTCCTTCCTTTGAACATTTCGTTTATCAGTGTGGTTTCATGGCTCGCAGCGGGGCTGGGCAGCTGTCACACTCGAGGAAACACAAAAGGTCTTCGTGACAGCTTGCTCAACATTGGAGGAATCAACTCACTCACTGCTGGCCCTCATCTATCGTTCACGATAGGAGAGTCCACCATATATATTATATATATATATATATATATATATATATATATATATATATATATATATAAGTCACCAATACAAAGTTCGTCTTACCAATGGTTTCAGATGTTTATCCGTCATCAGAGACGTTGACTTTTTGAAAAAATTGGACAGTTTTTTAACTCGTGCCTCGTGTGTACGTGATCCGTTATTCGTTCTTGCTTTTGTTTTCTTCATTCACCGGCGTTCCTATTGGTCGTCATTGAGTCTCGTGTTTTTATGATGATTTTGTTTTTTTTATTTTGTGTGCGTTTATATATATGTGTGAATTCCTAAATTATGGCGGTCTGAGGTTTGGGTTAGTCCAATTCCATATCAAAAATGTTTTTCGGTGTGGGCATGCTCTAAATATTTCCATTTTGTTATTAAGAAAATCGTGTTCTGAGCTTAATTCTGTAGAATACACAATTTTTCAGTGGTGCACAATGAGAATTTTTTGGATCCATTTACGTATGGTTTCGATTGGTCCAGTATTTTCCATTCTATGTTAAATTGTTTTTCCTGTTTTTTTATATTCCCATACTTTGTTGGATAGCGCTGTCCCGTTCCTTTTGTTTTCGTGTTTGAAGGATGTTAAATGGTTGTAGTAGCGTTGTTTAAAACTACCTTGCACCATCCCTACGTAGTTTTCGTTGGTCGCCGGTTGGTTTGTGTTGTTTGTCTTAATTGTTGCCTGGTATATTATTGATTCTATGTTGCACCTGTGTTTTAATGGACAGTCTTCCTTACTTCTTCATGTACATGTTGGATTTTCCCTGTGCTTGATGTTGGCTGTAAACTTAGTCTTTATATATATATATATATATATATATATATATATATATTTATATATATATGTGTGTGTGTGTGTGTGTGTGTATAAAAGAGTTTTAATCCAACCGGATTAAACACGATGAAATGAAACAAGGTGTTAGAAAAGGTGAATTTGAGTCCATGATCATGCGAAATAAGAAAATTATGTAGTTTATGTGGAATCTGTGAAGTATTTAACATTTACCATACAAAACCAACTAGGACAAAAGTTCTTAGGAAAAATGTGTCCATGAAAAGTGAATAGTTAACCGAATCGATAAAAGTCCTTAATGAGAAGGTTGTTTCTCACTTCATAGGAAAACCATCTCCATGTGGTGACATAGGAGTGTAAAAAAAGGCGTATGTGTTTAATGCCGCAAAATCAGGGCTGGTGAGCAAAAAAAAAAAAAAAACCATGAAAGGGGCTGCGTAAAGATACACGTATAATCCTGATGTTGAGGATATTGGTGTTCCCAAAAAAACACGACCGTTTTCAATTGCAATACGATCTGGTTAAACATAAAACCTTCCAAATCGTTCATAATGAAATGCAAAAATGTAAATCCTAATAATCTGGTGCTACTTATTCGCCGAATTCTTATTTCTTATGAGTTTTGTCACCTGAGCTAAATAATGGACAATTCCGTTTCTATCATAAAGAAAGAAAGAGAAGAAAAAGAACATGCTACACAGAAACATATAATAAGAAATAAAGAGAGTGGAAGGAATGATATATAGAGGGGTACGCTCGGAAGGGATAACGCTAATCGCTTTCAAATGAATATGACTTAATAATATGAACCACAAGAGGGAGTGGTCGAGTAGTAGCTATTGCTACAAAGATTTAATTACTGTTGTTAAAGAGCTGCACGTTGGACGCTATATCTTTAATACCAAAGGGTAATAAACCTATGTTAACCTTTCTTTCGAATTTTAATGAGGTTATTTGATAACTCATGCACAACACAAATCTAGCTTACTAACCATTACACCATGGGAGATGTATAGCAGAATCTGTTTCAATCGATTCAATTAAATGTAAAATTGAAAAATCTAAACTATGACACTTATTTATTGATGAATTAAGGTTCAACCGGTTAAATGTACACGTGGGGGTTATTTTTAAAAAATGTAAAGAAGAAAAGAAAATGAAGGCATCATTACTTGGAAATAAGTTCTGAGCAAGGTTGGGGTAAAAGGGAGGGTGAAATACGGGTAGGAGAGAGAGAGAGAGAGAGAGAGAGAGGAGAGAGAGAGAGAGAGAGAGAGAGAGAGAGAGAGATGAGGTGTGGAACGAAGCAACGAGATTTTGTTGTCAAGTTGGGAATAAGGTCGGTGTAAAAGGTAGAGGGTTGAAATATTGACCAGAAAAAGGTACAGAGAGTGAAAGAGATAGACAGAGACAGAGAGAGAGACAGACATATATAGATAGATAGATAGATAGACAGACAGACAGAGAAAGTGACAGAGAGAGGTGGAAGAGGCATCCAGTTTTTATTTTTAAGTTGTGAACCAGATCGGAGTGAAAAGCGGAAGAGCGAAGTATTGGTAGGAGGAGGTAGAGAAAAAGAAAGGTACAAAGAGAGAGAGAGAGAGAGAGAGAGAGAGAGAGAGAGAGAGAGAGAGAGAGGGGGAAGCATCCACTTTTTGTTAAGTTTGTAAACAAAATCAGAGTAAAGGGGAGAGGATGGATATGGGAAGTGAAAGGTACGGAGAGAGAGAGAGGGAGAGAGAGGAGAGAGAGAGAGAGAGAGAGAGAGAGAGAGAGAGAGAGAGAGAGAGAGAGAGAGAGAAGAGAGAGGAGAGAGAGAGAGTGTGGGACAAAGCAACGAGATTTTATTGTCAAATTGGGAACAAGATCGGGGTAAAAGGTAGAGGGGGTGAAATATTGACCGTAGAAAGCTACAGAGAGAGAGAGAGAGAGAGAGAGAAGAAGAGAGAGAGAGATGAGAGAGAGAGAGGAGAGAGAGAGAGAGCGAGAGAGACAGCAGACAGACAGACAGACAGAGGTGGAAAGAAGCATCAAGTTTTTATTGTTAAGTTTGTGAACCAGATCGGAGTGAAAAGCGGAAGAGCGAAGTATGGTAGGAGGAGTAGAGAAAAAGAAAGGTACAAAGAGAGAGAGAGAGAGAGAGAGAGAGAGAGAGAGAGAGAGGGGGGGAAGCATCCACTTTTTGTTAAGTTGTAAACAAAATCAGAGTAAAAGGGAGAGGATGGAATATGGGGAAAGTGAAAGGTACGGAGAGAGAGAGGGGGGAGAGAGAGAGAGAGAGAGAGAGAGAGAGAGAGAGAAGAGAGAGAGAGAGGGAGAGAGAGATGAGTGTGGGACAAAGCAACGAGATTTTATTGTCAAATTGGGAACAAGATCCGGGGTAAAAGGTAGAGGGGTGAAATATTGACCGTAGAAAGCTACAGAGAGAGGAGAGAGAGAGAGAGAGAGAGAGAGAGAGAGAGAGAGAGAGAGAGAGCGAGAGAGACAGACAGACAGACAGACAGACAGAGGTGGAAAGAAGCATCAAGTTTTTATTGTTAAGTTGTGAACCAGATCGGAGTGAAAAGCGGAAGAGCGAAGTATTGGTAGGAGGAGGTAGAGAAAAAAGAAAGGGTACAAAGAGAGAGAGAGAGAGAGAGAGAGAGAGAAGAGAGTGGGGGGGGAAGCATCCACTTTTTGTTAAGTTGTAAACAAAATCAGAGTAAAGGGAGAGGATGGAATGAAAGTGAAAGGAAGAGAGAGAGAGAGAGAGAGAGGAGAGAGAGAGAGAGAGAGAGAGAGGAGAGAGAGAGAGAGAGAGAGAGAGAGAGGAGAGGTGTGGGACAAAGCAACGAGATTTTTATTGTCAAATTGGGAACAAGATCGGGGGTAAAAGGTAGAGGGGTGAAATATTGACCGTAGAAAGCTACAGAGAGAGAGAGAGAGAGAGAGAGAGAGAGAGAGAGAGAGAGACAGACAGACAGACAGACAGACAGACAGAGGTGGAAGAAGCATCAAGTTTTTATGTTAAGTTGTGAACCAGATCGGAGTGAAAAGCGGAAGAGCGAAGTATTGGTAGGAGGAGGTAGAGAGAAAGAAAGGTACAAAGAGAGAGAGAGAGAGAGAGAGAGAGAGAGAGAGAGAGAGAGAGGAGAGAGAGAGAGAGGGGGGTGAGGCGTGGGACAAAGCAACGACATTTTATTGTCAAGTTGGAACAAGATCGGAGTAAAAGGTAGAGAGTTGAAATATTGAGAGAGAGAGAGAGAGAGAGAGAGAGAGAGAGAGAGAGAGAGAGAGAGAGAGAGAGAGAGAGAGAGAGAGAGATGGGATGAGGGTGGGAGGAGAGCATTCAGTATTTTATTGTTTTGCCGCCAGTCATATTGTTTGTGATAATAGATATCAGAGTAAATCAATAAAGTGAAGAGATATTTATTTTGAATGTGAAAACTTGGGAGATCGAGATGTTACGATAAGTGGCTATACACATATCAAATAAATATATTACTTCGCTCTAATGGGAAATGTACCTTTTTTTTTACCTTCTTCTCATATTTCAGATATCTTATTAATTTTTCTTGTTTTGTTTTCATTATTTTTTTCGGTAGGTATGGCTTCTTCTTTTCCCCTTTCTTTCTTCTAATATCGGTCATTTTTTATTTTTTATTTCCGTGATTTTTTTCTATTTTTTCTAATTCCTTTTGTTATTTTTCTACCATTATCTTTCTTCGTATCTTTTGTTTTTTCAGTATTGTTTGTTTGTTTATTTATCTTTCATATTTTTTTATTTCTTTTTTCTAATATTTGTTCTTTTTTGTTTTTTTTCTGATTTTTTTCCCTTTTAGAAATGTTTTTTTTTTATCATTAATTCATTTTCTACTCTTTTTCTTTTCGTTTCCTTTTTTCTCCCTATTTTCAACTCTTTTCTTTCTTTCTTTTTTTCTTTGTTTCTTTCTTTCTTTCTCCCTGTTTTTAACTTTCTTTCTTTTTCTTTTCACCTGTTTTAAACTCATTCTTTCTTTCTTTCTTTCTTTCTTTCTTTCTTTCTTTCTTTCTTTCTCACAGTTTTCCACTCTTTTCTTTCTTTCTTTCGTTCTTTCTTTCTCCCTGTTTTTAACTTTCTTTTTTTTCTTTTCACATGTTTTAAACTCATTCTGTCTTTCTTCTTTCTTTCTTTCTCATTGTTTTCAACTCTTTCTCTCTGTCTTTCTTTCTTCCTTGTTTCAGCTGTTTCTTTCTTTCCTTGGCTGTCCCTTTCTTTCTTCTTTCTTTCTTTCTTTCTTCTTTCTTTCTTTCTCCCTGTTTTTAACTTCTTTTTTTTTCCTTTCACCTGTTTAAAACTCATTCTTATTTTCTTTCATTCTTTCTTTCTTTCTTTCTTTCTCACAGTTTTCCATTCTTTTTTCTTTCTTTCTTTCGTTCTTTCTTTCTCCCTGTTTTTAACTTTCTTTTTTTTCTTTTCACATGTTTTAAACTCATTCTGTCTTTCTTTCTTTCTTTCTTTCTTTCTTTCTTTCTCATTGTTTTCAACTCTTTCACTCTTTCTTTCTTTCTCCTTGTTTTCAGCTGTTTCTTTCTTTCCTTGGTTGTCCCTTCTTTCTTTCTTTCTTTCATTCCTTCTTTCGCCCTGTTTTTAACTTTCTTTTTTTCTTTTCACCTGTTTTAAACTCATTCGTTATTTCTTTCATTCTTTCTTTCTCTCTTTCTCACTGTTTTCCACACTTTTTTCTTTCTTTCTTTCTTTCTTTCTTTCTTTCGTTCTTTCTTTCTCCTTGATTTTAACTCTTTCTTTCTTTTTTTCTTTCCACATGTTTTAAACGCATTCGTTATTTCTTTAGTTATTTCTTTCTCTCTTTCTCTCTTTCTCCTTGTTTTGAATTCTTTCTTTCTTTCTATCTTTCTTTCTTTATCCCTGTTTGTAACTTTCTTTTTTCTTTTCACCTGTTTTAAACTCATTCGTTATTTCTTTCGTTCTTTCTTTCGTTCTTTCTTTTTTTTCTTTCTTCCTCCTTGTTTTCAGCTGTTTCTTTCTTTCTTGGCTTTCCCTTTCTTTCTTTCTTTTTTCTTTCTTTCTTTCGCCCTGTTTTTAACTCTCTTTTTTTTCTTTTTACCTGTTTTAAACTCATTCGTTATTCTTTCTTTCTCCCTTTCTCACTGTTTTCCACTCTTTTTCTTTTTCTTTCGTTCTTTCGTTCCTTCTTTCTTTCTCCTTGTTTTAACTCTTTCTTTCTTTTTTCCTTTTCACTTGTTTTAAACGCATTCGTTCTTTCTTTCGTTTTTTCTTTCTTTCTTTTCTTCTCTTTTCTTTCTCTCTTTCTTTTCAACTCTTTCTCTCTCTCTCTCTCTCTCTCTCTCTCTCTTTCTTTCTTTCTTTCTTTCTTTCTCCTTGTTTTCAACTCTTTCTTTCTTTCCTTGGCTGTCCCTTTTCCTAAACATTTTTTCCATCATATTTTTCCTTTTTCCATTCTTGACCCACATCTTTCCCCCTTCAATTTATTCGTAGTTTCTTTTACAGAGTAAATCAATAATTGATTTCGGTGGTTTTTCCCCTAGCCTCTCATTGGAATGAAATATAGACATTAGACTATGGAGGTTTTATAATATACTTTTCCTTGTCGAGAAGGATTGATGTCCAAGGCTAAGGAGCCCCGTCTACCCTATTTGGGGATTTATATGAGTAGTAAGTACAATCCTACTATTATCGATGTGGACGGCCGTTGGCTACTCTCGAGATCATTCGCCCTTTTACACAAAATAAATGTTAAAGAAACCGTTCGGTAATTATCTTTTATGTATTGGTATTACAATTGCTGCTCATATATATATATATATATATATATATATATATATATATATATATATATATATTATACCAACTCCTCCGCACGAGCAGGATACGACAAAATGTCAATTTCTTAAGCGGAGTTCAACAGGTTTGAATACAGAGTTTTCCTTCTCCTAGACTGGTTACCTAGCCATGGTTAAAGAACCCAGTCTGCCCTGCTATTTACCCATAGCTGGAGGGATAGTAGGATTCATACCTTTCCCAAGGGTATTAGCGCTAAGTGAAATGCAATTACCACGTCCAGGATTTGAACTCGGGGCGACGAGTCCATTTCCCATGACTTTAACCATTACACTACGCGCTTCCTACTACGGTTTTTTTTAATATAAGGAATCATTTCCTATTCAAACACTTCATAAACAATTTACTTATTGCATTGAAAAACTTTTTTGATAAGTGTTGCATAGCATACTTTTATATACGTATACTAAGTATTTTCTAAGAAATAAATAACAAAAAAAAAAATTAAATATACTATGTACAGAAAATGCCTAACTTTTTCTATTAATTCAAAGAAAACTAAAGAGTTAAAAAAATATGGCGTTTTTGTTTACAAAAGTGAGCTGGAAATATGGTTATAAATGGGAGGTGCAGGTTGATTTAAATAAAATGACCAAAAATAAGGGAATTATCAAGTTTTAATGAAATTTTCACTATTGACTTATTTATCAACACATTCTTTTTCTTTTAAATAACTGAATCGTTTCACTCACTTGAAAGTGGAAGATAGATGTCAATATTAAACCTCTGAAAAAATGTTTAAATTGAATTAATAAAAACAAAAGTCTTAAGGCATTCATCCAAACGTAGAGTATAAAGTATACCTGCAAACACCCTGGTTGTATACAGATATACTTATCTTCTTTATACTTATCGTGTTCTGAGTAACTGTTATTTGTACGGTTATCTTATCTTCTGATTCTGTTATGGCTGTGGCCTTGTTAAGACCAGAATAGAGACACAAGAGAGGAAATTAGTTAAACAAATACATTAACAAATAACAGTAGTACAAACATACAAATGAGAAGGTTACCAGCGAAGGCAGTCGATCAACGGTCCAAGCCGACAGCTGGAAAATTGGCTCTCGGCTAAGATCAGTACATGCTGCTATTTATAGTCGAAATAGTTCTTGTGTACATGGTAAATTACCATAACAGTTATCTTCTCTCTGTTAGATGATATCTTAGCAGTATCTGTCTCTGGATCTGGTCTGGTAGATATTCTGCTGTGTATTGGCCATTAGTTTGTTCTCAGTAAACGAACACAAGACATTGGTTTTATCTAGAGCTCTTTAATAATTTATAAGCTCCAGATCAACAAACACGCGGTGAGAATTTAGTTTCAACAGCCAATACCATTGTTACCGTCCTGTTCAGCGCCCAACTAAAAGCTGATTTTCGCACTGACGAATCAGAAGAGAGTCAAATGTAGGTCAATATCTGTCTATCATTTTTTCTTTGTTTTTCCACACCCGTTAGTTTTGAATTAAGCTACAATTATCCTACACAATCCATAGGCTACCTATTAATTATGCTACATAAGTATTTTGATATTTTAGGATGTATTGATCATAGCCTTATAGAAACTCATGCTTATAGGCACAACATTTGTTAAGGTTTCTCAGGCAATAAAATATTCTCGTTATTACTTCGACGTGAATTCCTTCTCAGATTTAATCTATACGATCAAACGATATTCAACCAGATATCGTTCTTCTACACAGTAAAAAGCCAGCCTTTCATTATATCAGATTACAGGTATTTGCTTCAACGATCTTATTATTCGATACCCTCAAAGAGGAACCATACTTTGCTCTTTATGTCATTTTTCTGGAAAATGGAGGTTGCTTGGTCGTGCCCTTTTTATATTCATGTAATATGTGACTTGTCATCTTGGATACGACCGGTCGACTGGTATACGCTAAGTATTAAGAAGTAGAAGAACCTGACGATATACCGCAGTATGGTAATTTAATTATTACAACCCTTGATATGTTTACTTAAGAGCTATTTTGGGGAGAATATGTGCTTAATTGAAGTCATACCAAATTTAAAAATTAATTAGTTGTTAATTAATGAATTAGGCGAATATATCTGTTCAAATGTAACACGTAAATATTTTCCCCCGATTTGTTTACGCCTTACATTTGAACAGATATATTCGCCTAATTCATTATCAACTAATTCATTTTCAAATTAGTTATGACTTCAATAAAGAGCTATTGTAAAATAGTTGAATTTGTAAAAAGTATAATAATCTCGATTTAACTCTCTCTCTTCTCTCTCTCTCTCTCTCTCTCTCTCACACACACACACACACACACACACACACACACACACACACACACACTCTCTCTCTTTTTTCTTTCTTTCCTTCTTTCCTTTCATCTTTTCCTTATGTTTAACTGAAACAGATTAGCGTTATCACTTCCGGGTGCCCACCCCTCTCTCTTTATTTCCCCTAATCTCTTTCTGTTATAGTAATTTACCACGCATCCATGAACTCTTCAAATATAAATAGCAACAGGTTCTGCACTTAAGCGAAAGTTAGTATGTCAGCAGATTGCCGATAAGACAGCTTCACGTGTACCGATTCATTGGTATATGTTTGTAGTACTGTTCTTTGTCAACATATTTGTTTAACTCATTTCCTTGTCTGTCTTTATTCTGGCCCCTAACCAGAACACTTTCTTTCTGATTATATTTTTCTATGTAGCACGTCCCTTTTCGTCCCTTTCTTGCTTTATAATAAAAAAGCGGAATAGTCCATTATTTAACTGAGGTGACGACACTCATAAGTAAGAACTAAGAATTCGGTGAATAAGCAACACCAGATAATTAGGATTTACATTTTTGCATTTCATCTTTGACGATTTGGACGGTGTCATTTTTAACCAGAGGTTGTTGCACGACGATAACGGTCGTTCTTTTAAGGAACCTGAGCATTGATATATGGATATTACTATTGTGATCACCTTTCTTGCATAGTCCTTTAAACGGCCTATAGATTCTTGAGCCAAGATTAACTCTCTCCAGCTGAGAGGCAATTAAATTGTTTATCCTCTCAGCGCGGTGGGGTTACATTTACGCATTTCGCTTCGGGGCAAACTCCAGATGTCAGTATTGTATATAAATATTATAGCAGAGGACAGGGTTAGCTCAGTCGGTAGAGCGTTCGACTAGCAGCCACGAGGTTCTTAGTTCCATACCGGCCCTCGCCAATATAGCGTATGAGTAGCACAGAGATGTGTGTGGTAAAGTAAGGAGCTGATGTGGCGCTCCACCTCAGACGCAGAAACAATCTCCTTGGTCTAGAGCTAGTGAAAAAAGGATAGACTCACTCGCTGACTGGCTGATACCAACTTTAGGCCACCCCGAAGACTTTACTTACTTATCATAGCAGAACTTAAATAAGTATCAAATAGTCAACAAGTTATAAGTGTTGTGATCGTTATATCTTTTGAGCACGGTACCACCCCCGTGGTATAATGGTTAGCATGCTAGATTTTCAGGCCATTGTTAGTGAGTTCGATTCTTATTGGGTGCCTAATACTTCTGACCCTGTGCCACAGCTAAGCTTAGGAAATAACAATATCTGTTGAGCAGCTGAAACTTATTATGGAATTTTGGTATCCCTTGATTACCACTATACACTTTTATCATTTTCTTTCACTATGTATTTTTATTACAATGAAGATTCGGTGCCGATTTGTAACCGTAACTACGTCACAATACCCCCAGAAAATGCGTAACTTTATCAATGAGTATTTAATTTACAGTCAAAATCATTAATACATGGAATAAATCTTATTTATTAACGATGTCTCTATGAAAATCTGAGTTAGATTTGCCTCAAAACACCCCATACTATTAGCGTGTTTTAAAATCCCTGCAATGTGTCTTATATATAACTAAGAAATAAAGGTTTACATGATATATGGTGTGGTTAACTTGCTTCCTGGTTTTAACAAAAGCGGGTTTAATAAATAATTACTTGATAAAAATAATTGATTTCTAATATTAATGATTTATTGTCCAGCGTTTTAAAGTGAATTTTATATGCAAACCAATTAAAATATAATTGGAATAAGTGTAATCTTTTTATATCCATTGTTATTTAATTTTGTTAGTCGTTCTTTTGTATGTCATTACTTTAAAACTTAAATACTTACGCCTGGAGAGTGCATATTCTTGCTAGTATATACAATGGAATTAATTACAGGTTTTAAGGATATCTTAAATTATTTACTAAGATTAGCTTTATTCTAATACAAGGCCAGAAGTATGGGGGCACTCATTGAGACTCGAACTCATCAACGATGGTCTGTCTGTCCAAGTCTCCAAAATATTACACAACTCTGAATACAAACCTGTTAACTCCGCTTAAGAAATTGTGTTACATACTGAAGAGAGGGTAGAGAGATAGACACAGGTAGACAGAGGGATGCACAACTTACTTCTTTGGCCATTTGCTGATCTCTAGTCGTTTCTATTCTTCCTCTCCATGTTGAATTCTATTTCTAGATTCCTGTTGGCTGTTCGTCTTTGATGCATTCATTCTTCTTGGTCAGTCTTTTAGCCAAGACATTCACCAAACAAGAACACCATCTTATTTCTTTAAACTTTTATTTACTTAACTAAAATTCCTCTTCTAACTAACACAACACGCGTGTGTATAACGAGCCCATGCTTCTCATCGGACGTCCAAGCAGGTACTGATGGGTTAATACGGTAGACGTGACTTAACGTATCTCGCGGGCTTTCTGTAATATTCCATGGAAAGTCCCGCCCGTGACATGAAAAGGGGTCATCCCTTCAGAAATACAGGGGGTTGACAATAATCTATGCAACCGCATAGATTATGCAACAATTGACCTTGTGTCGCATTCTACTCGTTCGGAGGGAATATGTAATGTAGACAGTTGCATTTGCTATGAATTATTTGAGCCGGAAGTCCAAAATGCATACAGCACCATTTGACGTCACATCTTTTATGTATCCATTTTGAAACGATATTTTGTTATAAGCTGCAGTTTGAAGTGAGTAATTCTAATTATTATTGTCCCTTTCTGTTCAGTGCGGAGTCTTTCAGAAATTTAATCATAGGCGAATGATAACTTCTATAATTACAATTCCCTATCGATTGAAATACAGTCCATCAGTACAAAACTGTGTTAGCAAAAGTGATGTAGCGAGTATCGAAATAATGGTAGACTAATCGTCAAACTGTGAAACTTGAGTATTCTATATACGGCGCGTACTATTCGCAGAGTTCCGTCCCGGCCTGCTGCCTTAAAAAACGTTATCCGGTGATAGCTGAAAAACGTAAATGCGATGCTTTTTAGCCCCTCCAGTCTTTTTTCGACAAGTAAATGTAAATATTTTAACCCTCCTCCTCTTTAAAAATATTTTGGGGAGGGGGATAAATGTTTACATTCACTTGTCAATAAAAAATATGGCTTAGTTTTAACACTAAAAAAATAATTGGTCGATAAAAACAACAGCTAGGGATTTAAGTTAAAATAAAAAAGAAGAATATCTAAATATTTTTATTTTTTATTTTTAATTGGAAATTGATATATTAGAATAAAATAAAAATACCGAAAAATGTTTTTAAAGAGGGGGAGGGTTAAAATATTTACATTTACTGTCGAAAAAGGACTGGAGGGAATAAAATATCGCATTTAATTTTCACCGGCTAGCGTTTTTTAAGGCAGGAGGCTGGGACGAAACTCTGCAAAGAGCACTGGATGACGCTTGTCAACCGGTGGTCCTCGAACCACTGGTAGTCCACAAAAAAAGTTTGATGGTCCGCTGAAAAATTCTAAAAATTGTTTCGAATCTTTTTGAAGACACGTTTGGAGAAAGTGAAAAGCTGTTTTGTGAGGAAAAATGAAGCTATTTCAATAGTTTATCCCTGTAATAATTTCATAAACTTTGCTTAGTTTATAGTAAAATTACAAATATGTGACATGCAGTGAGAACCGAAATCACTAACAATGGTCTGCAAGATGAGTTTGCTAACCATTATAGCAGGCAAATGTTTTTGTTTATTTTGTATAAATCAAAGGTTTATATTTCTATCGGCATATAAGTTAACTGCTGGTGTCACACACAAACACACACATATATTGTTGCATACCTCTTTCCTTACTTTCTTAGTTCTATTCTTCTTCTGTTCTTCTGGCGTCTCTTCTAACATCTTCTTATGTTCTTCTAGCGTCTGGACTTCGTCTTGGTGGACGGTCGAGCTTAACTCATTTCTTCTTCTAGATCAGTCTTGTTACCAAGACATTCACCAACCACAAAACCATGTTATTTTCGTAAGCTTTTATTTACTTAACTAAACATTTCATGTAACTAAACATAGCGCGCGTATGCAGGTGAGTTCCAGTTATAGCAGTACATCTTCTCTGCCTGACGTCTAAACTGAAACTGAGGACCCAACCAGGTCCCACGTGACCTCACGTATTTCGCGGGCTTTCTGTAATATTCCATGGAAAGACCCGCCCGTGATATGAAAAGGGCCATCCCTTTAGAAATACAGGGGATTGAAAATAATCTTATCCAACTGTATAGATTATGTAACAATATGTAATATTGTGAAAAAACTGAAAAAACCCAAGTTCATAAAACGAATGATGTTTATTTCGCCAACGTTGCAGTGTTTCGATCTGTTTCAATAGATCTTCATCAGAGCTTTTGTTAATTTGAGGAAAAATAAATTCATCACAGAGAATAAGAAGACTGTGAGAGACTTTTGTATTGTCGGTCAATCTATTTCGAAAATGTTGAATGAAAAACTAGCGTTCTTTGGATGTTTGAAATTATGTGAAACGCTTAGACAAACGTTTGTAAAGACGCTACCTTACGTTGTCTGTGTGTGTGACATATATACACACATATATCTATCTTTCTCTCTCTATATATATTATACATCTCCCTATATGTAATATATATTTCTTTATATGTATTATTCATTTATTTATATATATTGTTAATATCATTATAGAATTATATATATTTTGTACGTATTAAGTATATCATCGTATGTATTATATATCTCTATATTGCTATGTCATTTTATATCACTTTATAATTGTATCAATTTATAGCATGTTACAAGATATATCTTTATATATACTAGTACAAAATAAAAAAAACACCTCCGGGCGATGTAAAAAATACATTTTTGAAACATATTGCCTGAAGGGTGGGAGTAAAAAATTCAATGTCAGTGAGTCTGTACCCTAAGTAAGTAAAATCATTAAATTCATTAAAGGATTAAAAAATAAAACAATTTGAAATGTAAACTTTAAATATGTATTAAAATAAAACAAACTATATATAAATATATAATACCAGTCATGTATTTATTAAAACTTGTTTTAAAAAAAACAATGAGGACTGTTTAATGTTGCATGTTCAAATTTTGAGTGTATTTATTCTATGTTATGACGATTTTGGATAGTGTGACGTAAGCAGTGACGTAGTTTTTGTTACAGACAAAAACGGCAGCGAATCTCCATTATTAATAGATGTGTGTGTATATGTATACTTATATGTATCATATACCTAATTATAAGCATTATATATCGCTTTGTATTACATATCTTATACATTGTTTTATATAGCCCATGGTATGTGATATATATCTCTTTATAAGTATTTATTTTTATATATAGTTATTATTAACGCATGTATATGTATTCATAGATACTTGAAGATTGTCCATCAGACAGAAGAACAGACAGACAGGCAAATGGATAGATAGATGTAATTGTTTCTACACATTATCTGGTGTTTGGTTGAGTAATCTTTTCATTTACTCTAGAGAAAACTTTTTGTGACTCATGTTGAAAACATTTATTGTCTTACTCCTTATGTTCTATCCTTCTTACGCGCATCTATATGAACTTTTATTTCAATTACATATACTAGCAAATATATGCACCCTTCAGGTGCAAGTATTTAGGTTTTGATGTAATAAAATATTGTATCAAATTAGAAACTATTTAGAAAATGATAAACTGAGGGGGTATAATCGAAAAATAGAACAGCTTTAAATCTAACTCTTACAACATTTTCCGTCACTCCCATCTTTCATTTTTCTTAATTTATCTAATTAGTTAGATTATGAAGTATTTGATAAAATTACAGTTCTTTCGTTTTGTTTATGGATTTCGTTTATTATTTATACCCGAGATTTTTGCTCAGATTCGTTGAGAGAAAACCAAACAATTAGAAATCAATAATACTAAGCATATATTTATTAAAATCAAATTCTTAATATCAATATGCAAATTAGCCTTCTCGTTGACACTGTAAATCTCTATTTTGTTGAATATATAAATATGCTTTTATGTTATTAAAACGTAGATTAATCCAACAGTATTAATAAGGTATGAGAATTTTATCAATAATTGAGGTTTAAATAAAAATAAATTCATGGTGAATGTGACGTCAATAACTAAGGGAATTGTGACTTGAATAGTGATTTAGTTTCGGTTACAGACAGACAAACACACACTCTCCATTATAATAATATATATATATAATATATATATATATATATAATATATATATATATATGCGTGTCTGTGTGTGTGTGTGTGTGTGTGTTCATATCTACATTATACGTGTGTGTGTTCATATCTACATCATACGTGTGTACGCGTGCGAATATGTTCATATCTACATCATACGTATATGTGTGTGTGTAAGTGTGTTCATATCTACATTATACGTGTGTGTGAGTGTGTTCATATCTACATCATATGTATACGTTTGAGTACGTTCATATCTACATTATACGTGTGTGTATTCATATCTACATCATACGTATATGTGTGTTCATATTTACATCATACGTGTGTGTGTGTGTGTGTGTGTGTTCATAAGTACATCATACGTATATGTGTGTGTGTGTGTGTGTGTTCATATCTACATTATACGTGTGTGTGTTCATATCTACATCATACGTGTGTACGTGTGCGAATATGTTCATATCTACACCATACGTATATGTGCTTGAATAAGTGTGTTCATATCTACATCATACGTGTGTGCGAGTGTGTTCATATCTACATCATATGTATATGTTTGAGTGTGTTCATATCTACATTATACGTGTGTTCTTTTCATATGTACATCATACGTATATGTGTGTTCATATTTACATCATACGTGTGTGTGTGTGTGTGTGTGTGTAAGTGTATTCATATCTACATCATACGTATATATGTGTGTGTAAGTGTGTTTATATCTACATCATACGTATATGTGTATGTGTGTGAATGTGTTCAGATCTACATCATAAGTATATGTGTGTATGCTCATATCTACATCATACGTGTGTACGTGTGCGAATATGTTCATATCTACATCATACGTATATGTGTGTGTGTATAAGTGTGTTCATATCTACATCATATGTATACGTTTGAGTGTGTTCATATCTACATTATACGTGTGTGTTTTCATATCTACATCATACGCATATGTGTGTTCTTATTTACATCATATGTGTGTGTGTGTGTGTGTGTGTTCATATGTACATCATACATATGTGTGTGTAAATGTGTTTATATCTACATCATACGTATATGTATGTGTGTGTAAGTGTGTTCATTTCTACATCATACGTATATGTATGTGTGTGTGTTCAGATATATATCATACGTGTGTGTGAGTGTGTTCATATCTACATCATACGTATATATGTGTGTGTGTTCATATCTACATCATAGTGTGTGTGAGTGTGTTCATATCTACATCATACGTATATGTATGTGTGTGTGAATGTGTTCATATCTGCATCATAAGTATATGTGTGTATGCTCATATCTATATCATACGTGTGAGTGTGTTCATATCTACATCATACTTGTGTACGTGTGCGAATATGTTCATATCTACATCATACGTATATGTGTGTGTGTAAGTGTGTTCATATCTACATCATACTTGTGTGTGAGTGTGTTCATATCTACATCATATGTATACGTTTGAGTGTGTTCATATCTACATTATACGTGCGTTGTTTTCATATCTACATCATACGTATATGTGTGTTCATATTTACATCAAACGTGTGTGTGTGTGTGTGTGTGTGTGTGTGTGTGTTCATATGTACATCATACGTATGTGTGTCTAAGTGTGTTTATATCTACATCATACGTATATGTATGTGTGTGTGTAAGTGTGTTCATATCAACATCATACGTATATGTATGCGTGTGTGTAAGTGTATTCATATCTACATCATACGTATATGTGTGTGTAAGTGTGTTAATATCTACATCATACGTATATATGTGTGTGTGTGTTCATATCTACATCATACGTGTGTGTGAGTGTGTTCATATCTACATCATACGTATATGTGTGTGCGTGTGTGAGTGTTTTCATATCTACATCGTAAGTATATGTGTGTATGCTCATATCTACATCATACGTGTGTGTGTATGCGTGTGCGTGTGTGTGGGTTCATATCTACATCATACGTGTGTGTGTGTATGCGTGTGTGTGTGTGTGTTCATATCTACATCATACGTATATGTGTGTGTATGCGTGTGTGTGTGTGTGTGTTCATATCTACATCATACGTGTGTGTGTATGCGTGTGTGTGTGTGTGTGTGTTCAATCTACATCATATGTGTGTGTGTATGCGTGTGTGTGTGTGTGTTTTCATATCTACATCATATGTGTGTGTATGCGTGTGTGTGTGTGTGTTCATATCTACATCATACGTGTGTGTGTATGCGTGTGTGTGTGTGTTCATATCTACATTATACGTGTGTGTGTGTATGCGAGTGTGTGTGTGTGCGCGAGTGTGTGTGTGAGTTCATATCTACATCATACGTTTATGTGTGTGTGTGCGTGTGTGTGTGTATGTGTGTGTTCATATCTACATCATACCTATATCTGTGCATGTTCAGTGTCAATTAAAGTAATCTCTATATTTAATTTGCTACCGACCTATATTTTTTTCACCACAAGAAATCCGTTTTTTTTCCTCACTTATCTTTGACGAGGTGTCTTTAAGATCAATTTACCAAGAATTTGCTTCGTCTTTCTAAGCCAAAGTAAAGACTTTGATTTCTCAATGATTCACTTACAAAATCACAAGTCAACCGTTTAAACAAAAATGCTTCCTGATTTTAACAAGCGACACGACCCTTTTCTTATAAACATTCAATGATTCATTCTGTCTTTTTATAAATGCTTTTTAAAGACGATTTTGATTGAATTTCGTAGGATATTTGTCTCGTGAACCTGCACTTTTAGAAATATCTAGGTTATTTCTCTTATAATTATGTTTATTTGTATCACCCATTTCTAGATCGTTTACTGCACAGTCAATCGAACAGAATGCGTAAAAATATACCCAACGCATCACTGTTACATTACGCTCTCCTTGTCGGAATAGAGAAATGACGTGTCAACGTGTGTTACGTTTTGGTCCTCACTTCGAATGGAGAGCTGATGAGTTGATACAGAAATTATTTAACTGTACTAGCAAATATATGCACCCTCCGGGTGCAAGTATTTAAGTTTTGATATAATAAAATATCATGTTAAATTAGAAAGGCTATGAAACTGAAGAAGGACGCAGATAAAAAGATTTGGAACAGAGGGGGTATGATTGAAAAATAGAACAACTTTGAAACTAATTCTTCCATCATTTTTCATCACTCCCGTCTTTTATTGGTAAATTTTGCTAATTTAACTATTTAGTTAAAATTGGAAGTAAAGAATTATATTACTGTTATTTCTTCTTTGTTAATGGATTTCTTTTAAGATTTATCCCCGAGATTTTTGCTCATATTCAATAAGATAAAACCAAACAATCAGAAATCAATAATACTAAGCATATATTTATTAAAATCAAATTTTTAATATCAATATGCTAATTAGCCTTCCCATTCATTCTGTAATCCGCTATTTTGAGTATATATAAATACAATTGCATCTTATTAGTATGTAGATATGGTCAACAGTCTTAACAATGTAAAACAATTTTATTAATAATTGGGGTTTAAATAAAAATAAAATCATGTAGAATGTGATGTAAATAACTAAGGGAATTGTGACTTGAGATGTAATATAGTTTCGTTTACAGACAGACAAACTCACAATCTCCATTATAATAAGATATGTAATAAAAACAGGAGCCGAAATAAATTTATTCTTAAGATTTATTTCACTTTATTTACTGACTTAATTCGTACAACAAATCCTCGGCTTATATGCAAGACGGACGCCGTTCATTTGGTCCATCCCATTCACACAAGAAGGTAATATTGATACTACAGTATACTTATCTCTCTAGATCGGTATTGGATGCGAGAGACTCGAATCTTGGTTGCTGAGTTGATGCTGGAGTTGGCTGACAATTCCTTTGAGTTTGGAGACTGGAAACCACTTGGGGTGCTGGAGGGGACATCTTTCCTTGTGACATCTCGAGTTTTTAGTAATAACACAAGCCACTTATTTTTCTCATGAGATTTTATTTCCCTTACGTCATATCAGCTGAGAACACGTCTGGTCCTGTCAATTCATAATTCCAAACTCAGTTCACACCCTGATCTGTCAGTCCTTCTCTCTCTCTCACTACGCCACGTCTCATCGCTCGTCCACTAGAAATATATTATGTGGCAATGCTGATTCACCATTAAACTTTTCCATTCTCATCTAACACGTAATCCTTGCAAAAAACTTTTCCTTGTTAATTTACATATCAGGTTAAGCTCAAAACTCTACCCAATACCTCCATTATATTCTAATCACCTCTATTTTAGATTTCATATTTTCTTCCTCAAAATCAAATTTTTTTATGTGATTTTATACATTTCTGAATAATGACATTTACATATTAACGATAAACCTTTCTTTCTTTTGAAGAAAACGAAACGGAAATAAAAATGAACGAATTATTAATGATAATAATTGAGATTTTGCTTTTAAAGAAATTCAAATAACAAAGAGTGTTTATTCGAAATTTCCCTTTTCAATTTCTTTTTATAACTGATAACAAATTACGTTGTAATTACCAGAGTCACCTACTAAAACAAAAGTTAATTCTCAAAACATATACAGCGGGACCTAATTCTACATTAAGTAGGTAATTTAGATTTATTGTTAGCATATGCATCTGCCAAAAATTTACGAAGATTCGAGGAATGAAAATTGCTCATTTTATGCTACGGATGGCCATAAAAATGATTGTAAATGAAACGATATTGGATTTGACGTGTAAGCAGTAAAATCTCATCATAATAAAAACAGAATGTTTCCTTTTGCACCTTTTATTGTTTTCTTTTAATTAATTTCTGCAGCAAAGACCGACAAAATGGCGATTTGCCAATATCGGAACGGACAGATAAATGACGAGTTGGACACAGTTTCTTCCCGTTTACTAATATGTTTTTGTTTTCACTCATTTTCTTCGTGATTCTCTCTTTCCTTCTTGTTCTTATTCTTTTTGTTGTTCTTGTTCAACTGAATCAAAATCACGTGGTTCCAATAATAATAATAATACATTAGCAGGACCTGTGGATATACGCAGTACGATAATTTAATTATTACAAAGTTTGATAGTTTAAATAGTTCAATATATAAAAAGTTTCATTTTCTAATAATAATAATACATTAGCAGGACCTGTGGATATACGCTGTGCGATAATTTAATTATTACAAAGTTTGATAGTTTAAATAGTTCAATATATAAAAATTATAATTTTCTTGATTTACGTCTTTCTCTCACTCTTTTCTTCTAATTTTCTTCTTTTCATCAGATTCGATTGAAACAGATTAGCGTTATCGCTTCCGTGCTCCCACTACCTCCCTCTATATTTCCCTACTCTTTTTTTTCTTTATTTCTTTTTTATTACATTTTTCTGTGTAGCATGTCCTTTTTCTTCCCTTTCTTTCTTTCTGATGAAACCGGAATGGTTCATTATTTAGCTAAGGTGACGACACTGATGAGAAATAAGAATTCGCCGTGTGACCAACATCAGATAATCAGGATTTACATTTTTGCATTTCATCCTTGACGATTTGGACGGTCTCATTTTTAACCAGATGGTGTCGCAAGATGATAACGGACACAGAGTATTTGACGGCATATAGGACGCACTATTTCCCCAAAATTTTGGCTAAAAAAATCGCCCTGCGTCTTATACATCGAAAGTGAAGTTTGAGACCACCCGTAGGCCTAGGCTAATCTTCTCTATGATGCTCACTAACCCAGCTCAGTACTTTTACCTATCCTAAACTTCATACAACCTTATTTTATTGCTGGTATTGTTATAATCAATGTTAACAGGAGCGTTTTCAACAATACATGCTTAAATACACTTAAAACTTTTCTTTCTGAATCTGACCTGCTGAAATGGGGGTGCGTCTTATATGCCGGTGCGTCTTATATGCCGTCAAATATGGTACTCTTAAGGAATACGAATATTGATACATAGAAGAGAAATGAGAGAGAGAGAGAGAGAGAGAGAGAGAGAGAGAGAGAGAGAGAGAGAGAGAGAGAGAGAGAGAGAGATTAGAAGACAGAAAGAAGAAAGACAGAAAGAAAAGAGCCTAAAGAAAAATTAGTATGAAGAGAGAATGGAAATTGAATGCAAGATAGGAATGGGAGAGAAACTGAGACAAAAATGAGTAGTATTATCTGCATTATTCGGACTATTGTCCCCATCTTCATTGTTATCTGTACAACGTTTCGGTCGATATGCCCTCCGGCCTACTTCTGGTATTTCTTGTCGGATTCGGGAACCTTCTCGGACTCGGGAACCTTCTTTTCGGACTCGGGAACTTTCTTGTCGTAGTCGGGAACCTTCTTGTCGTAATCGGGAGCCATCACCGGCGGCATCAAGCCTCATCTCAAACATTCAGAGAAATAAAAAAAAGAGTAAGCGAGAAACGGGAAGAGAATTAGAAGAGATAACAGAGAGCAAGAGGAAAAATGGAAAGAAAAGGTTGTACTTGTACACGAAGTTCCAATCCGCATAACCCATGGAACTATATTCCATAGATATTTAGAAAGTATATGTAGCTGAACAATGCTAACATAGAGAGTTCTATCTACACTGGGTGTCTCGCGAGGGTATTACAGCGCCAAACGGATTTTTCCAGACCTCCGTGAAATTTAACGTCCCTACATATCGGGACAAAGGCTATAGTAACTCAATGTCGAGTTTTCAATTTATTATTATATGGTCTAAAGTAACTATTCTTATTTAATGATTATTTGTTTGCCCCAGTTAGTTTTAATTATTCCAAATGCAATTAATATCCACAGAGTTATATGGTTTCAAGTACTCTAATATAATACAAATAACTTGCATAATTATGTGGTTTAAAGTATTTGAAGCAATTATATATTTTCAAGTAACTAATAATAATCCTTTTGGAATGTGCGCTGTTGGCCAGCTCTGTAGAATACAACAACTGCACCTCTGTAAAGGGAATAGAACCCCGTCCCTCAATCGGGCCACCAGCAAAACGAATTCTATTCAAAAACCGGTTATCATTGATGATGCCGACTTTTCTTTTCCATGAACCAAATTTTTCCGCGGGTGAAACATTTGACAGGCTCACGTGACCACCGAAATGAAAAATAGACGATTCAGCTTTTAATAATGTTGACCCCCCACCCAACTCCTGGCGGTACCCTTATTGAATTTCTTGTTAATCATTCTTTGTCCCTACTGTGTGAAGTATAACATCACAATCACAACTAAACGTGTGTGCTATCGCCTATTATATCGCTCTTTTCGCAGACGTGTCAATTGTTTTTTTTTAAATCAAAAGACTAACTTTCTCTTCATCGGTAACTGCCTCTTCAGCTCTTGACACTCGGCTTTGTTTTTCACCCCAGGCCGGGAAATCACAAATCTATATCACCCTGACAAGGGCCCATTCTGTGGTGTAATGTTTAGCAAGCTAGATTCGCAGATCATTGTTAATGAGTTCGATTTTCTATTGGGTGACCCGTGTTTTCTAGCCTTGAGCCACATCTAACGAAAAGAAATCGTCGGGGCGGCCTAATGTCGGTATTAGCCAGACAGCGAGGGAGTTTATCCCCTTTTCACTAGCGCTAGACCGAGGAGATTATTTTAGCGTCTGAGGTGGAGCGCCACACCTACCATCAGCTCCTCACTTTACCGCACAGATCCCTGTGCTACTCATACGCTGAGTTGGCGAGGGCCGGTATCGAACCAGAAACCTTGCGATTCCTAGTCGAACGCTCTACCGACTAAGCTAAGCCGACCCTTATATTAATAACTATATCGCCGTGACGGGTTAGTGTAACCGTGTCCATATTCAACTCCAGATTATTGGCTTATCAGATTTTCTGTAAGTCTGAATAGTCTGGCACAAGACAATGGTTTATGAGCACCCGGTTATAAATCAAATTCTTAACACTGGTTTGGTTTATTTAATGCTATAAGTAATTAATTTGGCGGAGTGACCTATTGTCGGTATCAGCCATACAGGAAGGGTAATCTATTCCCTTTTGGCTTGCGCTAGACCAGGGAGATATTTTTGCTGTGGTGGAGCGCCACACTTTTCGTCAGCTCCCCAATTTACCGCATATATCAGATTAGACATGTTTGGCTACTCATGCGCTAAGTTGACAAAAGCCGGTGTCGAACCTAACGAATCTTAGACGGGAGCTCTACTCACTGAGATAAAAAAAAAGTAAAGTCGGTGGAGTGGCCTAAAGTCGGTGTCAGCCAGACAGCGAGGGAGTATATCCCCTTTTCACTAGTGCTAAATGAAAGAGATTGTTTCTGCGTCTGAGGTGGAGCGCCACACCCACCATCAGCTTCTAACTTTACCGCACAGATCCCTGTGCTACTCATACGCTGAGTTGGCGAGGGCCGGTATCGAACTAGGGAACTTTGTGGTTTCTAGCCGAACTCATTGAGATAACCGGTCCTATTTGTGAGTTAGATTCACCTTTTTTCCGATTTTTCAGTTCAAAATTTAAGGGTGCGTATTATACACGAAAACTATACCATTATGTTTTTTCCCGGTCATATTCGGACGAGATGACCGAAATCAAATTATATCTATTGTCCAATCTAATGTGTTTTACACCGTTACAGATAAATATCCACTGGACTGTGTGAACTCTTTGTTTCTCTTTCTCTTTCTTTCAGTTGAGTCTTTCATTCATAAATTTTATCGATTTCTTACAATTCTTTTTTTACTTCTTTTTTTTTTTACAACTTTACTTTTTGAATGTTTGTTTATATATATATATATATATATATATATATATATATATATATATATATATATGAGGAAAAATGAGTAAAGAAAAGAAATGTAGATGGATAAAAATGAATTTTATCGATAACACTTTTAATCGATATCACTTACACATGTGTTTCGGTCTGTTTATCAAAATGTATACGGATTTACGTTATTATTATTATTAAAATAATCAGATGGAGTTGAAATGATGATGATAATAATAATAGGAAAAATGCATAAAATGTTCCGTACACAGATTTTGCCGACCTTCATCAGAGTAGTATTTTTATTTTTTTTATTTTTTCAACAAAAAAATAAATAAATAAATAAAATAAAAATAAAAATACTACGTTTAAAAGTGATATCGATAAAATTCATTTTTATCCATTTACATTTCTTTTCTTTACTCATTTTTTCCTCATATTGTCGGATTCATTTCCCATTCTCATATATATATATATATATATATTATATATATATATATATATATATATATATATATACATACGAGTATAATTCAATATATAACGTGAAATTTTCATAAAAGTTTGGCAATAGAAACCAATGTTTACAGTCGCATCTTTTTCAAGAAATCAAAAGTCTTGTTTTTTTAATGTTCCAGAAGATGGTCAGTATGACCTTATTTACTGACAACAGCACCTGTAACTTTTTGTTTACCTGAAAGTCAATAGGTTTCCCTTCCATGGACTCTCTTTTCGACTTGTCGTGACAAACTCATTCATAAACATGTTTTCTTTACTAAAACATCCTTCCCCATACATATCCCATATTCTTAGTAAATATTACAGGATTTGCATTTCTCAGTTACCAAGAATTTGATGAAAAATCTTTATTCAAGCCTGGAGCAATCTTTTTGATTTGCCAACATTTTGAATAGCCTCAAAACAAATATTTTGGTAAGATTTTTTGCTTCGAACCAATTTCAGATAATACAAAGTTTATACGTTTATGTAAAAACAAACAAACAAACAAACAATACAGAGTTTATATAAAACAAAATGAAAATTGTGTGTTTTTTTTTCAGGTATAGAAATACTATTTCCTTGAAGAAGGAATGTTGTATAAGAATTATATTAGTTGTAGTTGTTTTTCAAATTTGAGATGATCTGAAAATTGGTCAAGTTATTAGATTATGAAATGATATCAATTTTTCTGGAACACCATGTACATATCAAATAATATAAGAATTTGGGCAACTCTTTAGATCACACACACACACACACACACACACACACACACACACACACACATATATATATATATATATATATATAAATATATATATATATATATATATATATATATATATATATAATATATATATATATATATATATAAATATATATATATACATATATAAATATATATATATATATATATATATATATATATATATATATATATATTGCATGACATGTTCAACAGAATGGAGTATTTAATATATTATTATTTACGGCTTAAGAATATTGGAAAAACGTAGACAGTTTAGTTTTTTACCGCATTCTTTTGAAAAATATTATTGAAATAAGAAAGAAAGAATTAGAATGAACTATTGAATGACGGTAGAAACGAAAGAGAGTAAAAAAGAAAGAATGAAATGAGAAAGAAGAAAATATTAATGAAATAAAATAGAAAAAGATAAAAGAAAGAATTAACATTTGAGGGAAGTTATTAAAGAAAGAGAACAAGAGAAGACATAATAGTAAAAATAATGAGGAATACAATTGAATAAAAACAAAGAAAGACAGAAATTGGTTGGTTGGTTGGTTTATTGATTTTAACGGCATATCAACCCATCTGGCGTTAGGAAGTAATTTATTAGCATTTTAGTCTCGGAAGACTGTAATAAAGTTTTTGTGCCCCTGAAGTTACAGCGCCTCCTGAGACTGTGAAGTCCGAAGTTTGAAAAATATTCTCGACCACAGATGTCGCATTTAAAGGCTGTCCCTGAAGATGTTGATGTTCCGGTGTTTTGTTGCCGCTGCTTTCTTCTAGACCTCTTAGCTTTATGGTGTTGGGTCAGGGTGACTTCTGACATGAACAGTCCTCTACGGAGAGTCTGCCACCACCGAAGGCGGTCCTGAGCCAAATTTTCTCAACTGGAAGGGGGCAATGCCTAAGCACCTGAGATCATTCTTGCAGACATCCTTGAATCGCAATATATGTTGTGTATTTATATTTATACATTTTGGGTAATTGGTTTTAAGAATGTGTTAGAGCTCCGAAGAAGACGGTGAACAAAAAAAGAATCTTAACATAAAAAAAATCACTGCTGACAAAACATCCAACGAAAGGGAACTATAAACACCTGTCCATTAATAGAAAATTGTAAAAATAAAATATTGGTGGTGGTGGTGGGGTCTTACCCCTCTGCAGAGGTGCAGTTGGTATATTTAAAGCCCCAGCCGATAGAACTGAGTGTCATTTAGTAGAGAGCACTGATATTCGGAACATGAGAAAAATCACACATTTTTGACACTACATCAATATACATACACACACACACACACACACACACACACACACACATACATGCACATATACACATAAAACACATACATAAAATACATATATATACATTACACACACGATATTATGTATATATAACCATAGTGGGCCGGGTTAGCTCAGTCGGTAGAGCGTTCGGCTAGAAACCACATGGTTCCTAGTTCGATACTGGTCCCCGCCAACTCAGCGTATGAGTAGCACAGAGATCTGTGCGGTAAAGTAAGGAGCTGATGGTAGGTGTGGCATTCCATCTCAGATTCTAAAAACAATCTCCTCGGTCTAGCGCTAGTGAAAAGGGGAAAGACTCCCTCGCTGACTGGCTGATACCGACTTTAGTCCGCCCCGTCGACTTTACTTTTACTTTTTTATAACCATAGACAATAATATTACGTAACCATATATGCATATATATATTCAACAATATCTTATTATAATGGAAATTGTGTGTTTTTCTGTATGTAACCGAAACTATATTACTACTCAAGTCACAATTCTCTTCGTTATATACATTACATTTTCAATGATTTTATTTATATTTAAACCTCAATTATTAATAAAATTGCTTCGCCTTTTTATTAGTGTTGTCCATATCTACATACAAATAACATGCAATTGTATTTATATATACAAAAAATAGCGGTTTACAGTGTGAATGGGAAGGCTAATTTGCATATTGATATTAAAAATGTAATTTTATTAAATATGTGCTTAGTATTATTGATTTCTAATTGTTTGGTTTTATTTTAATGAATATAAGCAA
>CM042149.1:56534811-56547912 GCA_023376005.1 Doryteuthis pealeii | reverse complement strand
ATTATATATTGTAACATGATGCTCGATCTCGACGATCTTTCTGTGTTGGTGTATTATGTTAGAGTATCTAACATTTTAGCAGTTTTAAAAGATAAAAAACCATGCTGGTTCTAATTATGCTTCACTATCAAATGGTATGTTAGAATCACACACACACACACCACACACATATATATATATATATAGTATGGAGTATGAAAAGTGGAATGAAAACATCACACAATGCTGTTAAAGAAAAACAATTTATATATAATCATAGCTGATATTGATCAATATTTCGATTTTACAAAAAATCATTATCAGAGCTCATTTAAATCCGTGGTGTTTGGGTCGGAGATAAATGTCAAATCAGTTCAAAAACAAAAAAAAACCCTTAATTTTGCAAAAAAGAATGAAAGTTGTTACATATTCAACATCTTGTTGCCAACATCTCAAAATCCGCTACAATGAAGAGTTGACCGACAAAAAAGGTATACACACATCGGCATGACGGACAAAAATATGGCGCGAATGCCCACATTGTGATAATGTAACAAATTTCGTTCTTTTTTGCAAAATTAGGGTTTTTTGTTTTTGAAGAGACGCAGTAAATATATACTTATTGTAAGGAAACACCTGAAACCTCTAAAACTGGAATTAAGCTTGGAAAATCTGGGCTTAAATAGCCAAAATTTCAATTTGAGGTAATCTCTTTTCCTAAAGGAAAGCAGATGTTGCCTGGGGGAAGGTCCCCTGGGATCTCACCGTTAATTTTATTAACAAAGGCCCCGAAAGGCCCATGGTATTAACGTGTGTCCTGGGTCTGAAACTAAACCGAATCGGATAGTAAGGCCCCACTTTTGGAACTCTGGAACGTATGGTGTCACCATTTCATTGTCATTACTCCCATATCTGCTGTGACCAGGATGTAGCATAACTACAGAACGATATATGCATCAGAACGAGTATGTCGCATGGGCCAACTCAAGTTGTAATAGTAGTCGTCGTTATTAGTAGCCGTTCGGTCAGAAACAACACACACCCAAGTTGTATAGTAACAAGGGCTTTGTATTTATTTCTAGGCTCGTGGGCTCTTTTTTCAGAGAGTAGGAAAGACAGAGAGAAATAGAGGGAGTATCGTCAAATTATTCTATGTTCGTAGTATCATGCGTTGTACGGCTGTCCTACACCCACACGAGGGACCGGGACCAACGTCTGACTCCTACTAGGGCAGAAAGGAAAAGAGGCTGATTTTCTCCTTCTTCCGCCTCTCGTACCTGTGCCACACCTGCCCACGGTCAACACCCGGAACCTCCGCCTTTATCTCTAAATCTATTTCCGGGGCCATTCTTCGGTCAAATTACTGGCACCCCGTTGTGTGTTTACTCTTCCAAATGTTAACCTTTGTTTGTTCTTATTTCTTCTTCTCTTTCTCTAGAAATCCGAATACAGTTCCATTGTTAATCCCAAACTCCCTGTAAACCCTAATAATTACGCTACATATGAGTTATCGTTCTTGTTCGGATATAAATAGATCTTCTTGAAAATTAAGCGTATTGAATAGAATTGTTTGATACCATACAACTGTGTGCAAATTATTTATTGCCAGAATAGTCAGTTAAAGCTATAAGTGTTTCCAAAAGGTTTATTATTAGTTACTTGAAGCCAATATAATTGCTTGCAAATTACACTGGTTTACAAAAAAATATTTTTTTGTCTGAGGCAAGAATGTGAATAGGTGTTTTTAACTAATTTGGGTGTGCTAAATTCAAATTTATAAACAGTTTCGCTCTATCACCTCTAGTTTTCATTCTTTTAAATAGTCTCATTTTAGTATATACAGAGTATATACGTGCTTATTTCAACAGTTGCAGCAGCTTATTACAGATAAAACAGGATGGATAAAGAACATTGACGGAATAAATATACTTGAATGACACAATGTACACAATTCATAGTACCACAGACAGTTAGAAGTGTGTTTTTCTTAGATGATCTGCTGACTGCCATGCACTATTGGCCAGTGCACTACTGGCTGTTGATTGAGACGTGTTGGCTACGCTTAACTGCCAAAATCCGTCTTGATATATATATATATATATATATATATTGTAATGCTATCACTTACATTTATTTCATAATAACTAAAAAAGAAGACATAAGTCACACAATATTAGAAATTAACCCTGAATGCATATACGCCTGTATGTACAGTATGTGTACAAAATGTACAGTATGCATATCTAAATAAAACCAGAGGTGATGAGTAAAAACGGATTTCCAATCTGAATTCATCACCCCCAAATTAAGTTAAAACAGCTATTTTTGTGCTTTCCTGAATTTATTTGTAAACCAGTGTTATTGGTGTTAGATAGGAATGCTTGAAACAATATGACGGTGTGCAAACAAATGATTGTTATTAAATAGGAACAGATACTTTAACTCCTTGCCAACCAAATTTCCCACACGGCTGTACCAACTTTTCTTGGTATTTTTTTTCAGCTGGTTCCCTATCGTAAAAGGATAACGTGTCAGTCTCATAGTTTGTTCAAAGACAAAACAAAATATGGCAGGGATGTTTGCGAAGTGATTTTTCACTATAAAGAGAGACACGTGGGAAAGCCACTGCCAGTGGTTTACGGTAGGATCACAGTATTGTGAGAGCCGCTGTGTGCGGTTTAAAGTAAACAATGAGTTAGAGCATAATAGTGTAGAAATTCTTATTATTCGATATGAATACTTGATACTATAATGCATGGTTAAAGTCATGGGAAATGAACGCATCGCCCCGAGTTCAAATCCTGGACGTTTCGGGCATTTCATTCTCCATATTCAAGTCCGGGCTTGTAGATGAGGATGTACTTGTTCTCCACTGTCAACACCCATCCGCAGCACACAACACACACACACACACACGCACACACACACACATATATATATATATATTATATATATATATATATAATATATTATAATGGAGATTGTGCGTCTGTGTCTGTAACCGAAACTATCAATATTAAAAAGTAATACGCGAAACCATAAAACACTGTGGAAGTTATTTGATTGAGTGATACATAGAATAAATCTTATTCATTAATGATGTCTAAGTGAAAATCTGAGTTAGATTTACCTCAAAACAGCCCATGTTATTAGTGCGTTTAAAATCCTGCAACGACTCTTATAGATCACGAAGAAATAAAGGTTTAGATGATATATGTTGTGGTTAATTTGGATACTGATTTTAACAAACCGGGTTTAATAAATAATTACTTGGTGTTATTTATCTCTAATATTGTTGTTTTATTCTCTAACGTATTAAAATCAATCCTATGAATGATATTATGTAGAAACCAATTAAAATATAATTAAAATAAGTGATCTTTTTATATGAATTCTTATTGAATTTCGTTATTTTTTTTCTAATATACTATATTCCATTAATTAAAACTTAAATATTTAAGCATATTCTTTCTAGTATAAATCATACACTGATCCAAGGAAAAGTGACATTTGGAATACTGGATGGGGGGGGGGATTTTCGGCATGTCAACCGATGTTGGGTCATTTAATGCGAAACGTTTTGTTTCATTCTTGATGGATACTCAATTTTATCAAAACTCAACTGTTTTAAACACATTTTCTAAAACTCATTTTGTCCCATTTAACCCATAGATGTGACCCTAACAGTTACTACCACTCCGGGTCAGATTGGACCTGGGAGTAATGGCGATGAAGGAGTACTCCGCGTTCCCCAGAGCTCCAGAATTGGAACTTTACCATCAAAGAAAGTTTAACGTCATGCCCAGGACACTAAGAGTCTCAGCCAGCACCTTCTAGTATATATGATAAAAAGGTTTGGGATTTGCCATAAGGTCATAGGGTAGGGACAATCATATATGTGATAGGGCCTGATATGGGGGGTGTTAAGTTTTTAAATGCCATCCTTGGCCAGTTGAAAAGGGCTTAAAGAAAGCCCTGTGTTATGGAATCCTTTGGTAAGCGTATAAGTCCTATCCTGCGTATTGGTAAAGGTCCAGTGATTTAATCCTATGTCCGTCGTCAAAGAATGCCAACGTAATTATAACCAGTAGGGTCTGTTATGTATTGTATCAATCTCAGAGTACTGCCAGTGATTGGTCAAGAGTTAGATCACATAATTCCGGCCTAGTCTATAAGTAGGAGCGGGGATCCATCACACACCTTATATCAGAAAAAATCTCAACAGGGGGGCTTCTCCAACTGTCAGTTAAGCTTTAGGGAGTGTTGCATTTTATGGACTGCTCATCAATCTCGCAGCAGATCCACAAAGTTTGATGCAAATACGACATAGGAAGAACGTCCTTCCCACTGGATCGGATAGATCAGCTAATTATACATATATATGCTTCATCTAACCAACCTTCATCTTTAATAAAATGATGAGCATGAAACTAAAAGAGAATTATTTGGTCCAATTACATTCAAGAAAATAAAACAGCCATGGAGAATGGCATTGCAATGGAGAAAATAAAATAAATGAAACAGAAATTTTAAACAAATACGTTTCAACAAAGAATTTAACAATAAAAACAATTATAAAATAATACAATTCTCAAAGATTAATAAAGGATTTATAACAACTATTTGTTAGGTCCAGACATAACAAAATCTAGAGTTACTCCCCTTGATCAATAGGGGTTTGACGGGAACCTGGTAGTGGATTTTCCACCATGACACTTTTGGATTGGGGTTCATGTGCTCAGGACGCACTGTTGAGCTAATTAGGTCACTTTTAGGGTAGAAGCATTTTCTACCTTGTGTTAAATAAAACCTTGTTAATTTCCAACAGCCTTGTCTTGCATTTTCATTCAGTACTCTGTATTTTGATTGTATGTAAAAATATAACACTATTTAATGACATTGTTGGATGAGACTGAAAAAAAAATTCTAATTTAAGCCCCCAAAATGTTTATGATCCGTCTCACCAAACCTACAGAAGTACAACGTGCTGATGATTGAATCATTAGCGCTAAAATTGCAAGCTTTCATTGAGAGATAGATGCATTAAATTCCATTCATTTCTGCTGAAAGTCTATGAAAGAAAAGATAGGGTCATTCACAACAGGAAGAACATTAAAAAAAGAATCGATAAACATTTCCCAGCTTTCAAGAAACAAAACAAAATATTCAACCAAAACACTATACACGGTTAGAGCTCCGAAGAAGACGGTGAACAAAAAAAAGGAACTTAATATAAAAAAATCACTGCTGACAAAACATCCCACGAAAGGGAACTATAAACACCTGTCCATTAATAGAAAATTGTAAAAATAAAATATTGGTGGTGGGGGGTCTTACCCCTCTGCAGAGGTGCAGTCGGTGTATTTTAAAGCCCCAGCCGACAGAACTGAGTGTCATTTAGTAGAGAGCACTGATAATCGGAACATGAGAAAAATCACACATTTTTGACACTACCTCTATATACATACACACACACACATACATACATACACATATACACATAAAACACATACATAATATATATATATATATATATATGGTTATATATACATAATATTGTGTGTGTAATATATATATATATATATATATATATATATATATATATATATATATATATATATATATATATATATATATATATATATATATATATATATATATATATATATATATATATATATATATATATATATATATATATATATATATATATATATATATATATATATATATATATATATATATATATATAATATATATATATATATATATATATATATATATATATATATATATATATATATATATATATATATATATATATATATATATATATATATATATATATATATATATATATATATATATATATATATATATATATATATATATATATATATATATATATATATATATATATATATATATATATATATATATATATATATATATATATATATATATATATATATATATATATATATATATATATATATATATATATATATATATATATATATACACACACAATATTATGTATATATAACCGTAGTGGGCCGGGTTAGCTCAGGCGGTAGAGCGTTCGCTAGAAACCACAAGGTTCCTAGTTCGATACTGGTCCCCGCCAACTCAGCGTATGAATAGCACAGGGATCTGTGCGGTAAAGTAAGGAGCTGATGGTAGGTGTGGCGTTCCACCTCAGATTCTAAAAACAATCTCCTTGGTCTGGCGCTATTGAAAAGAGGATAGACTCCCTCGCTGGCTGGCTGATACCGACTTTAGGCCGCCCCGTCGACTTTACTTTTACTTTTTTATAACCATAGACAATAATATTACGTAACCATATATACATATATATATTCAACAATATCTTATCTTATTATAATGGAGATTGTGGGTTTGTCTGTCTGTAACCGAAACTATATTACTATACAAGTCACAATTCCTTTAGTTATTTACATCATATTCTCCATGATTTTATTTATATTTAAACCTCAATTATTAATAAAATTGCTTCGCCTTTTTATTAGTGTTGTCCATATCTACATACAAATAACATGCAATTGTATTTATATATACAAAAAATAGCGGTTTACAGTGTGAATGGGAAGGCTAATTTGCATATTGATATTAAAAATGTGATTTTATTAAATATGTGCTTAGTATTATTGATTTCTAATTGTTTGGTTTTATTTTAATGAATATAAGCAAAAATCTCTTCAATGAATCTTAAATGAAATCCATTAACAAGAAAAAATAACTGTTATTTTATTCTTTATTTCCTAATTTAACTAAATAGTTAAATAAGTAAAAATTCAGCAATGAAAGACGGGAGTGATGGAAGAGTAAGTTTCATTTCTATTTTTCTATTATACCCCCACTCTGTTACATATCTTTTTATCTGCCTTCTTATTAGACTTTCTAATTTAATACGATATTTCATTACATTACAACTTAAATACTTGCACCCGGAGGGTGCATATATTTGCTAGTATACATAATACATACAGTACACAAAGATTACATCAATAATGCAGTTGGTGTATTTTAAAGCCCCAGCCGACAGAACTGGGTGTCATTTAGTAGAGAGCACTGATATTCGGACCATGAGAGAAATCACACATTTTTGACACTACCTCTATAAAATCCCTGTTCGCATCTTCCAAATTCTTTCGAATACGCATCATTCCTGAATTCTTCAACCAAAATAAGAGCTAGAAGAAATTCTTGATGTTAAAAAAATCAATTGGATAAAAAGGTATTTCCTTTAGATGCGAAAACTCTGGACAATCTCTATGGTGCTCAAAATAGCCACTTAACAAATAAATATATTGCTTTTATCTGAGGGGAGGAATTTATTGCCCGTTCCTTTCTTTCTTTTTAATTTTCTTTCGTGTTCTTCGATTTCGAGTTTTTATTAATATTATTTCTTCAAATATTTATACTTCCTTCTCATTCAGTTATTCTATTTTTGGTTTCGGGCATTTCATTCTCCAAATTCTATGTCTGGGCTTGTAGATGAGGATGTACTTGTTCTCCACTGCCAACACCCATCCGCAAACACACACACACACACACACACACACACACACACACACACACACACAACACACACACACGGTTTTTTGTCTATAACAAAAAATTACGTCACTGCTTACGTCACATTACCCAAAACCGTCATAACATAGAATAAATACACTCAAAATTTGAACATGCAACATTAAACAGTCCTCATTGTTTTTTAAAACAAGTTTTAATAAATACATGACTGGTATTATATATCTATGTATAGCTTGTTTTATTTTAATACATATTTAAAGTTTACATTTCAAATTGTTTTATTTTTTAATCCGTTAATGAATTTGATGATTTTACTTACTTAGGGTACAAACTCGCTGACATTGAATTTTTTACTCCCACCCTCCAGGCAATATGTTTCAAAAATGTATTTTTACATCGCCCGGAGGGTATTTTTTTATTTTGTACTGGTATATATAATGGAGATTGTGCGTCTGTGTCTGCAACCGAAACTATATCAGTAACCAAGTCACAATTCCCTTAGTTATTTACGTCACATTCTCCATGATTTTATTTTTATTTAAACCTCAATTAATAATAAAATTGTTTTAAATTATCAATACTGTTGGCCTGATTGGCCTACTAATAACGTGTAAATGTATTTATATCTGCTACAAAATAGCGGTTTACAGTGTTAACGGCAAGCTTAATTTGCATATTGATCTTAAAAGTTTGATTTTAATAAATATATGCTTGGTATTATTGATTTATAATTGTTTAGTTTTATTTTTGATGAATATGAGCAAAAATCTCGGTGATAAAGATTTGAAAGATTTAAAGAAATCCATTAACAAAAAGAAATAACTGTAATTTTATTCTTTACTTCCTAATTTAACTAAATAGTTATATCAGGAAAATTTAGCAATGAAAGACGGAAGTGATGAAAATTATGGAAGAGTTAGTTTCAACGTTGTTCTATTTTTCGATTATACCTCCCCTCTGTCTCAAATAATTTTATTTGCATTCTTATTTAGTTTCATTAGTCTTTCTAATTAAATATATTTCATTAAATTAAAACTTAAATACTTGAAACCGGAGGGTACACATTTTCGCTAATATACATAGTTGTAGAAAGCGCGTTGTGTAATGGTTAAAGTCATAGGAAATGGACTCGTCGCCCTGAGTTCAAATCCTGGACGTGGTAATTGCATTTCACTTAGCGTTAATAGCCTTTGGAAAAGTATGAATCCTACTCTCCGTCCAGCTATGGGTAAATAGTAGGGCAGACTGGACTCTTTAACCTTGGTTAGACAACCGGTCCAGGAGAAGGAAAACTCTGAATTCAAACCTGTTGAACTCCGCTTAAGAAATTGACATTGTGTCACATCCTACTCGTTCGGAGGGGTTGGTAAATATATATATATATATAGTTGTAGAACATGTTTTTGTCTACCACGCTTTGGGTGTTCAAGCTACACCTTCTTCAGGAAAACGAAATAGGCTAGGTCACTAAATTTTATATATACTTGTCCGTATGGGAAATAGTCTGGTTTGCAATTATACCGATTAGTCTTGGTGACTTTTAATTATTTCGGATAAACTTTAGTTTCTAATTTCAGTCATGTTTTCTATATTCTTTTCTTTGAAGTCAAGTCTGTGAATTTACATATCTAATTAAGTTCAGCCAAACTAATTTGTAATTCTATCTGTTCTCTTCTATTATTTCTTCAACTCTTTCCCTTTTCCTTATTGTTTTTATGTTATTAGTGTGTATTACTGATGTGATTATTTAACCTTGGAATAAATGGTATATATAATTGGTATATATATATATATATATATATATATTATATATATATATATATATATATGTGTGTGTGTGTGTGTGTGTGTGTGTATAAAATATAGAGTAAACTACAGACACGTGTTTCGAGGTATCACCTTTCATCAGTGCAGTTATACCGTTTTAGCAGCTACCTCTGGCCGGGTTCGAACGAACTTACGCTCGCCAATCCTCTTACCCATACAGCCACAGTCAGCTGCCAAGTATAGCAGGCTATTTAATCGCTACATTTCTAAGCGGGAATGAACTCACCTAGAGTTCTCAAACTTTATGTAAACAAAGTGATCCTTAGCTGAACGCCGAATACGGTGAATTTTGCAATTAAATCCCTAAATAAAGTGCTCAACCGAAATTGGGAGCGTATAATAGAGTAAACTACAGACACGAGTTTCGAGGTATCATGTCTCATCAGTGCAGTTATATCGTTTTAGCATCTACCTCTGGCTAATCCTCTTACCCATACGGCCACAGTCAGCTGCCAAGTATAGCAAGCTATTTAATCGCTACATTTCTAAGCGGGAATGAACTCACCTAGAGGTCTCAAACTTTATGTAAACAAAAAAAAAAGCGGAATTTAACATTCCAGCGAAATATACTACACATTTTGTCTGAGTTTTGTTCTTTCAGTCCTTATTTTACCTCAGATATATATATATATATATATATATATATATATATATATATATATATATATATATATATATATATAGGGTAAAGGGGGTTGGAATGAATCCGACAGAATGAGGTAAAATAAGGAATGAAAGAACAAAACTCAGACAAAAATGTGTAGTATATTTCGCTGGAATGTTAAATTCCGCTTCTTCAGTCTTTTATTGAATCATTAGGATCATACAAGTATTTTATAGAAACTCACCCACCTACCTACTTCTGCCTTCTATGAAACACTTGTATCATCCTAATGATTCAATAAAGGCTGAAGAAGCGGAATTTAAGATTCCAGCGAAATATACTACACATTTTGTCTGAGTTTTGTTCTTTCATTCTTTATTTTACCTTATATATATATATATATAGAATATATATATATATATATATATATTTTACCTCATATATATATATTTGTATAAACTTTAGTTTCTAATTTTAGTCATGTATTCTATATTCTTTTCTTTGAAATCGTCTGTGAATTTACATATCTAATTAAGTCAAGCCAAACTAATTTGTAATTCTATCTGTTCTCTTCTATTCCTTCTTCAACTCTCCCCTCTTTTTTCCTTATTCACTTTGTTTTTAAGTTATTAGTGTGTATTACTGATGTATTTATTTAACCTTGGAATAAATGTCTTTTGGTACATATATATGTATGTATGTATGTATGTATGTATGTATGTATGTATCTATATATATATATATATATATATAAATATATATATATATATATATATATATATATATATAGTTTTTTCGTAGTTAGGGTCTTTCCATGTGTGGTTTAACCAAGCTGATGCAGGTAGACCATAAGGAGAGCTCAATGTACCTAATATCAGTGAGTAGAAGGACAGAGCAGATATTTAGTAAATGAAGAAAAACTCTAAACTTGCTTCATTACAATAATTATTTCAACCGTATTAATACGGCATCTTCAGGTAATCACAAGAACATGACTCTGAGTCATGTTCTTGTGATTACCTGAAGATGCCGTATTAATACGGTTGAAATAAATTATTGTAATGAAGCAAGTTTAGAGTTTTTCTTCATTTACTAAATATATATATATATATATATATATAATATATTATATATTATATATATATATCTTTTTGTTTATTTTTCATTGTTGGGTTTAAATAGTTATATCGTATAAGAGAGCATCCTCGAGAAACTATACATGAATATTGAAATATCTAAAAAACATACAAAAAAAAACCCCTGCTTATGCTTCACAATGTCGTATAATTCTGGATTTAACGATTTTTACATGTTGTTTCTGAAGCATATTTCAGCCTCTATAAAATTAAAATAATGATGGAATTCTAAGATAAAACTACAGTTTATATAATATATATATATATATATATATATATATATATATATATATTATATATATATAAATCCTAAAAGTGTGTCATCAAGGGAAATAAAAATTGTAAACTTTTCAAAGTAAACATTATTTGTATATAATTATGTATTTTATTTTGGAATAAAATAAAATAAAATGTATTATTGTGATTTGTAAACAAAATGGATATTAGTAAACGTATTTGACTTGAAAACAAACCAAAACATAAAAATGGTCATGATATATAACATAATTAATAAAAAATAAAATACAAATGAAATTAGAATTAGAACTGACATTTATCAAGACAAGGGGTATTGTAACTATTATATATTGTAACACGATGCTCGGTTCGACGATCTGTCTATTATGTATATTATCTAACATTTTAGCATTTTTAAAATAAAAACTATGCTGGGTTTCTAAATTATGCTTCACTATCAAAATGCGTATGTTAGAATCACACACACACACACACACACACACATATATATATATATATATATATCAGTATGAAAAGGTGGAATGAAAACATCACACAATGCTGTTAAAGAGAAAACAATTTATAATATAATCATAGCCGATATTGATCAATATTTCGATTTTACAAAAATCATCATCAGTGCTCATTTAATCCGTGGTGTTTGGGTCGGAGATAAATGTCAAATCAGTTCAAAAACAAAAAAAAACCCTTAATTTTGCAAAAAAGAATGAAAGTTGTTACATTATTCACCATCTTGTTGCCAACATCTCAAAATCCGCTACAATGAAGAGTTGACCGACAAAAAAGGTATACACATCGGCATGACCGACAAAAATATGGCGCGAATGCCCACATTGGTGAATAATGTAACAACTTTCGTTCTTTTTGCAAAATTAGGGTTTTTGTTTTTGTTTTTGAAGAGACGCAGTAAATATATACTTATTGTAAGGAACACTTGAAACCGCTAAACTGGAATTAAGCTTTGAAAATCTGGGCCTTAAATAGGCAAAATTTCTCTTTCCAACTACAGATCAAAACATGATCATTGCATTAAAGTAGCTATACGCCAAAGTTAATAAAATAGAAAAGCTGTTGTAAATATTGTCAGAGCTTTTATTCTTTTTAAATATGTAAGTATTTAAGTTTTAATGTAATGAAATATACTAAATGAGAGGAATTGCAAATGGCCACTTTCCGGCTTTTTATTTATACTTATTCTGACAAGGGCAGCTCACTCTATTTAGATTAAACATATGGGGTATAAGTCTTATGGCATTAAACGAAGAGAGATTTAAAAAAAAACACTGATTAGCAGTATAGATAGAGACTTTATTGATAAACCGTTATTAAGGACGCCAGAGTCCAGACGCCAGTAACTTTTTATTTATTTATTTTATTTTATTTTATTTTATTTTATTAATTTAATTTACTTTTATTAATCCCCACAAACACATATTTCAATTGTTTTCTACATAAAATCATTCATAGGATTGATAATACGTTGGAGAATAAAACAATAATATTACTAATATATACATCCATACAAACATTTTGCTGAGCAATTATAAATTCAAATAGTAGATATATGTGAATGCAAAGCTGAACTTTTACCAGGAAGAATTGTAATTATAGGACACCTAGTGAGGATGACACTCTTTACATCATCTAAATTTGAATATTTAAGTGTTAACAAGACCTAAACAGACAACATTAAATAGGCTTCATGTTGAATAATAAAAGATCTAGTTATCACGATTT
>CM042149.1:56519811-56529811 GCA_023376005.1 Doryteuthis pealeii | reverse complement strand
ATATAACAAAAAAACTTCTACGCTGTTATGATTTAAATTTCATTTTTTAATTATCTTCACGAATATAAATCAAATCTCACTTATTTTTGCTCAAAAATCAAGACCTGGGGATATTTAATGTGTATATATATTTACTTTGTCGTTAATTGTTTTATTTTGGAAGTTTCCCCCGGACATATATACACACACAACTGTCCTTTATATATGTATAGATAGAAGATAGATAGATGAAACGAGTAATACATTAGAATAATCAAGCAATAATTGGATGATTACTTCAAGGTGTGTCAAAAATCTATCGAGATTTTTTTATACTTTTGACACACCTTGTATTCTGAAAAAAAATTGTCATTCATTCTTTATTTCTAGTTTCCCCCGGACATATACACACGCACACAACCGTCCTTTATATATGTATAGAAGATTAAAACTTAAATACAGTAGAAGTAGGGAAAAAACAATAACAGAAAACAATAATATAAATAGCAATGCTCATGGTTTTAGTTTTTTTTTTATCTTGGTTCAGTTAGGGATCGTCTTATTCCATTCTTTTATACGAATCCGTTCCCAGATATTTTCTCTTTTTTTTTTTTTTTTTTTTTTTTTTTTTTTTTACATTTCTAGCACTTCTTTTTAACAAAGTAAAAAAACGTATTGTTGAACTCAGTGTAGTAGTAGTAAAAGTAGTAGTCGTAGTAGCAGTAGTAGTATTATGCAATTGGCAGATAAGCCGATATATACCAGCACTTTCAGCTTTTTTTTACAATTCCATCAATGCTCTCTGTCACCATATCACTGTCAATATTGTTCATAATAACATCTATTTTTTCACTTCTCCCTTTGGCTATAGCTTTCTCAAGATCCTCAAGTCTGACATTAAGGAGACAGTTACTTTCCTTCCATATAAGTAAAAGATGATTCAAAATATTGTTGCTTATCTACCGTGTTTCCTCGAAAATAAGTCAAGGCTTATGTCAATTTTACTCTGAAATATACCAATAGGGCTTTTTTTGGAGGGTGTGTGTGAAGAGTGTTTGTATCTCATGATGGTGTGTGGGTAGGTTAGAGTAACCTCCCTTTATTGGTAGGTAACTTAGAGTGACCGTTCGTGGTGTTATGCAAATATTGGTGGCGGGCCGTCGGTGGGTCTCTACTTAATGACTGGTGGGCGCCGCCATTTGCATTCTGGACTTTGTACGTCGTATGAGACGGTCAATTCATGTTACTCTTCCTACAGATGGTATCATAAAGAAAGAATGATTATTTCTTTTGTCTGTCTGCCGTTCTCAACTAGGGCATTTTGAAGATTTATAAAAATCATCCTTAAAGATCACGCTAGGTTTTAATTTAAAAAAAACACACACAAATTTTAATCATATATTAACAGAATCTTAACTTTTCTTTATGCAGGTCTATAATACTCATGAAATCAAAAATTCCCCTCTATTTTCAAATCTCACTCTCCAACAAATATTCTTTATTCTCTAACCGTATCCGTCACCAATTATCACTACTTTTCTCACTGTAAATCGTTCTGAAATAATGAAAAAAATTTTTTTTCGAACACTTCAAAATTCTCTGTATTTTGACCGTTTTAACTTCAAATATCAAACATTTTATCCAGATGAGACAGTTTTTCTTTCTATGCTTAAATATTTTATAATTGTCTATCATTATTATTCTATTTTATGTTTAAAATAATAATAAATAGAATACATGTGTACATGAACAAACTGCTGACCGAAACATGTGTTGATAACTCAAATTAAAACAATTTTATCCATTCAACATTTTCTTTCTTTTGTTGTCAAAGTAACAGTGCAAAATGATATTAGGAAAAAATAGCAAAAATTATTTAGGATGTAAGCCTAATAGACTATTTCAGGGAATCAAGAGGAATTATCTAGTCGTTTCACATCATCATTTTTGCATCTGATGATGGGAACGACTAGATAATTCCACTAGGTTCCCTGAAATAGTCTATTATGCCTCGCCCCTAAATCTTTTTTGTTATTTTTTCCTAATATATATATATATATATATATATATATATATATATATATATATATATATATTTACCCAACTCCCGCACGAACAGAATTCGATCCAAGGCCAATTTCTTAAGCGGAGTTTAACAGGGTTGAATTCAGTTTTCCTTCTCCTAGATTGGTTACCTAGCCAAGGGTAATGAGCCTAGTATGCCTTTCTATTTATCTACAGCTATAACATGAGGGAGGGCAGTTGAATGCATGTATTTCCCAAAGTTATTAGCACTATGTGATATGCAAACAGCCTCGTACAGGATTTGAACTCAGGCCGATGGGTTGGGTATATACATACATGTACAAAAATTAATATTTTCCCTTTTTCGTAATGTTTGCATTAATTCCCTACAAACAACCCACTCTCTCTCTCTCTCTCTCTCTCTCTCTCGCTATCCCTCCCACAAACAAACAGACAGATACAGTTTCTCTCTATCGCTACCCTCCCACAGACACACACACCACACACACACTCTCTCTCTCTCTCTCTCTCTCTCTCTACCCGCACAGAGACAGACTCTCTCTCTCTCGCTACCCTCCCAACAGATACAGACATTCTCTCTCCATCTCTCTCTCTTTCTCTCTCTTGGTAACCTTCCCCACAGAGACAGACTCTTTTTCTCTCTCGCTACCCCACCTTACAGAGACAGCCTCTCTCTCTCTCTCTCTCTCTCTCTCTCTCTCTCTCTCTCTCTCCTCTCTTGATACGCCTCCCCACAGACAGACTCTCTCCCGCTACTCCTCCCAAAAGAGACAGACTCTCTCTCTCGCTACCCTCCCAACAGACAGACTCTCTCTCTTCTCTGTCTTTCTCTCTTGCTACCTATCCCACAGAGACAGACTCTCTCTCTCTCTCTCTCTCTCTCACTACCCCTCCTAACAGAGACAGATTCTCTCTCTTGCTACCCTTCCTAACAGAGCCAGACTCTCTCTCTCTCTCTCTCTCTCTCTCTTTCCCTCTTGCTACCCCTCTCACAGAAACAGACTCTCTCTCTCTCTCTCTTTCCATCTTGCAACCACTCCTCACAGAAACAGACCCTCTCTCTCTCTCTCTCTCTCTCTCTCTCTCTCTCTCTCGTCGATGCGCAAATCTAGTATAAGAATCAGAAAAGTTAATTTTCTTTTTTTCCAGCTCCAATCTGATTGGTTCTTCATATTGCGTGTTGATAATCAGCCATTTTTGTTCATGGATAAATTTTTCAAGTTTCCTCCAATTCTTCTTGTCGGTATTTGGTTTCACCTCATCGAAACTCTTCCATTTTTCCAATTTCTGGATTCGCTCCGATATTAATTCGCTATGCGTGATGCCCGTTTTTTTTCGACGTTCCTCTTACATATCTGACTGACATTAACTTTTGTGGCTGAAACAGAAGAACGTGAACGACTTCAATTTACTAACATTTCTCATGCATTCTATCGTTCCATAGTTTTTGTTTTTCTTTCTTTGAGTGACTTTTCCACATTATAAGAATTTGCTTCTTGTCAAGATTGCTATTGAGTGTTTCTCCTAAGTGTACGAAAGATTTCAATTCTTCTGTCAGAGTCAATCGTATCTCTTATCTGATCTGTTGAAGAGATTGCCTTTTGTAATTCAGCCCTGTTGGTGGGGCTTTAGAATACCCCGACTGCACCTCTGCAGATAGGTAAGCCCCCCACGCTTAATAGAGCAACCTGTTGGCCGTGGGTGTCGACCCGTGATGCTTAAATACAGAATACTCATAAAGAATAAAACAAAACGTATTTGACATAAACTAACCCATCAAGGATTGACATGCCGTAAAATCCAACTAACCAACCAACCAACCAACCAACATAATTACATATCCGACTGGGTTAAATCCTACTTAACGGACCTAAATTCCACCATCGTATGTCACCCCACCCAAAGAAAAAAATACTAAAAATCAAGGAATTAACCGAATTTAATGACATTTTCAGTGTTGATATATTAATAAATATAAGATATAATGCACCAGTTATTTTATTCGAAAACTCTTACATTTTTGTCTGGTCAGTTAACTTGGAACCACGTATCTTTGAGGCGTAACACAGATTCACAAACATTCATGGTTCAAAGTTAATTGACCTGAGAAATATGTAAAAGTTTTTTATGAAATAACTGGTGCATTATATATTTTATTTATCACTGTATCAACTCGGTTAATTCCTTGATTTTTTTGTATTTTTTTTCTTTCGATGATGTGTCCATTAAGTAGGATTTAACCACCGACTGATATCAGCTTTTGTGACAGACTTCGAAGAACGTGAAGAACTTCAATTCATTAGCATTTCTCATGCATTCATTCTCGGAGCTGTCAACTCTGGCGTTCTGTCGTTTTCTGTTCTTTCTTTGAGTGACTTTTCAACATTATATATACTAACAAAATTAAAAAAACGCCTTCTGGGCGACGTAAAATAGATATTGCCTGAGGGGATGGGAGTTGAAAATCTAATATCAGAGAGTTTGTATCATAAATAAAGTAAAATCATCAAATTCATTAAAGGGATAAAAAATAAAATGAATTTATTAAAGGAGTAAAAAATTGAAATGGAAACTTAGTTTTCATAACATTAAATATATATTATAATAAAACAAACTATATATAGATAGATAATACCAGGTATGTATTTATTAAAACTTAAAAAAACAAAAACAAAGGACTGTCTAACATTGCATGCCCAAATTTTGAGTGTATTTATTCTACATTATGACGTTTTATGTAGTGTGGCGTAATCAGTGACATCGTTTTTGTTACAGACAAAAACTGGAAGCGAGTCTCCATTGTTAATAGATTTACCAACTCCTCCGAACACGCAGGATGTGACACACGGTCAATTTTTTAAACGAAGTTTGACAGGTTTGAATTCAGAGTTTTCGATCTCCTAGACTGATTACCTCTAGCCAAGGTTATAGAGCCCAGTCTGACCTACTATTTACCCATAGCTGGAGGGAGAATAGTTGGATTCATACCTTTCCCAAGGGTATTCGCACTTTTCAACATTATAAGAGCTTGATTCATGTCAATTGTTGCTATTGATTATTTCCAACAAAGAGTTCGAAAGATTTCAATTCTTTTGACTTATAATGGCTGAAAAATGACATTTTTTTTTTTTTGGGGGGGGCACCTTTGAAGCCCCATATCTCCTCTAATTCTCAACAGAATGTGATGCTCCTCATCGAACTCAGAAAATCATATTAAATTGGCACTTTAATTTTGCACGAAATTGGCGATTTTCACCCACTCTCAGGGGAATTATCAGGCCTCAAATCTGACCTAAAACTCCGAATTGAGCACTTTTCTCTACATCAGTAAATTCTAGGCATCAGAATCCATGAGAAACGACAATTAAATCGATAACTTAAATTTTCACCAAAATACGTAGACTTATAATGGCTGAAAAATGGCATTTTGAAGCCCCATATCTCCCCCAATTCTCAACAGAATTCAACCATCTTTTACTATTATCTGTTCTGTTGAGAAGATTGTCTTTTGTAATTCAGCCCTCTCTGCTAGGGCTTTAGAATATACCAACTGCACATCTGCAGAGGTGACCCCACTCCAATAGGGCCACCTGTTATCTGTGGCTGGTGACTCGTGATGCTTAACGACGGAATACCCATGAAAAATAAATAAAACCAAACGTCTTCGGCGTAAAATAATAAGGGCTAACATACCGTAAATCCAACCAACCAACCAACTTACATATCCGGTTAGCATCATCTTTTGCAGCTGACTTAGAAAAACATGGAATTCAATTTAGTAGCATTTCTTATGCATTCCTTCTTCAGTTACATAATTCATAGATAGTCAATGAATTATGTACGTACCTGTATTAAGAATATTTTTGAATCAGATTCGTTACATTCAAAATCGGAGGGAATTAAGTGGGGAATTTCCATAACCGTTAGGGTTAAGATTGATTGATGATGGCCCTGACTTGTCTCCTCGTGATGGTGCCATTACAGGCGTGAGAAGTTTTAGGCTGATGCAACGAGGAATCCAGAGTGAGCGGATGCATAGGTCCGCACGCTATAAGCGTCGCTTCTCCACTGCGGCGGAAGAAGATAGGTTGGATTGTTTTGAATAAAAGATTTAAGAAAAACAAGTCTTGTTGAGTTATTAAAACAAGCGATGACCAGCCCAACACGAAGAATCAGCCCACATGATCAGCCCAACAAGAGAAGATGGCTGATAATGTAGATGAGTTAGAAGCAGTAGAAGCAGAGAGTAACAAGTAAGATTCCTCATCCCATCTCTACTCTGTCTGTCTTCCCATTATATATACCCGATGTGTTATAAGGGGTATATAACACTCTAAGCTATCTGTCAACTCTTTGTTCTATCGTGTTCGTCTTTCTTTGAGTAACATTTCCACATTAAAAGAACTTGCTTAATGTTACAGTTGCTATCGATTGTTTCTAAGTGTACGAAGCATTTCAATTCTTATGTCTGTGGCGATCGTATCTGTTATCTGTGAGTCGGATTTTACGGTGTATCAACCCTTGTTGGGTTATTTTATGCTGAACACATTTTCTTTTATTCATTCTTCATGGGTACACAACTTGTATTTTTCAAACTCATTTCATTTAAACACAATTTTTTAGACTCTCTTTTTTCTATTTAACCCATACATGAGACCCAAACACGTTCTGCCACTCCAGGTCAGAGTGAACCCAGGAGTAATTGTTTCTATTCATAACTTCGGTCTTTTATCTCTTTATTTATACTGTGATTAGTATCGAAAATGACCAACTCGCAAAAAATGTTACGCCCTTAACATAAAGGGTGTCGAAATTAAGTGACCAGAAAAAAATGAGAAAGTTTTGAAATAAAATAAACAATGCATTATAAAGATCATTCATTGATAGATAAACACTGAAAATTTCATTAAAATCCGATAATTCCCTGATTTTTGGTTAATTATTTTCCCTATGGGGGGGGGGCTAAAGTCATTTTGTCAAAAGCGCATTTTAGGCCCATTTTGGGTATAGCTAATATATATATATATATATATATATATATATATATATATATACCCGGGAGAAGATACATATCCGGTTGGCATTAGCTTTTGCAGCTGAATTGGAAGAACGCGGACTTAGTTGCATTTCTCGTGCAGTCATTCTCGGAGTTATCGGTCAACTCATCGTTCTATCGCTTTTTGTGTTTTTCTTTCTTTGAGTGACTTTTCCACATTATAAGAGCTTGCTTCATGTCACGCTCGCTATTGATTGGTTCTCCTAAGCGTACGAAAGATTTCAATTCTTCTGTCAGTGTCGATCGTATCTCTTATCTGTTCTGCTGAGAAGATCGCCTTTTGTAATTTCGTTTCGGATGCATTTGTTTTAAGGCCATCTTCTGTCTTGTTTGAAATTACGCCGGATTTTATTAAATTTTTTCGTTGGCTTTTGTCTATTTGGCAAGTGGGGTATAGTGCTGTAATCAGTGGGATTCCAAAGGTGGAATGATACATATAAGAATGGTGTGCTTTATATATTTATTCAGCACCAGCATCAGGTGCCAAACGGATACATACAAAACACGGAACAAATAAGTACAAAAAAATTAACAAGAAAAAAACATACACTGAATAGAGGAGGGTCAAATGCGGTATAGCCAAACGCATTAAAGTCAGTCTGACTATTATTCAGATTGTTAATTCACTTTAATCGTAGGCTGTTTTAAGGCTATTAGCCAGTCCATTTGGTAGAGTGCTGAAGGGTTGCAAGCTATTCAACAACAACGGTGCAAGTTGCCGAAACAAAGCTGAGATGAAGTGATGACAATTATTTTTTAAATTCATTTTTCTATTTACCCCATAGATGGCACCCTAACATATTTAGCCTTTGTCTTCTCCCTCGCTTTTTTTTCCTTCAATATTTTTTCCTTTAGTTATCCCACTTTATCAATATTTACCAAGTTTAGTTAAGTCGGGTACAAGGCCATCAGATTTTCTAATCTAATATAATAATATATTAATAATGGAGATTGTCTCTATTTCTGTCTGTAACAAAAACTACGTCATAGCTCTACGTCACAATATTCTTATGCTATATACACCCAAAATTTGAGTAAGCAATTAAAAAAAAAATTTACTCTCGTTCTTTTTTTTTACAGTAACAATAAGTTAACTAAAAAGTTTACAAATAAATAACTACCTACGATTTTGTGTAAAATTGATGTGGAAAATATTCAAAATAATTGTTTGATTATTACATACACGCAACATTTTATTTGAGAGGGACGGGGTTCAGTTTTCATTTCAATTTGTTTTATTTTTTTTTACTTCTTTAATAAATATGAGGATTTTTCTTACGTGTGATACAAACCCTCTGACATTGAATTTTTAACTCCCACCCTCTCAGGCAATGTTTTTCAAAAATTAATTTTTACGACGCCCGGAGGTGTTTTCTGTTGCTAGTAGGTATTATAAAGCAAGTCATCACTTTTTTCATTATTCTATTTCTTTTTCATTCTTTCTTTCTTCTTTCTTTCTTTCTTTCTTTCTTTCTTTCTTTACTACATCTTTTTCTTTCCTTACTTTCATTATTTACATTCTTTTTCATTCTTTCTCTCTTTCTCTCTTTCTTTCTTTCATTTCCTTTCTTTACTACATCTGTTTCTTTTCCTTACTTTCATTATTTACATTTCTTTTTCATTCTTTCTTCTTTCTCTCTTTCTTTCTTTCATTTTTCCTTTCTTTACTTCATCTTTTTCTTTTCCTTACTTTCATTATTTACATTTTTCTTTCACAAACTTTCATTATTTACATTTCTTTTTCATTCTATTTTTTCCTTTCTTTACTTCATCTGTTTCTTTTCCTCTTTCATTATTTACATTTCTTTTCCATTTTTAGCCTCAAAGTTTTTTCTCTCTTTCTTTTTTATTCCTTCAATATTTCTTAATTTCAATTATCTTACCTTAATGACTATTTGCGAAGTTTAGCTTAGCGTTAGAATACACAGACTGCACATCTGCAGAGGGGAAAGACTCAACCAATGGGACCACCTTTTGGCAAACAAGTGGTACCTTGGTGGTGGTGGGGAAGGTTCTACAGAGGTGCTATCGGTGTATTATAAAATCGCAGTCGACAGGGCTAACTTCTCTCTATATTTACCAACCCCTCCGCATGAGCAGGAGGCGACACAAGATCAATTTCTTAAGCGGAATTTAACAGGTTTGAATTTAGAGTTTTCTTCTCCTTGACTGGTTGCCTTACCATGATTAAGAACCCAGTCTGCCCTACTATTTACCCATAGCTGGAGGGAGTATAGTTGGATTCATACATTTCCGAAGGGTATTAGCACTATGTGACGAAATTGAAAAGCAGCCCTATGAACAAGCGGATTCCCAGCCCCCACAAACAAAGTGCGTCAGGCTATGTTTGGCCTGTGCGAGGGGGAAGAGTGTGGCGAGTGGCTACGGATATTCAAACTCGCTACCTCCTCGTAGCTGAAATGCTGTTGTCAGCAACCCGGATGAGGTATATCGGAATTTGCATAAGCGCAGCCGAACGAGCAGAAATAAGACGGACTGTCGCTAACACAGGGAGTGAGGAAGAAAGTGTTTGGACGGCAAGTGAAATCTGACGACTGCTATTTGAAGTGAGAGTATCGTGCTCAGTTGGGAAAAGGAATTACATTTCGTTTTGCTAGAGAGACTTGCAAAAGATTAATATTATCTTGAATTTTTAGACCATCCAAAGGACACTATGTGAAATACAAACAGTTTCGTCTAGGATTTGAACTCGGGTCGACGAGTCCATTTCCTACCATCATTGTGCCACGCGCCTCCTGGGCTAACTACTATAGAAGAGATATTGATTTCTATGTAGGTGAAAAAAAAGTATAATTTTAGATATTTACCATCCAGAGTGGGGATGTTTCCATCTTTTAAAACCCCATTCACCAAATGTATCTCCAGGGTACACACATACTTATATATATATATATATAT
>CM042149.1:56461474-56514801 GCA_023376005.1 Doryteuthis pealeii | reverse complement strand
TGCACATTTTTTACTCTATAGTTGCCAAAATTAATGCTTATCAATTTAGTTGCCAAACTATTGAATTACACACACACACACACACACACACAGCACACACAACAATTGAGGAAGACGAATGCCATTAAAACCATCCATGGAGGAAGCGTGTAATGGAAGTCATGCGAATGCTCTGCGCCCCGAGTTCAAAATCCTGGACGTGCGTTAATGGCCATTTCACTTAGCGCTAATACCCTGGGGAAAGAGTATGAATTCCTACCTCTCCCTCCATCTAGGGTAAAAATAGCAGGGCAGACTGGGTCTTTAACCATTGCTACGGTAACAGTCTAGGAGAAGGGAAAACTCTGAATGTTCAAATTCTGGTTTTGAACTCTGCTTAAGGGAAATTGACCTGTGTTCGTATCCTGCTCGTGCGGAGAGAGTTGGTAATATATAATATGATATATATATAATATATATAACTCATCATACTAAACGAGTATCATATACTATAGTAATACTAGTGTGTACGGAAATAAAACTTCTCGAGTCTTCACCATGAGATCTTCAGGTTAATTGTACTGAATAAAAAATCACAGATACTTGAATTAATCTATTAATAATGAGATTCCCGCTTCCGAGATTATTTGTTCCTGTAACAAAATTACGTCATGCCCTTACGTTCACATTAACCAAAATCGTCATCAATTCAATACACTCAAAATCACATTTGACCAACATGCAACCATTAGACAAATCCTCCATTGTTTTTAAAACAAGTTTTAATAAATACATGACTCCGGTTACTATATACATATATATATATATATATTATTATATATAATATAGTATTTACAGTGTGTAACCGGAAAATAACCTAACCCCGAGCTTTCACCCATTGAGGATCTGTCAGGGTTAACCCACCTGAATTAATCAAATATTGATTAATTTACGTGTTATTTCGGGAAGTCAAGTTATCCTTGCATTTATGACCGTTCCGGTTGAAAACAGTTTCGTAGTGTTAATTAAACGCTGAAAAGATCTGACATTGTCAAACACGATTGTGTTGTATCATAAATAATGAATGTTAATGTAGACATATCTAAGTTATATATATATATAAATATCATTTAGGACTATAATATCTTTAAAATTAAATGATATCGTCGGTATTTAGAGCATCACCATACCCTATGAATTCAAAGTTGACGACATTCGCATACTGGTCCTCGCCAACTCCAGCAGTATTGGATCACATCTCAGCGCAACACAGCCACGGTAAGGTGGGGAAGCTGACGGTCATGTGTGGCGCCCCACACCACGAATAAAAGTCTCACCATTATCTAGCGCTAGCGAAAAAGTAGAATAAGACTTCCTCGCTGTATCCGCTGATACCGACAAATACGGCCATTCAAACGATTCTATCTCAGACGCCAAAAAAAATTCTGCCTATTCTAGCGCTAATGAAAGGGATAGACTTCCCTCGCGTCCACTGACACGACAATAGGCCACCCAACCAGACTTTACTTACCTACAACTCCCAGACTTATATATATAAGTAAAGGTAAAGTTCGACGGGGCGCGCGTCTACAAGTCAAGTTAATCAGCCAACAGCGAGGGAGTCTATCCCCTTTTCAAAGCGGCTAGACCAAGAGATTGTATTTTAGCATCTGGATGGAGCGCCACACGACCTGACCATCAGCTCTCATTATACTCGTACGCCGACAGCATCCTGTGCTACTCATACGCTGAGTTGCAGAGGACCGGTATCGAACTAGGACTCTTGTGCGTTTTCTAGCCCGAACCGCTCTACGACTGAGACGAGAGAGAATGAGAAAGCGAAGACGAGAAGAGAGAAGAGATAGGAGACTGAGAGAGGAGAGAGAGAGAATATATATATATTATTCTCGAGGAACATTACTCAACATCTACCATAATATACATATATGTTTAATGATTTATAATTAATATATATAGTGAATCAATAAGAATGCAGATAAAATTCATTTTGAAACAGAGAATGAGGCTTATAATCCGAAATATAGAACAAACTTTGAAACCTAACTTTTCCACTGATTTTCTCATCAATCCCCGCTCTTCCATCTTGCTAAATTTTCCTATTTAATTCAACTATGCAAATTAGCATTCCCCCGTTAACACGTAAACCCGCTATTCTTCTCCTTGTAGAATATAAAATACACCTTACATGATGTAATTTAGTATGCAGGACTAAAGGTCACGGACTATTAAGCAATTTAAAACCACTTTATTAATGATTGAGGTTTAAATAAAAAAAAATCCACCGGAGAAATGTTGAGCGTAAAAGACCCTAAAAAACTAAAAGGAAAAATGTGACGGGGAACTGATAATGGTTTCTGGGTTTACAGACAGACTGAACAACAGAATTATCCATTATATAAGATAACATATTTTTGACTACAGGGGTATGCTGCTTACATTGAAGTCATACCCTATTTGAACAATTAGAATTAGTTGTTAAAAAACCATTTATAAAGATACATACACATTGTATCGTTACTTACTTTCCAATAAGATATATATATAATAATATATATATATATATATATATATATATATAATAATATTATATTATATATATATAATATATATATAATATATATATATAATTATATATATATATGTAATATATATATATATATATAATTATATATATATATAAATTATTAATATATATATATAAATATATATATATATATATATATGTTAGCTCAACTCCGGTTTAGACGTGTCGGCTAGAAAACCAACAAGGTGTTCTTAGTTCGATACCGCCCTCGCGCCAACTCAGCGTAGCTGAGTAGCACAGGGATCTGTGCGGTAAAGGAAGGAGCTGATGGTATTAGGTGTGGCGCTCCACCTCAGATCCAAAAACAATCTCCTTGGGTTTTTTTCTAGCGCTATTGAAAGGGGAGATAGACTTCTCCTCTCTGATTGGCGATACCAGACTTTAAGCCGCCCCGAACGACTTACTTACTTAATATATATATATATATATATATATTATATATATAGTTTAGAGTTAAGGTTTTGAAATTGTGTGTTTTATTTGAACGGCTACTTGACTCTGCCAAAACAGATAATCGATTTTATACGACTTCTATATATCGGTCTTTTGAAAACTTTGACATCACACAGTTTCTTAAAAATAGAAGTAGAAGCTAGCAATTCCGATTTTGTAAGGGAGCCAGCATGTTGCAAACCTCTACAGGAAGTGATGACTGAACAATTTCCGCCAAAAACAGCTTGGCGTTCAAATAACATCCACCATTTAAAAAAAGAGAAATCACTTGTGCTGAGAAGACACGGCCTCTCACTTGGTCTTAATTTACTCTGAAACAAAAAATAGCGTCTCCCGTTCGGGTGAAAGTGAAATAATCGGTTATCTCGAAAATAAACGTCTGTAAATTTCGACAACAAAGTCCTGAAAAATTCTCTTGGGAGATTTGACTTAAGTTATCATGAAAAGTTTCTTCCCTGTCACCTCTGGTATATTAGAGTATGGCCCTATTGTAACGTAGTGTTCTCGTTCTTAATATAATGGGCTTCGTTTCTTTCGTGTGTGAAAACGACCCTTAAATAAGATCCGTAGCCAGTGCTGATTAAATCAAAACTCGAACCGCAACTCTTGTCAACAATATTTTTATGGCCGGTGATCGGTTGTCTGTACTAGGTCCTCAACACAAAGAAGGACTAGAAATATTTTTAAAATAACAGAATCGGAAATTAGGTATAGTACCTATGACTCCCACATCTTGTCAGTAACTATCAAACTTGGTTAGAAATGAAACAAAGAAAGAAAGGTTGCTTTCCGGATAGGCTTAAAAGGTCTGTAGTTGTGCTTGCTACTCCAGAACTATTCGGCCTTCGCCGCCCCCTTTCTTGAACCTTTGTTCTTTTTATTATCTAACGGTTAATCTGCTGATTATTTCCTTACCTCATATTTCAATTCCATTGTATATTATTAATATTTTATATATAAAGTTTACATTGAATTTAACTAAAACAAACGACATTCCTCTGGTCAGATTTTTTTACTGCGTTCTTTTTATTTATTTACGGTTAATCAGCTGGATTATTTTCTTACGTCATATTTCAATTACCATTGTATATTATTATATTTATATTATAAGTACATTTGGAAATTTTTAACTAAACAAATCGACATTCCTCTGTGCAGATTTTACAGTCTCAAGAAAATATTTTATAATTTAATTAATATATCCCGAAAAAATATAATTTTCGTCCATTTTTCCGGGCAAATATTTGGGGAAATTTCAAACAATGGCCAAAGTCAAACAAAAAATGCACTTTCCCTTTCCAGCTAGATTCTTCCTTTCAAAAATTAATACAAAAATATTTCTTTTTCATCCATAATTTACTTTACTTAAAACTGTTCGTTTGCCAACTTAATTATCTCCAAGATCCTATTATGTAACCACACTATAGTATATATGTTGTCCAGGCTAAAAAATACACTGTCTGTATCCCTGAAGGAGAGGTTTGATAAGGAGTGTAATGGCGCGATATAACACTAAACTACATTTGATGCGTGTGGCTGTGGTAGTACTTGCTGCTTAAATGAAAAGATATTTTATAATCATACTCATAGCTAATATTGGAACAATATTTCCGATTTTATGAATATGAATATAAAATATGTTCATTTAACAGCCATCTGTGTGTTTTCATATTCCTTTATCCTAACCTTATACCGTCGGATTATTTCTTACTCTTAACTTATATATATATATATTATATAATATATATAATATATATATATATATATATATATGAAAGTACGTAAAAAACACTGTGTTTATTTGATATGGCTTTTAGCCGACATCTTTTGAACGATATGCTCTTAATGAAGTATAGCCTAAATCTTGAAAATTAATTAGTTTAATGATTTAATATGCCCACCTAAATTCATGAATTATTAACTAATTTGATTTTCAAGAGATTAGTATGACTTCAATTAAGGCACATATCTCCCAAAAATCAATCAATAAATATATATATATAATATATATATATATATATATATATATATTTCTAAAACTCCGACAGTATAAAACAACAAATTCCTGCGCTTTATAGTTGAATTAGAAATACAAACTTTTGGCATGATGAAAAAATATTTAAAAAAAGAAAAGACCAAATCATATGCCACAACCCCCTGACAAAAAAATCAGATGCTTGCATTATAAAAATGGCTACCAAGAAAAAAAACTATAAGAGTTGCCCTATTAAGTAGACTCAAAGTATTGAATACAAAAAGTAGAACCTAATATATAGAGAGTAAGCCTCTTAATGACGGGTTCAGAGATTATCTACCTAGGTTTCTCTTAACGGATCATCAGGACAATTTTTGTTCTCTAGTTATATATATATATATATTAATATTATATATATATATTAATATATATAATATAATATATATGAAAATAGGTCAGTGTGTTTGAAATGGCGAAGTGCCGACAATTTGTGGGACGATTATGTGCTTGTTTTAAAACCAATAATATAATAGATATATATATATATATATAATGGGGACGATTATATGCTTAATTAAAGTCTATACCTTAATTTTGTTAATTAATTAATTATAAACCTAAATGAAATTAGGCGTGCATTTATCGGTTTAAAATGTAAAGCGTTAAACAAATCGAGAAAAAAGTATCATCTGTATTGTACATTTCAGCCCATGTAGGCCCTCAAATCAGCAGAGCTAAGACAGGTAGTTGCTTTGTGCGTGATTCGAAAACCCTACCTGCTCAGGCGCTTGAACAGTATGCGAACATTTCTAACCACTACCACTAGCTTGTGCTCCCCAGAACTTTTCTCGTTTCTTCATTTAAACGTCTGGCGTTTTAATTAAGCCCACATAATCTCCCAAGTAACATATATATATATATATATATATTGGTTTGTTGGTTTGGGTGGAAGGGCTATCACCAATGCAAGTGTAAAGAGAAAAAATAGAAGTAACTGGTTGGTGCTTGTTTGTTAAACCTGTGATTTATTCTCAATCTTCTTATATTCGGGCAATTAAAAATCCCTTCTACAGGAGAAATTACCTAGAACTGAGTGTGCTAGTAAGAATTGAGAATAAATTCACAGGAACGTTAAACAAAACAACACCACCTTTAACCTTATTTTTTTCTTTTACACTTGCATTGCTGATAGCCTTCAAAACCAACAACAAACCAATATTATAAACACAATGCTTCAAGCAAAATTAACCAAAAACCCATTGATATATATATATATATATATATATATATATAAATATATCATAATATATATCATATATATATAATAATATATATATATATAATATATATATATTAATATATGATATAATATATATATAATATATATATATAATAATATATATAGTTATTAATACTATATATATATAATATAATATATATATATATATATAATATATATATATATATATATATATATATATATACATATACTATATATATAAATAATATAATATTATTAATAAATATATATATAATATATTATATTATATATATAATATATATATAATATATATAATTATAAATAATATAAAATTATATATAAATTATATATAATATATAATATATATAATATATATATATATATATATAAATATTATATATATATATATATAATATAATATTAATATATTATATATAAATATATATATAATATATATATATATAATATAATATATATATATATATATATTATAAAGTACTATATAAATATCTAATATATATATATATATATAATATATTATATATATATAATATATATATATATATAAAAATAAAGTGATGACCGACGGAAGAAGAAAGAAAATCAGCGGGTGGCGAGAGACGCAAGGAGAGGAGATGGCACATGAAAAATTGAGCTAGAATAAGAGAAAATAGTAACACTAGCGACAACAGATATTTGCTATTCTCGATTGTTAAAAAATCGCTTTTTACGAACAAGAACTCCGCTTTCTTCTTTTATAGCAAAAAAATCGTTTAATTTTTATTGGATTTTTGGAGATGTGCCCATGGAAATTCTTTTCATTCCACCTTGATCCATTTTTAAACACTGATACAAAGCAAGCTACAATCAAAAGACTCAAATAATGAGAAAAACAATTATGAGAAACGGCTAAACGTTATTTAAAAAAACGCTGGTAAAATGCACCGAATTACGTACACCGTAGTTTCCATTGGAATTCCTCAGTTTTACATAAAAAGATCCTAGAAAACTTTTTATTTCTTCTTTACAAAAGATCAAAAAAGTAAATAAATGAAATAAGGAAAATATTAAAAGGAAATACTAAAATAAAAAGAAAAAAAAAAGGATTAAAAAAAAAAAGAAAAAAAAATAAAAAAAATACATTTAGTTTATAGGATTTCATGTGCATCTTTTCAAGAAACTTAGCCTAATATTTCACGAATATATCTAATGCATCCTTCTCATATAAAAATCGAATAAATAAATATGTATAAAGTCTTATGCGAATTGACACATTTTAAAGCTTAAGACTGTATAAGCGATTCGAATCATATTTGTTTCCTTTTTCGACAAAAACTGAACATTGAAGCTGCCAAAATTGTTTTGAAGAGATGCCAATTCATAAAATTGTAGTAGTGAGTAGGAGTAAGTTAGTAGTAGGTTTAGTTATTAAGGGTAAGTAAGTCGTCTGCGTGGCCTAACAGTCGTATCAGCTTGACACGAGGAGTTATGATACCCCTTTCAACTAGCGCTTTTAGGCCAGCTCTACCTTGGTCACCAGAGTCGATACTGTTTTAGGACAATAATAAGAAAAAAAATGAACCGAATTTACTGGCTGCCGACCCCGGGCTGGAACAATTACCAATACTCGTCCCAAAACGAACGTCGTAAAAAACTAGCGGTCTAATGAGACAAATTTAGGGAATCCTTTTCTAATGCGAATAATATCCACTGCAGTACCCGAAACTCAGTGCAGCGTAAAGATATACTCGTGCTGAGTGACCACTTCATGAAGGACGCGTGCCTCATCGATTCAGGTGATCTCTCTCCGGTGATTTGTTGCGCCGCTTCTTCTGGAACTCTTGGCTTCATAGTGTTGCGCCAGGTGACTCAGGCATGAACAGTTCGGTTACGAGATCCTGTCTCCACGCAGCGGTGCTGGGCATATTTCCCAGGGCAATGCCAAAGCAAAGTTAATCATAGCATTTAAATGATTTAACGAGCTTCTCAAATAGCGATTCATCCCGGGGAGTCCTTGCAATTTCTTTCTGTCGCTAGTTTTTCTTTCTCTTGTCTAGTGTGCATATGGAATGATGCTGACTAAATAATATACCTACTAGCAGGACTGTGGCTATACTACAATATGATAGTTTAATTACTACGACGTCAGATATCTTTACTTAAGAGCTATGCCAATAGTTCATAATAGTTGTAAAAAGTATAATAATCTTGATTTAACTCACTTTTTTTCTTTCCTTATTTTTACTATGTTTGATTGAAACAGATTATCGTTATCACTTCCGCGCGCTGATCCTTTCTATGTCTCCTACACTTTTTTCTTATTATACTTTCTGTATCACTTGTCCTTTTCTGTCCTTTCTTTATAATAAAACTAAAATAATCCATTATTTAGTTGAGGTAACGGCGCTCATAAGAAATAAGATTCGGCGGATAAGCTACACCTGGTAATCAGGATTCACATTTTTAAATTTTATCTTGGATTATTTGGACGATCTCATTTTGAACAGAGGGTGGGGTAGCAAGATAACGGTCGAAGATTAAGAAACAAGAGTTAATATGTACATGTGTTAGGCAGAACACATGCACACATGCTCGCATGTATATGTGATAATGTGGGCACTTGACTGTTATGTAAAGGTAGATAAGTTAGTCTTCTGATCATTACTATGCTGTGTTTGTTTCAACATTTTCTCCACACACTGTCAGAATTAATTTTCCTCATCTTACATACATACATCATACATACATTTTTATTTTTGCAGTGCTCTCCTAAATTAGGGCTGCTCAGACACAAGAGTCTCTCGGGTTAGCCCTGTCCGGGTAGACACAACACCGATGTTAGGATAGACGCCTGCCGCCCAATGTGTAGATATGTAACTGCATGCTTCTAATGTCAGGTCTGGCGCCGTTGCACAAACCATCACCATGGGACTTTTTGAGAGGCTGATAGATGAAGAAAGAAGGAACATTGATCTTCATGATATTATATGGTAAAGCTTGTACACACGAATACCACTTCTCTTGTTAGAAATTCACTGTATTTGTGCAGAGGAAGTAAGACCGCCCCCCTTTTCCCATCAAAAAAGGTACCTGGTAGACACTAAATGCATCTGATGGTGATCCTGGAGCTCGAGGGAGTGTGAGAATACTCTTTCATTGCCATTACTGACCGACCTAAAATGGTCAGTACCTGTTTCCAAGGCTCAAATAATCTCTTAAAATGGATGTATTTGATAGGACCGTGTGCAACATTTCTAATTTGTGTGCTGCAAATGATAGAAAATGTTTTTAGATGGACAAGTTTTAAAACAAACAACAAGCAAAACAAAATAACAAAATGGAACGATTTAGAAGATCCTGTTAATTTTCAATATTACCTAGAGATTTTAATTAATTTCTAGTAGCACTGTCACTCTATATGCTAAAGTCCGATTTAAAATCATTAAATGGAACTGAAAACATGAAAACATACAATCATACAGCTTTAACACTGGTTGGATATTTCAGGCAATAGAACTATGTAAAAAGCAATGCATGTCAATTTGTAATAAAAAAATAAATAGAAAAATATAATTAGTTACTCTAAATTAAAAATTAAAGGACCATTCCACTTTTTATTATAAAGGAAAAGCGCAGAAAGGGACATGTTAATAGAAAGCATAAATAAAAAGAAGAGGAGGAGATATAGGACGGGGGTTGAACGCGCGGAAGCCGATAACGATAGAGAGTTAAATGAAGATTATTTATACTTTATTCATTCGTGTGGTCGAGATGTTTTCAAACATCGGACTTCACATCACCGGACTTCAGGGGCCAACAAACTTTCGAGACTGAAAATGCAAAACAATTTTTGAAATTGAATTATTTGCTATAAAACTCAAATTAAACAATCAAAGTCTAATAATCAAATTTCAAACGTGTTGAATCTACGGTTGTAAGTAATTTATTCCATTTCTAGAATTTTGTAACAATTTTTTCAAATTTTGTATATTCTGTTGTTAGCCAAATCACATAACGTACATGTTTTAAACACTGGTTGGGATAATTTACAAGGCAAAAGAACTATGTTAAAAAGCAATAAGCGATGGCAATTTGAATAAGAATAAATAGGAAAATATAATTAAAGGTACTCTAAATAAAATAAAGGACCATTCAATTTTATTAATAAAAGAAAAAGTGCAGAAAAGGGAATGCTACAGAGAAAGCAGTTAATAAAAAATAAAAAGTAGGGAAAGATAGAGAGAGGGGTTTGTATTTGTATTTTCCCAGTACGCCCACTCGGTACGGAGGCACAAGGCCCTATTAAACGTGGGATCCACCAGAAACCGAAGTTCATGGATGGCGGGTTGAAAAATTGGTGTATTCCTCGCATTCCTCTCAGGGGGGCGCTTTAGGCACTGGGCCCAATAAAACTCAGCCCTGGCCCCTTTAAAATCGAGGGGGCGGTGTCTGCCTGGGGGGATGGCCCCCTGGGATCGACGCTATTATTATAACTCAAATCGGCCAGCGGCCGAAGCTCACTGGACCCCGACCCGAAGGACCGGGGGAGAGGAGATAGAGAGAGGGTTGAACACGCGTAGAGATAACGATAGAGAGTTAAATTTGAAAATTATTATACTTTTACATTCTTGGTCGGAGATGTTTCAAACATGAACTTCCAGTCGCATGAGGCGCTGTAACTACAGGGCCACAAACTGTATTATAGTCTTTTGAGATAAAATGCATAACATTTTTAAATATTGAATTATTTGCAATAAAACTTTAATAACATATCAAATGTTCTAATAATCAAATTACAAACCGTGTTTGATCTACGTTGCCAGTAATTATTTCCAATTTCTTAGAATTTTGTAACATTTTTTTTCAAATGTTGTGGTATTTTCTGTTGTTAGCAAATCAAATAACGATACATGTTAAAAGCAAGACTCACTCTTATTTGTTTATCAACAATATGTTGGATCCAAATCAGGATACCATTCGTTCAAAATTAAGTGAGGACAACAGCCCGAAAAATCTAAAATATATTATTTAAAGCTATCATCAAGTAGACAAACTTAAAACAATAAGTACGGTGGCAAGACTTATCTACTGAAGTAAAATAAAGTTTTATGGTCCCAAAATAGCCAATCAGAGTGTATTGCCATGCCCAAAATATTCATCAATTTGGAAAAAATTTCCCAGGGGATTTCCGAAAGGCCCCAAAAATCTAATTTTTCGAATTTTGACGGAAAATGTACTTCAGAATATTTGTTCACTAAATCTGAAAGTTTATTTTTAAGCTTTTCATGTCATAAGAGTATACGACGAAAGTGTACTGATGACATGTATCTATTTCAAAAAATGGATATATATTTTTTGAATGTTATATATATATATATATATATATTTAATATAATATATATATATATATTTACACACACATATACATACACTATATATTTACACACACATATACATAAATATATATAAGTGTGTGTGTGATGTGTGTGTGTGTGTGTGTGTGTTGGTGGTGTGTGTGGTTCTGTTTCTTGTTTGATGGTTATGAAATTCAAACATTTTAAAACTCAGTTTTTCTATTTAATCTCGTATATGGACCCTAACAGGACACTACGACTCAGGGTCGAGTGGACCTGAAGTAAGGGTGATGAACGGGTACTCACACCCCAGAGCTCAGATTGAACGTTTAACGTTATTACCCAGGACACTAAGACCCCAGCCACTGCTCTCGTATCACATATTGATAAAAGTGTTGGGATTATACTATATGGCAATGGGTTGGATCATAATGTAGGTGCTTAGTGCTTAATGTGGACAGTCATTGAACTGAGGGAGCCTCTTCAAATGCCTGTTTAACCAAAGTGGAGCTTTTACATGTCATGGACTTCTCAGCCACAAACAGGTTCTATTCTTAAGCCACCCAAGGCCAACCGGTGACCTATGGGGAGATTTACCCCTTCTATAGAGGTGGCAGTCGGCGTGAAATATGTTGCAAATAGAAAAACTGCGATGTTAAATATGTTTCGATGTAATTTTTTCACAGCTAACTCATCTGCATTTTCTCATTCATACCACATTATTATATATATATATAATATATATATATATATAATAATAATGAAAGAGAATGAAAAATGAGAAAAGTAATCGGCATGAAAGGTTGTCAATGCTAATAAAGCAGAGCAGATTTATAATCAATGGTAATATTATGGATTACATTCATACATTAAGTTTCATTGGTAATGCAATCATCAGATGATCCAATGGTTGAGATTTTAAAAAACCAGTCGTGAAATAGTTGAGATTTAAAAAAAAACAGTGGTTTTTAAATTCAACCATTTTCACGACTGGTTTTTTAAATCTCAACCATTGGACTCATCTGATGATGCTATACCATGGAAACTTAAATGTTTGAGTTTGGTAAATCCAAATATTACATGATAATATATAATTATATATATATATAATATATATATATAATATATAATATACTTGACCAATGTGTATTAAAAATGTATCCTTAAATTTAGCCTGACACTTCTACTCCGACAAGGTCAGGAACATGACACCTAGTACCGTGTTTTCCGAAAATAAGACAGGTCTTCTATTAATTTCACTCCGAAATATTGAGACTATTTTAGAAAAAACCACATACCATATCCTCTTGAACTGTTATGGTTGCAAGTCACTAGATTCCCAAAATTCTGCTGTTCGGCTAAGGTTTATTAAGGGAGATTGGTGTTTGTTTACGGCATATCAAACGTTTTAGATTATTTAATTGCGAATCAACTCTTTGTTATCAGGTTGCTATAGTGTACCTGTGTTTCTTTAAATGGTCACCATCTAAGGAAATAAACTCTTCGTTACTAACCTTCGATGATTTGTGAGTTTTAAGGAGGAGGGCTTATATAAAATCCTCCTGAAAATCACGCTAAGTTTATTTTACAGGACGTCTTATTTTTGGCGAAACTCTGTAGATGTATTTGTGTGTTTGTTCATTGTGCGCGTGCATGTCTTTTTACGTGTACGTGTGTGCATAGGCGTTCATATTACTCGTGTGTGCATAGGCCATTCCTATCGGTACTTGTCCATGTTAACCTGTATAGGCAATACGCCGCTTTTACGAAAAAGTTGGTAAACACGTTTACCCTTTGTTAGAAAACACGCACAGTTTTTAGTTACCTTTAAACTCTTCAAAAAGTTCTTAACATAGAGCAGATGAAATAACATTTTGATTTCACTGAGTTTGTTCCTTGACAGAAAAAATGGTCATATCAAGCCCTAGCACCTAGATAATTTGTCCTAATCCTTAGCCCTTTAAGACAAACCCACAACCTTTTCATTCATAATGTACTAGAAGGTGGGTCTGAGAGCGATTACTCAAACTTAATGGTGACGTTCCAACTCTGGAGTTTTAGGAGTATTTATTGGTCTCAACACACCTGTATGGACTGGCACAGGCTCCGTTTTAACTGGCCCACCCACAGCGAGCTAATGGGTGGGAGAGAAAAAATGGTCGATCCAGAGGGCCATCCTCCAGGGCATACTGCCCCTTGGACAGGTCTGGTTTATTGCCCAGCGCCATGAGGGCGCCCCCTTTGAGGGGGCAATGCCGACGGGATCGACGCAATTTTGTTCTCTCCCACCCATTAGCTTCGGCTTGTGGTGGGCCCACGTTAAAACGGAGCCTTGTGCCAGTCCATACAGGTGGTGTATGAGACAATAAATACTCCCTAAAACTCCAGAGTTGGAACGTCACCATTAGTTGGAGTAAATCGTCTCTCAGACCCCACCTTCTAGTACATGTATGATGAAAAGGGTTGTGGGTTTGTCTTAAGGGCTAAGGGATTAGGACAATTATCTAGGTGCTAGGGCTTGATATGACCAGTCTAAGGAACAAACTCAGTGAAAATCAAATGTTATTTTCATCTGCTCTATTGTTAAGAAACTTTTTGAAGAAGTTTAAAGAGTAACTAAAAACTGTTGCGTGTTTTACTAACAAAGGGATAATACGTGTTTACCACTTTTTCGTAAAAGCGGCGTATTGCCCTATTACAGGTTTAACATGGACCAAGTACCGATAGGAAGGCCTATGCACACACGTACACGTAATATGAACGCCTATGCACACACGTACACGTAAAAAGACATGCACGCGCACATGAACAAACACACAAATACATCTACAGAGTTTCGCCAAAAATAAGACGTACCTGTAAAATAAAACTTAGCGTGATTTTCAGGAGGATTTTAATATAAGCCCTCCTCGCTTAAACTCACAAGATCATCGAGGTTAAGTAACGAAGAGTTTATTTCTTAGATGGGTGACCATTTAAGAAACAACAGGTACATAAGCAACCTGATAACAAAATGAGTTGATTCGGCATTAAATAACTCTAAACGTTTGATATGCCGTAAAACAAAACAACCAATCTCCTTTAAAATAAACCTTAGCCGGGAACAGCAGAATTTTGGAATCTAGTGACTTGCAGAACCATAACAGTTCAGAGGATGATGGTATGATGGTTTTTAAAATAGTCTCATATTTCGGAGTGAAAATTAATAGAAGACCTGTCTTATTTTCGGGAAAACACGGTACTAGGTGTATGTTCCTGACCTTGTCGGAGTTAGATAGTGTCAGGCTAAATTAAGGATACACTTTTTAAATATCACATTGGTCACAGTATATATATATATATATATATATATATATTATATATATATATATATAATCAATGTAATATATGATTTACACTCATAACATTTAAGTTTCATGGTAATGCAATCATCAGATGAGTCCAATGGTTGAGATCTTAAAAACCAGTCGTGAAATGGTTGAGATTTTAAAAACCACTGTTTTTTTTTAAAAATCTCAACTATTTCACGACTGGTTTTTAAAATCTCAACCATTGGACTCATCTGATGATTGCATTACCATGAAACTTAAATGTTATGAGTGTAAATCCATAATATTACCATTGATTATAAATCTGCTCTGCTTTATTAGCATTGAGCACCTTTTCATGCCGATACTTTTCTCATTTTTTCATTCTCTATTCATTATATATATATATATATATATATATATATATATATATATATATATAATGTGTGTATGAATGAGAAAATGCAGAATGAGGTTAGCTGTGAAAAAATTACATCGAACATATTCACATCGCAGTTTATCATATTTGCAACAATATTTCACGCCGACTGCACCTCTATAGAGGGGTAAATCTCCCCATAGGGTCACCGGTTGGCCTTGGGTGGCTTAAGAATAGAACCTTTGTGGCTGAGAAGTCCATGACATGTAAAACTCCACTTTGGTTAAACAGGCATTTGAAGAGGCTCCCTCAGTTCAATCGACTTGTCACATTAAGCACTAGCACCTACATTATGATCCCAACCCTATTGCCTTCATAGTAATCCCCAACACTTTTTATCAGATATGTGATAGAGAGCAGTGGCTGAGGGTCTTAGTGTCCTGGGTATAACGTTAAACGTTTCAATTCTGGAGCTCTGGGTGTGTGGAGTACCCGTTCATCACCCTTACTTCCAGGTCCACTCTGACCCTGAGTCGTAGTGCCTGTTAGGGTCCCATATACGAGTTAAATAGAAAAACTGAGTTTTAAAAATGTTTGAATTTTCAATAACCATCAAACAAGAACAGAACCACACACACACACACACACACACACACACACACACACATGCACACACACACGTGTATATATATGTGTATGTATATGTGTGTGTAAATATATATGTGTAGTATATGTGTGTGTAAATATATATATATATATATATATATTATATATATATATATATATATATATACATTCAAAAAATATATATCCATTTTTGAATAGTCCATGTCATCAGTACACTTTCGTCGTTACTCTTATGACATGAAAAGCTTAAAAATAAACTTTCAAGATTTAGTGAACAAATATTCTGATAGGTACATTTTCCCGGTCAAAATTCAGAAAACTTAGATTGGCTCGGAATCTGATTCATATTGATGAATATTTTGGCATGGCAATACACTCTGATTGGCTATTTTGGTCCATAAAACTTTATTTACTTCAGTAGATAAAGTCTTGCCACCGCTACTTATTGTTTTAATTTGTCTACTTGATGATGAGGCTTAATATATATTTAGATTTTTCGGGCTGTTGTCCTCATCTTAATTTTTGAACGAATGGTAATCCTGATTTGGATCCAACATATTGTTGGATAAACAAATAAGAGTAGAGTCTTGCTTTTTAAAACATGTATCGTTATTTGATTTGCTAACAACAGAAATACACAACATTTGAAAAAAAATTGTTACAAAATTCTAGAAATTGGAATAATTACTGGCAACTGTAGATCAAACACGGTTTGATAATTTGATTATTACGACATTTGATATGTTTATTTAAGTTTTATTGCAAAATAATTCAATATTTTAAAAAATGTTATAGGCATTTTAGTCTCAAAAGACTATAATACAGTTTTTGTGCCCCTGTAGTTACAGCGCCTCCTGCGACTGTGAAGTTCAATGTTTGAAAAACATTCTCGACCACAGAATGTAAAAAGTATAATAATTTTCATTTAACTCTCTATCGTTATCTCTACGCGTGTTCAACCCCTCTCTCTATCTCCTCTCACCCGGCCTTCGGGTCGGGGGTCCAGTGAGCTTCGGCCGCTGGACCGATTGAGTTATAATAATAGCGTCGATCCCAGGGGGCCATCCCCCCAGGCAACACCTGCCCCCTCGATTTAAAGGGGCAGGGCTGAGTTTATTGCCCAGTGCCTAAAGCGCCCCCCTTGAGGAGGAATGCCGACGGGATACACGCAATTTTTCACCCGCCATCCCATGAACTTCGGTTTCTGGGTGGATCCCACGTTAATAGGGCCTTTGTGCCTGACCCGGTACGAGTGGGGTACTGGGAAAATACAAAATACAAACCCCTCTCTCTATCTTTCCCCTACTTTTTATTTTTTATTATATGCTTTCTCTGTAGCATGTCCCTTTTCTGCACTTTTTCTTTTATAATAAAATTGGAATGGTCCTTTATTTTTATTTAGAGTACCTTAATTATATTTTCCTATTTATTCTTTATTACAAATTGCCATGCTTATTGCTTTTACATAGTTCTATTTGCCTTGTAAATATCCCAACCAGTGTTTAAAACATGTACCGTTATGTGATTTGCTAACAACAGAAATATACAAAATTTGAAAAAAAATTGTTACAAAATTCTAGAAATTGGAATAATTACTTACAACTGTAGATCAAACACGGTTTGATAATTTGATTATTACGACATTTGATATGTTTATTTGAGTTTTATAGCAAAATAATTCAAATTTCAAAAAATTGTTATTGGCATTTCAGTCTCGAAAGTTTGTGTGCCCCTGAAGTCCGGTGACTGTGAAGTCCGATGTTTGAAAAACATTCTCGACCACAGAATGTAAAAAGTATAATAATCTTCATTTAACTCTCTATCGTTATCGCTTCCGCGCGTTCAACCCCCGTCTCTATATCTCTCTCCCCTACTTTCTTTTTTATTATATGCTTTCTATGTAACATGTCCCTTTTCTGCGCTTTTTCCTTTATAATAAAAGTGGAATGGTCCTTTATTTTTATTTAGAGTAACTTAATTATATTTTCTATTTATTTTTTTATTACAAATTGACATGCTTATTGCTTTTACATAGTTCTATTTGCCTTGTAAATATCCCAACCAGTGTTTAAAGCTGTATGATTGTATGTTTAAATTGTTTTTCAGTTTCCAATTTAATTGATTTTAACATCGGACTTTAGCATATAGAGTGACATGGCTACTAGAAATTAATTAAAATCTCTAGAGTAATATTGAAATTAACAATGGATCTTCTAATTCGTTCCATCTTTGTTATTTTTGTTTTGCTTTGTTTTTGTTTTAACTTTGTTCATTCTAAAACATTTTCTATCAATTTGCAGCACACAAATTAGAAAATGTTGCACACGGTCCTATCAAATACATCTCATTTTTAAGAGATTTATTTGAGCCTTGGAAACAGGTACTACCATTTTAGGTCTGGTAGTAATGGCAATGAAAGAGTATTCCACACTCCCTCAGAGCTCCAGGATCACCATCAGATGCAGTTTAGTGTCATACCCAGGGTACCCTTTTTTTGATGGGAAAGGGGGGCGGGTATACTTCCTCTGCACGAAATACAGTGAATTCTAACAAAGAGAGTGGTATTCGTGTTGTACAAGCTTTTACCACTATAATATCATGATGTACAAATGTTCCCTTCTTTCTTTCATCTATCAGCCTCTCAAAAAGTCCCATGGTGATGGATTTGTGGCAACGTGCGCAGACCTGACCAGTTAGAAGCATGCAGTTACATATCTACACATTGGCGGCAGGCGTCTTATCCTAACATCGTTGTTGTGTCTACCCGTGACAGGGACTAACCCCGCTAGAGACTCTTGTGTCTGAGCAGCCCTATTTAGGAGAGCACTGCAAAAAAATAAATGTATGTATGTATGTATGTATGTAAGATGAGGAAATTAATCTGACAGTGTGTGGAGAAAATGTTGAAACAAACACAGCATAGTAATGATCAGAAAGACTAACTTATCTACCTTTACATAACAGTCAAGTGCCCACATTATCACATATACATGCGAGTATGTGTGCATGTGTTCTGCCTAACACATCTACATATTAACTCTTGTTTCTTAATCTTCGACCGTTATCTTGCTACACCCTCTGTCAAAAATGAGATCGTCCAAATAATCCAAGATAAAATTTAAAAATGTGAATCCTGATTACCAGGTGTAGCTTATCCGCCGAATTCTTATTTCTTATGAGCGCCGTTACCTCAACTAAATAATGGATTATTTAGTTTTTATTATAAAGAAAGGGACAGAAAAGGACAAGTGATACAGAAAGTATATAAGAAAAAAGTGTAGGAGAATAGAAAGGATCAGCGCGCGGAAGTGATAACGATAATCTGTTTCAATCAAACATAGTGAAAATAAGGAAAGAAAAAAGTGAGTTAAATTAAGATTATTATACTTTTTACAACTATTATTGAACTATTTGGCATTAGCTCTTAAGTAAGATATCTGACGTCGTAATTAAACTATCATATTGTAGTATAGCCACAGGTCCTGCTAGTAGGTATATTATTTAGTCAGCCATCATTCCATATGCACACTAGAAACAAAGAAAGAAAGAAACTAGCAGACAGAAAGAAATTGCAAGGACTCCCCGGGGATGAATCGGCTATTTTGAGAAGCTCGTTCAATCATTTAAATGCCTATGATTACTTTGCTTTGGCATTAGCCCTGGGAAAATATGGCCCAGGACCGCTGTCGGTGGAGACAGGATCTCCGTAACCGACCGTTCATGCCTGAAGTCACCCTGGCGCAACACTATGAAGCCAAGAGTTCCAGAAGAAAGCGGCGGCAACAAATCACCGGCACATCAACATCTTCAGGGACAGCCTTCACATGCAACATCTGTGGTCGAGAATGTTTTTCGAACATTGGACTTCATAGTCACAGGAGCCGCTGTAACTTCAGAAGCGCAAGAACTATATAGTCTTCCGAGACTGCAATGCCGATGAATTATACTTTTTTACATAGCTCAGGCGGTAGAGCGTTCGGCAAGAAACTAAAAGGTTCCTAGTTCGATACCGGCCTCGCCAACTCAGCGTATGTGTAGCACAGGGATCTGTGCGGTAAAGTAATGAGCTGATGGTAGGTATGGCGCTCCACCTCAGACGCAAAAACAATCTCCTTGGTCTAGTAAAAGGGGACAGGCTCCCTCGCTGCTTGGCTGATACCGACTTTAGGCAACCTCGACGACTTTACTTTTTCCTTACATATTGAAATACACCTACCTTAGCTGATGGTTCACTGCACGACAGCAAGTCTCCTCAGGTCTCCAGGATTCTTCTGAGTATTTTAGCCGATCTTAAATATGCTGTGGTTTGGATGGTCTCGATTCTTCCTCTGATTTCCTATTATTATTATTATTATTATTATTATTATTCACTCCTTTTGAGTTTTTCACATCAGCGTTAGCTGATGGCCTTTCACTGGAGTGTGAGTGACAACAAGTCTCCTCAGGTCACCAGTTGACAAATTCTTTCTTTTTTGCTAATCAACACTAGGTCTGGTCTTCCTGGTGGGATAAGGTGATCCGTTTTTATCTCAAAGTCCCAGATAATTTTATGCGTTTCATTCTCAAAAACAGATTCTGGTTTATGCATATACCATTTTGTTGTATGGTCAAAATTTAATTTCTTGCATAATTCCCAGTGAATGACCTTTCCAACCCAGTCGTGCCTAGTTTCGTACTCCCGTTGTGCTAGTTTGCTACATCTCACCTCTGTCACCGCATAGTCTACATTTACTATTTTGTTGGGCCATTATTATTATTATTATATTATTATTATTATTATTATTAGTTAGTAGTAGTAGTAGTAGTAGTAGTAGTAATAGTAGTAATATTATTATGTTGTGAATCCTGTTCATAGACGCTCTTAAGTCAACATATCGTTGTAATACTTAAATTATCATACTATGTTATATCCACAGGTCGGCAAGTAGTTATATAATTTAGTGAACGATCATTTCATATGCACACTGGAAACAAAGAAGAAAGAAATTAGCAGACAGAAAGAAATTACAATGTCTGTCCGGGAATGAATGGGCTATTTTGAGAATCTCTTGCAATCATTTAAATGCCTCTGATTACCTTGGCAACCAATCAGCAGGACCTTTCTGTGCATGAAATTAATCAGTTGTCAGTGAGACGTCATGGAGATTGCTTGGCCATAGCTTGACCGTCGCTTTCACATAGCATATACATCAATTTATGCTTGAAACTTGAAGATGGGCCAACTTTGAAAATTAGCATCAAATAAAAGCTTAGTTATATGTGCAACTGTACATTCATTTCGATGCGTATATATCTTGTTATAATAGAGATTATGTGTCTGTCCGTCTGTAACTGAATCTACGTTCCTACCAACAACAAATTTCCTTAGTTATTTACGATATAGTCTCAATGGTTATTGAATAATCATTATTTAATCTTAATTGGCATCTTATTAAAACTGTTTTTTTATTAAGGTCTAGCTAATAGATCTGCCTCAAAGCAGCGCATACTACTAATGGGTTATATATCTTTAAGAAATAAATATTTACATACTATATGGTGTGAATAATTAGCATACCGGTTTTAAAAAAACCGTTTAATAAATAATTATTTGCCTTATTGATTTCTAATAACGTTTTATTCTTAAACGTATTTAAAACAATCTGATGTATAATTTTATATTGAAATCAAATAGAATAAAGGAAAATGTGTGTAATCTTTTTTGCGTTCGTATTTAATTTCATTAGTCTTTCTAATTCGACATAATATTGAGGGATGACACCATAAGAAATAAAATAACATCAGATAAGCAGGATTTACATTTTTCATTTCATCATAGACGATTTGGATTGTCTCATTTTAATCCGAATTGGAGGTTGGTGCAGATGACTGAGCAGCCTGGCACCTCCTTGTGAGGCAAAGACAAAACGGAGTAAAAAAAGGAGGAAAGAAGCCACCACAGAAAGAAGAGCCAGAAGGAAGGGGACAGCAGCAACTCCAGCAAGCATCATTGTTCGTTTGCAGTCACTGCAAGAGATTGCCATTCAGAAATTGGCCTGTTCAACCACTCGTACAGATGTAGTTTTAAAAATGGACACTACGCCATCGTCTTTAACAGACAGAAGGATGCCAACTTAACATAATTTAACCCTTTTACTCTGTCATGGTGAACGGAATTAGAACAGTTTAACCCCGTGGATTGAATAAAGGGTTCGGTTCGAAGTTTCATGAAAGCTCCCGATTACGATATAAGGCTTTCAAGTTCTTAGAGAAGGAGTTCGACAAGAAACACCTTAAGAAGGTTGATAGGCATATTGGCCGAAATGTTATGTATATAAGAATAAAGTTGAAGACCATAGTCTGAAAAATCCAAATAATATAAATTATCAAAACTCATCTCAAACATTCAGACAATTATTTTGAGTATTATCTGCATTATTCGGAATATTGTCCTTATCTTCATTGTTATCAGTACAACATTTCGGCCTATGTATCCTCCGGCTTAATGGATAAAGGAGTTAGGTTAAAACATCTCTAAGTGACAGTTATCTCTGGACTGCAGGTTCATTTCTGTCTAGGGGCAGCAGTAACATAGAATAATAATTAACACAGCTTAATGCCTCTACCCCAGCTATGGTTAGCGGAATAGGAACAGGATACCCCTGTGGACTGAATAAAGAGTTAGGTTCAAAGTTCCGTGATCGCTCCCGATTACGACAAGAAGGTTCCCGATTACGACAAGAAAGTTCCCGAGTTCGAAAATAAAGTTCCCGAATCCGAGATGGTTCCCGAGTCCGACAAGAAATACCCAAAGAAGGCCGTTGGGCACATCGGCCGAAACGTTGTACATATAACAATGAAGATGAGGACAATAGTCCGAATAATGCAGTTAATACTAATCATCAAGCCTCATCTAAAAAATTAAGAAAAATAAAATATTTTGAGTGCTGAAAATTGCAAAATATTCTAATGGAATATAGAATTTTCCAATTTGTGTGCGGATAATGGTTAAGACATTTTTCTTTTTCGAAAGAACAAATAAAATTAAAATGAAACAAAACCCACAAACCAAAGAACGAATTAGCAGATCCATTGTTAAGTTCAATATTACTCAAGAGATTTTAATTAATTTCTAGTGGCCATGTCACTCTATATGCTAAAGTCCGATGTTAAAATCAATTAAATTGGAAACAAAAACCAATTTCAACATACAATTGAACTTCTTATAAGTAGTTGGGATTATATATTTACAAGGCAAATAGAACTAAGCAAAGGCAATAAGCATGACAAGTTGTAATCGAAAAGACAATATAATTAAGATAGAAGACTTTAAAAAATAAAAATAACACGATTAAGTTAGATACAACGTATTCCAAAAAAGATCAATTTATTCTTGATAATGAAGTCAACATGAGAATATTTCGTGTATATATATATATATATTTATATATATATATATATATATATATATATATATGTGGTGTGTGTGTGTTTTGTTAAACTCTACTGACGATTCATGTCGGACGTGTTTTGTTCGATCCTTTCTAACTATTATATTATATATATATATAGTATATATATATATATATATATATATGTTGTGTGGTGTGTGTGTGTGTGTGTGTGTGTATTTTGTTAAACTCTACTGACGATTCATGTCGGACGTGTTTTTGTTCGATCCCTTTCTAACTATATATATATTATATATATATATATATATATATATATATATATATATATATATATATATAGTATTACAGTGTGTATTGAAATAACCTACTTTATATTTGTTATAACACCGACTTATCGGTAAATACTCGTATTACCCTTCAATATAGCGATTAACTCAATATACGCAAGTCATCCCCTTATCATATAATATATATATATATATATATATATATTATATATATATATATATATATGTGTGTGTGTGTGTGTGAAGAAAATGTTTTCAAAAAATATAACAGACACAGGATGTTACGATCAAAGGAACATTTTTTCCTTTGATCATAACATCCTGTGTCTGTTATATTTTTGAAAACATTTTCTTCACATATTGTCGGATTAATTTCCTCATCGTATTTTCATATATATATAATGATTTCACAGGTAAACATTGGAAATGGTTTTAACATAGAAATTCAATGTAAATGATTTTTCTTTCGGAATCCATTGAAAATGATTTTACTTCAGAAAAATACTTGAAATTATTTTACTATAGACATTCATTCGAAAGGATTTTACTATGGGAATACTTTGCGTTTGATTTATCAATATAAGCATACATTCTAATAATTTTATCGTATCAATGTTTTGTAAATGGTTTTACTTGAGGAATGCATTGAAATGTAATGTAAGAAGTGTTGTGTGTTAAGGGTGGATGACTTTCGAAAAATAAGAGAATGGTTTCGAGTGTCATCCATTCACAAATTGCTTTTCAAGTTCTGAAGGTTTGTCAAAAAACCGAAATCTTATAACGTGAACTTCACCATCAAGAATACTTAAACTTTTTGAAAAATCTCGTGTTTTTTCCATTTTTTTTACATACTATCGGATTTAATTCCTATTTAAATATTTCTTTATATTTTTTTAAGTCGGTGTAAAAGTAAAGCTCTTATTGCGTAGCATATGAAGTAGAATCTGTTAAAAGAGTTCAAATCCTGAAAGAGGCTATTTGCATTTCACATAGCACTAATAATTCCTAGAAAAGGTATCGATGCAACTATTTTCCCTTTAGTATTGGTTAAATAGTATGGCATACTAAACTATTTAAGCATGGCATGGCCACCAATATAGGAAAAGGAAAACTCTGATTTCAAACCAGTTGTACACCGATAAAGATTGTGTGTGTGTGTGTGGGGGGAGGATGAAACAAATATTCGTACACGTTTTTAATTCATTGTATTTCCAACTAATGAAAAAACACATACTTTTCATACAATTAACTGTACACAAATGCATAATAACTTAATATGTATAAAAAAAAACAGAAGAAAATTTGATTGGTATAAATGATTTTTGAAAGTCTGTATATTAGATATACTGGCAATAATATGAGCAATTCGGGTGTAAGCATTTAAGTTTTAATGTTAGGAAATATATCAAATAAGAAAGTCTAACGAAATTAAAAAAGAACGAATAGAAAAAGATTATGCTTAATTAAATTATATTATAGGATTATATTATATCATTAATATGATTGATTATAATACGTTGGAAAATAAAACAATAATATTAGAAATCAAAAATACCAAATAATTATATATTAAACCTCGTTTTGTTAAAACCAGTATGCAATTAAACCATACCATACATTATGTAAACTTTTATTTCTTAGTGATATATAAGACATATTGTAGGATTTTAAACGCACTGATAACAGGCTGTTTTGAGGTTAATATAACCTTGTCATAGATATCGTTCACAGATAAGATTTATTCTATGTATTAATTATTTTGTCAGTGACGTAGTTTCGGTTAAAGACAGAAAGATACTAAATCTCCATTATAAGAAGTTATTACATATTCACATGAATCGTCTTTTTTGTAAAATGCTAAATATTGTATGGTTATGGAAATGAAATATTCTATAACGCATATTAATCTTAAACTATTTTCCCCATCAACATGAAAGCCACAACTAGAGAAGATGTACATTAAATAAACCAGACAGTCCATTAGTAAATTTGTGAAGGGGTTTCACAGCTTGCCGTCATTTATATAACATACTTACTTGTTTATATCATTTTGTATTTCGTTCCAGCATAAATTAATATCTATCTCAGTTTTTCTATTATGTATTTATCTATCTATATATCTCTCAGTTTGTTCATTTATGTATATCTCAGGTTATTCATTTATATCTTTTCATTAATCTACCTGACTCTTTCTATCTATCTATCTATCTATCTATCTATCTATCTAACAGCAGCCTAGAAAGCATCAGTTTGTGTGCAGTCGGTGCACCAAAGACTATCACTCACGGATAGGCTTGCGCAGATGCAGATTATTTATTTAATTTTTTTTTAGACACTACGCCATCGTCCTTAGTGAGCGAGAAGGTGCCAACAACAATATATCTATGTCGCTCTTTCTATACATGTATGTATCTATCTCAGTTTGTTAATTCGCATTTATCTCGGAGGAAATGAAATCGGTGACCCGAGGTCAAATCCTGTATGAGGATGTTTGCGTTTCATTACAGTTAATGTCCATGGGAAAGGCATCGACTTGTTATACTTACAACAATAGGCAAATATTAGGGAAGACTAATTACCGTATTTAACGGCATATAAGACGCACGGCATATAAGACGCACCCCCATTTCAGTAGGTCAGATTCAGGAAAAGGTTTTTAGTGTATTTAAGCATATATTGTTGAAAACAGTCTAGCTGTGCATTACACAAGCAGAAACATAGCTGTATAAAAGCAATTTGGAGTTTAGGGTAGGTAAAAGTACTGAGCGTAAGCTGGGTTAGTGAGCATCGTAGAGAAGATTATCCCGTGGGAAAAAGTGCATCCAACATGCCGTCAAATACGGTACTTTAGAATCTGGATGTGTAGCAAATAGAATTTCTTATTGGCTAAACATAAGTTTTCATCTGTATCTATATTCTTAAATCCAGAACGTTTCTAGAATTACTCAACAAATTTCGAGAGTAAAACGGCCCCGATGCTCAACAGGCGAAGTACAAGGGTTAACATCACAGTCGCACGTGCATTCCAACTGGTATTTAGACATTTCATCTCTTTTGTCTTCTACCTACGTTCTGTTCACAAATCATGCAACTAAAAAAATATCATTCCCATTATTAGTCTTTACCTTCGTATTAAACACCCAACGCAGGTGTCGTTGGAAAAATAAAACGTGTAAATCATTCAACTAAAACTAACAGATATTTTTCTTATATATCTCAGGATTTTTGTATCTATCTATTTCTAAACCTGTTAATATGAGTATGTATAAATGAATTCATTTATCGATCGATCTATTCCTAACCGTGTTATCTCTCTCTCTCTCTCTCTCTCTCTCTCTCTCTCTCTCTCTCTCTCTATATATATATATATTAATATATATTATATATATATTATATATATATTATTTCTAACCCTGTTCATATCTACTTTGATATCTATCTACATATGTACCTTTTCTTTATAATCAGTATTTTTTCTCTTTCTCACCCTACTCATATCTACTTATCTATTGTTATACTAAACCTGAGTTAAACCACTTTTGCTTCCTAATGGCTTTTTTTCTATTTAGTGTAATGCCATGAAAATTATACTAAATTATTCCTTACTTTTAGGATTGAATTATGTTTGAAAAAATTCTGTTTTAACTGGTTCTAATTAGTCGTCAAAAACCGACCAATCTCTTTTGTTACTCTGTGTCTATCTCTTTCTTTCCCTCTATATATCTCTTGACTACCTCCTCATTATATAATGTTAGTTTCTCTGGAGCGTAAAGAGAGAGAGAGAGAGAGAGAGAGAGAGAGAGACAGACAGACAGACAGACAGACAGAGACAGAGACAGAGACAGAGACAGAGACAGACAGACAGACAGAGAAACGGGCGAATTTGAAATGTATTTCTCTGTTAAATTTCACAACCAGCAACCTGTAGCTTAAATGAGGTCAAACATTTTCTTTCTTAGAAAGCTAACAAAATTATTTTAAGGTTTCGTCTGACTATTTATTTAAAAAAAAAAAGAGATTTTATTCACTTTGCTAACTCCCTTTTCCCTAATCTCAATTATCTACCTAGAGCTGAATGGGTGACCCAATGGGTCCCGTTTTGTCTAGTATATGTGAGAGTGTTTCTTTTCTCTGTGACTCTCTCTCTCTCTTCACTCTCTCTCTCTCTCTCTCTCTCTCTCTCTCTCTCTCTCTCTCTCTGTGTGTCTGCGTTCTATTGCAGATCATATCATCTATCTATATGTCTATCCATCCAGTCCAGTCCATTCATTATCTATCTCTATCTCACCCTGTTCATATCAACTTATATATCTATCTACACCTGTTTGGCTCTTTTCCTTGTGAATCTCAGTCTTTTTCTATCTATCTGTTTCTTTATACTATCACTCTCGAAAAGTTGTTTTTCTTTTCTAAATAATTGATATATTCAATCTCTTGAGAATGTTGCTAAGAGCTCTAGAAAAATGTAAAATTTAAATTCCTGTCAATTTTTGTGTTGAATTCAAACACTAAATCCATTATTTTTCTAGTTTCAAGTGCGCATGTGCTACTCCCGCCACCTAAATATACGTTTACAAATAGTGAAAATAAGATTGTAGACAATCAGGCATGGGAAATCGTTTAAAAAATAAACAATACAATTGTTAAATTCATCGCCAGTTAATCATGCTGTTTTGCCGAAGTTTTAAAGAAAAAAACATTAAATTTATAATTGTTAAATTTCCGCCATTTTGTATCTTTTTCTATCTCATTTAATTTAATTTAATTCATTTTGATTCTTCTTTACAACACTTGGAGGATTTCTTACTTCTTAATAACTACTTGACTGTATCGTTTTTTTTTAATTCTTTCTGGGCGATTTTTGGTATTGTATCTTATTTGGCTTAAGGCAACGAGACAACTTATGGCAGAACAAATTCTTTAAGAAATCGCAGAGAAAGAACAAGTAGTAACGAGAAATAACGAAAGATTTAGGAAAGTAACAAGGGAATAAAAAGTAAAGTTGAAAAAAAAAAAAACGAAAAAAAAAACAAAAAAAACAAACAAACAAAATAAAAGCAACAAAAAATAAAATAAAAAAAGATCGAAGAGCTAAACGAATTTTAAAATGAACTTTAATTATAATTATACGTATCTTATTCTTTTATATATTTTTCTGTTGCTTTATATATTTTTGACAATTGATTAAATTGCCAAATGAAATTGTGTCAAATCTGCCTTCCTGGTTTGTAGTAACAATCTTTATGTTATACTAGATGCGGCTACCCAACATTGGCTGGGTACAGGAGGAAATCCTGGTGAATTGATTTATTTACTTTTGAGATGTAAGAATGCTGGACATTCTAAAGTAGAATTTCAATGCTATTATTATGTACATTTTAAGTTTTAAATATCTTCAAATATAAGTCAAATCTTCATAATTTTTATAGAAAAAGCAAGAACCAGTGATATTTAATGTAAATATATATTTACTTTGTCATTATTTTCTTCTCTTAGTTTCATCCGGACATACATACTTACATACATACACTTATACTCACTAGCTGCCCTTTATATATGAACTAGAAGTGACTGCCCGGCGTCGCCTGGGTAGAGGGGGATTTTTAGAAAAAAGTTAGTCTCGCAGATCCATTATTACTGAATTGTGAGTTGGATCCCCGTTGGATGCCCCATTAAAATCCTTACGTAACAAAATACCTTGCGTTGATCCAGTCACTCTGAAAATAGAAATGTATGTCTATAATATTAAATGGAAAAAAATTCCATGTTGTTATCGTTTAGATTTTATTTTGTTTTAGATATCTTCATGAATTTAAATAAAATCTTCATTATTTTTGCTCAAAAACCGAGCCCTGGTGATATTTAATGTGTATATATATTTACTTTTATTTTCGAAGTTTCCTCCGGACATACACATTCACACAACTGTCCTTTATATATGTATAGATAGATTATGATGTGCATAGTATTTGTAATAAAGTATAATTCATAGTTTTATAGTCAACAGTCTTTAAAACAGGGTAATCCGTAGCAGGGCTCTGTTTGGCTTTGGAAATGACGTGGAGGGATGAGTTTTGGGGAAAGTCGGAGTCATTACCAGGAGGCCTTGCTGGGCAGACGTATATTTTGTCTCTCTGCGTGTTACGATTCGTGTGGTCATTTTAGAGCTGTAGTTGAAAGCAGTTTTACAGTGGAGATCCTTTGTGGCAAATATGTTGATCCTTTCTTGAAGTAGAAAGATGTAGTATCAGTTTTACTCCTTTTCAGTTGATCTGTCCTCAAAGTAGAAGTTAAATCAGAGTTGATACTGTCTTGAAGTAGAAAGTTGTATAATCCTGTATGTTGATCTGTACTCACAGTAGTTCTTCCAGTGAGTAATTTCAGGACAATTTATCAACGCCTTTAAATAGTAAATCAAATACAGGTTTTGGCGTTTCTATACAGTCTATAAATATAAGTTGCGGTTTTTAGTACATCTTATATCACAAAATACTCCCCCTGCAGATATGGTTAAATAGTAGGGCGGGCTGGGCTTTTTAACCTTGGCTGGGTAACCAGTCTAGGAGAAGGAAAACTCTGAATTAAACCTGTTATATCTACTTAAGAAATTGATCGTGTCATATTCTATTCGTGCGAAGGGGTTGGTAAATATATAGATCACAAAATACTCCAACATTGCTGCTTCCCCCCACCCATGTGCGTGGTAACATTTTTGGGAATCGTGAAATAAAATGCATGAAACGAAAAATGGAACCCCAAAGCAGATAGAGACCCCCCTCATCGTTGCTTAACTTTTGCCCTTTTTTTCTTATTTACTAAGCTCTGTTTCGTCTGACCCATAGGGCTTAGGTTGTAATTGTCGTAACCTAACAAAAGTTACTAAATGAGAAATAACCAAGCGGAGGTTGGAAATAAAATGGAATCTTTATAACATTAACAAATACAATAATGTGAAATTCAATCTTGTTGATTAATGGAAAGTGTGGTCTCTTAGCTGGAATTAGGTGATCCGTATGTATCTCATTCCTTGCAATGTTTTTGATGGACATAAAGGACAATAGGAATGGTTGGATTTGCTTTTAGTTTACTTTACAATTAAGGAAAACATCTTCTTCCAGTCTTCTCTTTGATAAGACTAGTCTATCAATAGTCCATGTGTATCATGGTAATAACGCAGAGGACCACCAAAGAATGTGGTGAAATTAAATTCTACTTTCAGGAGTAACTGATTGTTGTAACCTAACAAATGTTACTAAATGAGAAATAACCAAATGGAGTCTGGAAATGAAATGGAATCCTTGTAACATTAACAAAATACAATACTCGCCAGCGGCGTCAAAAAAAGTTAAATCACTGCTAGTCGTATCATACTTCTCAGTCAGCACAATACTTCCGCTTTTATGAGGATTGGGATATACCCATTAGTATTCAAATATAGGGTACATGAGGATTGGGAACATACCCAATAATGTTCATAGATAGGGTACATGAGGATTGAGACATACCAATTAATATTCAAATATAGGGTACATGAGGATTGGAGCATACCCAATAATGTTCATAGGGTACATGAGGATTGGGACACTAATGTTCATAGATAGGGTACATGAGGATTAGGACACGTCCAATAATGTTCATAGATATGATACACGAGGATTGGTACATACCCAATAATATTCATAGATAGGGTACTCGAGGATTGGGGAGATACCCAATAATATTTATAGATAGGGAACATGCGGATTGGGGACATGCCCAATAATGTTCATAGATAGTGTGCATAAGGATTGGGACATACCCATTAATATTCACAGATAGAGTATACGAGGATTGGGAGATGCCCATTAATATTCATAGGGTGCATGATGATTGGGGACATACCCATTAATATTCATAGATAGGGTACATGAGGATTGGGGACATACCCAATAATGTTCACAGATAGGGTGCACGTGGATTGGGGCATATCCAATAATGTTCATAGACAGAGTAAACAAAGATTGGGACATACCTAATAATGTTCAAAGATAGATTATACGAAAATTAGGACATACCCATTAATATTTATAGATAGGGTACATGAGGATTGGGGACAGACCTAATAATATTCAGTGATAGGGTATATAACAGTAATACATGCCGTTACTAATTGGTTTCTCATTTCAGAACTAAATAGTCTCATCGGTATTTAATTTCGGAGATCTCGCGGGATCCGGCGCTTTTGGCGTGACTTGACTGTAAATCAACTGTGAAACTAATTATTGAAGAAGACCATCAGCTTCTAAAGCGGCTGTCATCTTGGACTAGCAGTGATATCAGAGAGACATAACGTCTCATAACGTCTACAAATTCAACCGAGTCATCTGCTAGTATATATTAGTAGAGTATATTAGTAATTTATTTCCGTTCTCAAATGCAATCAGTTTAATGCTGTTTTTCTCCTTTAAACTCCAAGTGTCTCTAGCATGTATGGCTATTGGGACTAATAGTACAGACGAACTGTTTTTCACCTTTGAAAGATCATTTTGTTTCCATCTTTTTTTTTTTCTTGCATCTACTCAAAGCTGTATGGCCTGAGTATGAATCTCTCTCTCTCTCTTTCTCTTTCTCTTTCTCTCTCTCTCTCTCTCTCTCTCTCTCTCTCTCTCTCTCTCTCTGTTCTCTCTCTTTCTTCTGTCTCTCTTTCTCTCTCTCTCTCTCCCTCACTTTTTTCTCTCTCTCTCTCTCTTCTCTCCCTCACTTTTTCTCTTTCTTTCTCTCTGTCACTTTTTCTCTTCCCTCTCTTTTTCTATTTCTATCTCTATTTATCTCTCTCTCTCTCTCTCTCTCTCTCTCTCTCTATATATATATATATATATATATATATATATATATATAATATATATATATATATATATATATATATATATAAATATATATATATATATATAAATATATATATATATATATATATATATATATACATATATATATATATAAATATATATATATATATATATATATATATATATATATATATATATATATATATATATATATATATATATATATAATATATATATATATATATATATATATATATATATATATATATATATATATATATATATATATATATATATATATATATATATATATATATATATATATATATATATATATATATATATATATATATATATATGAGTATAAATATAAGGATATGAAAACAACACAATATGCTGTTAAAGTGAAAACCTTTTATATCAGATTCATAGCTAATATTGATCAATATTTCGATTTGTAAAAATCATCTTCAGAGCTTGTTTTTTTTTTTTACTCCGGACTCATCGAGAGAGGAGACGAAAATAATATGAATTCAAAACGAAAACATTGATGTTGGAAAAAAGTTATGCGGTAGTTTCAACAACAACTTTAACAGCCTATTGTGTTGTTTTCATATCCTTTTATCTATACTCATACCGTCGGATTCATTTCCTTTCTCTTAACTTATATATATATATATATATATATATATATATATATATATATATATATATTAGCTGAATTACCCGATGCATGACAAGACAAAAATATCTTGGAGAACACCACAGAGTGAGAGAGAAAGGAAGAAAAGAGGAGTAGGAGAAATCAAAAAGAGATTAAAAAAAGGCTAAAATTCACGTATCTTTGGTAAAATTTGCAACAACTGAGATACTGAGATACCCGTTCTTATGGATTAGATGGAAAAATAATCAATATATATTGATACTCATCTTCCTTAACTGAACGATGATTATCATCTTAGGTTAAAAGTGAGATCGTCCAAGATGAAAGGCAAATATCTAAATTCAGATTATCTGGTGTTGCTTATCTGCCTTATTTCTTATTGTTTTCACCTCAGCTAAATGATGGACAATTCCATTTTTGTTTTAAAGAAAAAAAAAGGGAAGGTTAATGACATGTTACACAAAAAAATATTTAAAAAAAAAGATAGTAGAAAGATTGAGCGTGCGGAAGTGATAACGCTAATCTGTTTTAATCGAACATAATAAAAAGATGAAAAGAAGCAAAGAAAAAGAGTTAAATCAAGATTATTATACTTTTTTACATATTGAACTATTTGGCAATAGCTCTTAAGTAAACATATTAAACGTTTTAAGACTCATCTATGGGTTAAATAGAAACATGTATTTATAACAAAATTGTATTATCCATTAAGAGTTGATTTATTTCAAAACTTTATCGGCATTAAATGACCCACTGGGGTTGATATGCCGTAAAACCAAACCAAACCAAACTAAACGTTTTAATGATTGAATTATTATACTGTGGCATATCCACAGGTCCTGCTAGTTCTTTTTAATTAATCTTTTAGTTTATTGGTATTTGAGAAAAGTTTTCCGTGACTGAATTTTATTGTTATTGCAAAAGAACAAATATCGTGTCGCTTTTTATTAAAGTTTTAAAGAGACATGGTAATCAATCTGGAGTTTTGATGTTTTAGCTGTTTTGCTGTATTCGCTTTAATAATTGCATCTTCAAAGCTTTCAATATTATTGCTGTTATCGATGCATGCAATTCTGAAAACAATTTTCCGAAATATATATATTAGATCTTTTTATATACGTTATACTCGGAATTGGTTTGATTTACAATGTTATATACAAATAGCGGAAGTACCCGGTCCATAACGGGACAAAAAGTATTCTAGGAACAGGGGAAAATTTCGCATATTATTTCAATTAACATTTCGCATATTATATTCTATGAAAAGTTTATTTCTTTAAAAAAAAAAGTTGCACGTAGTTCTTGTACTTGCTTATCAAGAACTGTGTTCCACAGATCGATTGATTTTCAACAAAAATTATTAAATTATATCATTTAATCATTAAACTTCAAAAATTAAGTTTTTTTTAACTTTTTCTTAACTAGAGCGTTCGGCTAGAAACCACAAGGTTCCTAGTTCGGTACCTCAGCGTATGAGTAGCACAGGGATATGTGCGGTAAAGTAAGGAGCTGAAGGTAGGTGTGGCGCTCCACCTCAGACGCAAAAACAATCTCCTTGGTCTAGCGCTACTGAAAAGGGGATAGAGTCCCTCGCTGATTGGCTGATACCGACTTTAGGCCACCTAATATATTATATTATATATATATGTGTGTGTGTGTGTGTGTGTGTAAGTTGAAAATGGAAGCGAATCCGACGGTATGTTGAAATGAATATATATATATATATATGTGTGTGTGTGTGTGTGTGTGGTTTATGCGTGTGTGCGATTCTAATGCTCAATGACATCTCTTTTCTGACTTATAAGTCGACACGTAGATACCAAAACCGACGTGACTTCTTTAGATATGTGTATAGAAGCATCATCATCTGATCGTGCTGACTGCATTATATATTAATGACTCTCTCTTACCACCCATCCCTATCGACCATCGCCTCTACAAGGTCCTCCGTGCATCACCCAGTATCCCCACAGAGCCGATTGATGTAGGTCTTTGCTAATCGGTCTCCACTAGTATGATCATGTGTTGGTTTCCACAGGAGAATATCACTTTGTGTCACCTTTGCTTGCCCAGCAGTGTCTACCATGTCTTGTTCGTCTTACTCGAATGGTTCATATAATATGACGCAAGCGGCCGTATTGCTGCTTTGTTGTAGGACGCTGATTCAAACATTTATTCAATTCACACAGCACCTTCTTCTTTTTGTTGAGTATCTGGCCGCCATCCTTGGTTCCAGATGTAGTAATTAAGTAAGCAAGCCAATAAGAATCCGGTGTTATAGTATTCTTTGTAAGTCCGTCGTCCAAGATTATCCAAATAGCAATGAGCTAAGATTAGAATCAGGCCTGGTATAAATACAACAGCAGCAGCAGCACTGCCAGTGATTGGACAATAGATTGCCTTCGGTGGTCACGTGGTAGTCAACGAGTCTATATTTAGGAGTAGGCATCTGTCACACGCCTTATATGCACAAAAAATCCAACACTTTTTTCCTCTAACCTTTCTTTAGAGTCCAAGTAGTGCAGCTATAGAGTAGAACTAATACGGCTACAGTTTAGAAGAAGTTTTCCGTTATTTTATCAGAGATCAGAATTCCATATGATCGATAATCTGTTTAAAACCAGTCTATTCGTTTCCTATGTGTTCATTGACATCAATTTCTGTAGATGAGATATACTGTCTAAAAAGCGCGTGGTGCGATGGTTAAAGTCATGGGAAATGGACTCGTTGCCCCGAGTTCATATCCTAGATGTGATAATTGCATTTAACTTTGCGCTAATACCCTTGGGAAAGGTATGAATCCTACTCTCCCTCCAGCTATGGATAAATAGTAGGACAGACTGGGCTCTTTAACCTTGGTTAGGTAACCAGTCTAGGAGAAGGAAAACTCTGAATTCAAACCTGTTGAACTCCGCTTAAGTAATTGACCTTGTGTCACATCCTGCTCGTGCGGAGGGGTTGGTAAATATATATACTGTCTAGGTATGTGAACTGGTCTACTAAAGCATATCATTTGTCATATATGTGGAATTGTACATGCCTTAAATGGCAGATAGAATTGTGACTCTAGTCAAAAGGTCAGCTCACAAATCCGGTTTAGAAAGGTATGAATCCATATCTTTTCTCATCCAAGTATGTGTACATCGTAGGAAAAAAACATCACTCCTTAGTGTTGGGTAGGTAATCAGTCAAGAATGAAAACTCTGAATTCAAGCCCACTAAACACCCCTCAAGAAATTGACCTTGTGTCGCATCCTGCTCGTGAGGAGGGGTTTATATGATATATATATATATATATGTGTGTGTGTGTGTATGTGTGTGGAAGCGCGTGGTGTAATGGTTAATGTAAGTCATGGGAAATGGACTCGTCGCCCCAAGTTCAAATCCTGCCTGTGGTAATTGCATTTCACTTAGTGCTAATATCCTTGTGAAAGGTATGAATCCTACTCTCCCTCCAGCTATGGATAAATAGTAGGGCAGATTGGGCTCTTTAACCTTGGCTAGGCAACCGATCTAGGAGAAGGAAAACTCTGAATTCAAACCTGTTGAACTCCGCTTAAGAAATTGACCTTGTATCACATCCTCCTCGTGCGGAGGGGTAGGTAAATATATATATATATATATATATATATATATATATATATTGTTTTCTTTGCGTATTGACTTGTGGTGCAAGAAAAAGATATACCGTAGGCAAATCCTTAATGCGCTGTAGCTAATTTAAATTAATTATTTTGAGATATTAAATGAAATATCGACTTTTCCTTTTTTTCTCAAGTCCTGGAGCCTTTTCATTAAATTCAGTCTGCCTGCATATTAAAATGGCGCCACTGGATTATTTTGAAATAATTATCAGTCAACAGAAAAACAAGAAATTTTTCGAAGTCACTTAAATCTTAATCGTTAATTTTTATTGAAATATTCCACAATGTTTTTGCTTGTTTTCTCGAATTGACCTTTTGTCTTAAATGTGAATAATTATTTTCTGTGAATTAAAAATCAATTCACTTTAAATGTAGATTCAACGTGTAAAATCAGATGTAGTAAAACACAAGATTTTAGTTATACGTTATGTAATTGTGTAAATTAACTACAATTTGAGATGACGTGTGAAAGCTGACCTGTTGGCTTCTGATTGATCAAGGAGTGTCAATAGTGTCAAGAGTGAAAATTTAGTTTTGCCTGAGTTTTTGGATGAGACGGAAATGAGTGTCTGTTCTACTAGGAATTTTACTTGGGGACAAAATAAAATATATGCGCTCTAAAAAAAACCCAAAGAAACGTCAGGTTGGTTATTAAAAACTATCAACGACACAAGAAAGAAATCCCCAAGCGAACCCAAGTCGTTCAAGACACGAAGTAGGGGGAGAAGCTAACTCTGCTCACAAGTCAATTTCCTCATATATCAAATCAATGTTTCCCATGGAAATAAACTGATATGATATTAATTAATTTTAGTATTCACTCCCCTTCCCCCCAAAAAAGATAACCTGTTATTTGTTACGTTTTTAGTTTAAAAAATAGCAATGCATTGTATAAAAATAGAATGTAATGAATTATGTCTTGTATTCTGATTATAATGTTTTTCTGTCTGTAACAGTCACAATTCCCTTAGTTATTTACGTCACATTCTCCATCAATCATCAATAAAATTGTTTCTCTCCTGTATGCATTCGCATGTGAATTTCTAATTGATAATCACGAAGAAATTTGGATCCACATTCTTCACATGAAAATGGTCCCTCCTCTTCTCTGTGTGTTTGCTCATGTGTTTTTAAACTGGACTTCTCTGAAAACTCTAATCCACACATTTCACATAAAAATGGACTCTGTAAGTGGATTCGCCTGTGTTGTAGTAATACGGATTTCAACAAAAATGTAGATCTGCAAACTTCACATGAAAACGGTCTCCATTTGTGTGTTTGTGTGTGACTTATTAAACCCGAGTTCTCAGAAACTGATGATCCACCAACTTCGGATGAAAATGTTTTCTCTTCTTGTGTAGTAGCATGTGCTTTTTTAATGTGGAATTCTTTAAAAATGCAGATCCGCAAAATTCACATGAAAATAGTTTTTCTTTCTTGTGCGTTTACATATGGTTTATTTAACTAGAGTTCTCTGAAAATAATGATCGACAAACTTTACATGAAAATGGTTTCTCTCCACTGTGTGTTTGCATGTGACTTTTAAAAGTGGAATCATCTGAAAATGCAGATCCACAAACTTTACATGAAAATGGTTTCTCTCCACTGTGTGTTTGCATGTGACTTTTAAAAGTGGAATCATCTGAAAATGCAGATCCACAAACTTTACATGAAATGGTTTCTCTCCACTGTGTGTTTGCATGTGACTTTTAAAAGTGGAATCATCTGAAAATGCAGATCCACAAACTTTACATGAAAATGGTTTCTCTCCACTGTGTGTTTGCATGTGACTTTTAAAAGTGGAATCATCTGAAAATGCAGATCCACAAACTTTACATGAAAATGGTTTCTCTCCACTGTGTGTTTGCATGTGACTTTTAAAAGTGGAATCATCTGAAAATGCAGATCCACAAACTTTACATGAAAATGGTTTCTCTCCACTGTGTGTTTGCATGTGACTTTTAAAAGTGGAATCATCTGAAAATGCAGATCCACAAACTTTACATGAAAATGGTTTCTCTCCACTGTGTGTTTGCATGTGACTTTTAAAAGTGGAATCATCTGAAAATGCAGATCCACAAACTTTACATGAAAATGGTTTCTCTCCACTGTGTGTTTGCATGTGACTTTTAAAAGTGGAATCATCTGAAAATGCAGATCCACAAACTTTACATGAAAATGGTTTCTCTCCACTGTGTGTTTGCATGTGACTTTTAAAAGTGGAATCATCTGAAAATGCAGATCCACAAACTTTACATGAAAATGGTTTCTCTCCACTGTGTGTTTGCATGTGACTTTTAAAAGTGGAATCATCTGAAAATGCAGGTCCACAAACTTTACATGAAAATGTTTTTTCTCCGTGAATTTTCATGTGACTTTTTAAATGGTAAACTTTTAGAAATTTATATCCACAGACTTCACATGAAAATGGCCTCTCTCCTGTGTGTATTTCCATATGATCTTGTAAACTATCGTATGTTCCAAATCTGGATCTACAGAATTCACATGAATATCGTGCGTCCTCTTGTTTGTGTTTTCGCACGTGACTTTTTAATACTACATACTAATAATATGCAATTGTATTTATATATACAACAAAATAGCAGTTTACAGTGTGAACGGAAAGGCTAATTTGCGTATTGATTTTAAAAGATTGATTTTAATAAATGTGCGTAGTATTATTGATTTCTAACTGTTTTTATTATTGATTTCTAACTTGATTTTATCTTAATGAATAAGAGAAAATATTTTGGGAATAAATCTTAAAAGAAATCTATTTAACAAGAAGAAATAACTAATTCTATTTTTTTACTTCCTATGTTAACTAAATAGTTAAATTATGAAAATTTAGCAATAAAAGACGGAAGTGATGGAAGAGTAAGTTTTAGTTGTTCTATATTTCGATTATATCCCATCTCTGTTTCAAATATTTTTATCTGCATTCTTATTTAATTTCATTAGCCTTTCTAATTTTGTTTTAACAGGGTTTTTTTTTAGATTTAAAAAATAATTATAAAACTAACCCCTAATCCCAACCGCTAACCGTAACCCCTAACAAACAACCGGGTATTGACGATGTAAATGAAAAACATGTCCTTTCTTAATCGAGATCAAAAAGGGGTGCCTAAAGGTAATATGGTCCGTATATTTTAATGTTTATTTACTTTTTATAACGAATGTTTTTTCTTTAGCGTAATAGATTTGGAAACATTTTTTAACGATAAAGTTTGTAAAATAACAAGCCCCCTTCCTGTTCAAAGGATTTACCCCCTACTTGGCAAAGACGACGCTACTTCAACGAGATATGCGCATAAGTATCTCTCCATTTTGAATAATTCCGGTAACCGCAGCGCCGGATTTATGTAATTTGTCAACAAAACACCGGGTGCGCATGCGTGAAGCGACATTCTCTCGGGGTCAGTGAGACGCCACCGAGTGAGCTTGTGTACAGCGTTCGAGCGAGTTGATAGTTTACGTGCAAGATTTTTATGGCCGAACGTTACCCGGGTCTGTCAGCTCTGCTAACATCAAGATTTATCTCCTTGCAACCTTTCGCTTTTCACAAAGCAAAATAACAAAACCAAAACAAAAACAACAAAGAACAAAAGAAAATAAAACACCCCAGTGCCACGGAAGATATTATAAGTTGAACGTGACGAGGAAGCTTGTTGACGACCCAAGAAGCGGATTTTGCAGATTGTGCTAAGCCGTGGAAACGACGTAAGGATAAGAGTATGAACTCCCACGTGCCCAGGGCGCCATTTCCTTAAGAGGGAAATTCTTCTTCTTTTTTCTTCTTTTGCAGAATAATTTTTAGACAAAGTTCGTATAATAACGCTGTTCTAACAGGAATGCTTACATTATATATACAGGGTGTTAATAAAACCCATGGTATTATGGAAGATGTGTGTGGGCTGTTTGATGTCAATTTTTAATAAAAGTATTCAAACATTTAAAGACCATAAATAAATCAAGCACAATGGCATAGAAGACAAAACTCTGGATTAAACAAACAAACGAAATTGTATTACCAGAAGTTACAAAAAGGTAGCAGTGAATACTGGGCGAGGTTCCGTCCCAAAGTTCTTTTTTTAAAGTTCAAATGTAAAATGTAATAAAATATTTTACAATTCACACAATAAGAATAAACATTAAAGTTTGTATGTCCAAAAAATCATCAGTCAGGCTGTAGTTGTACTGATATTAAGATTATCTGTTAAAGCGATGATTATTTAAAATGAGAAAGATAGATAGATAGTTAGATAGATACCTTCAGTAAGTAAGCGAAATGTTCTTATTAAGGTGACGTGAATTCCCTTAGGCAGGTGAGATCTTTCTGGTTAGAGTCCGAAAGGCTGGCTTATTTATAGTCCTGGATAGGATCAGCGAGGTTCCAAATTGGGTCTAGTTGATAATTTTTCTTTTTAAGCGGGAACGCCTCTGATTGGTTGAATTTTACGAATTTTATTTTAGATTTTATTTTTAATAAGGTTGCGCGATCCATATGCGCAAACTAATTATTTTTGCCATTCGACTTCCGTCTGTCGAAGAGGTAACTTCCGGCTTCGCCACAGAAAGCTCGCCACAGTATCATTTAAGATGTAAACTACAATTTCTAAACAAATGAAATCAAACGGGCTTACTGTTGAGCAAAATTAGATTTATACAACCAAATCTAAATGTAAAATTAAAATTAAAGTAGTGTAACAGATTCACATGGGTGGCTAACAGAAGATAATGGAATTATCATTATCGCCATGAAAAAAAAAATAAATTACAATTCTGGGCTTGGTGAATAAACAACCAGTCTAGAAGTCAGAAACTTCTTCAGACAGTGTCACCAGAGTTTGTTTGATCGATTTATCTGACAAGGGGTTAAGTGAGACGTGGAATAATATAGAAACTGGTGGAATTTGGTGGAACAATTAGAACAATCTAAGGTTCGATAATGTTCTGGAACATTCCACAACGATCTCTATATAACAGCTTGGCCTGAATTAAGAAGGCAGTCGGGCTGGCATTTTTTGCCGAGAGGAGTTACTCATAGATCTTGATGGAGGCCAGTCGCTGCGAGCGACGCACGTGTTAACTGGGGTCGTGAATCGGAGTTGGTGTCGCTGTTATGTGAAGCCTGATATTTAATATTTTACACTGGACGAAGTTAAAACATGTCTATTCTCTCACTCTCTCAAGAACAATATAAGAAGAAATTAAATAAATGAGCCATTTGAAAAGCAAGAAGTACTGTCCTCATCTTTATTTTACTACGCCAATAAATAGTACGAGAAATCCATGAATGAAAGCCATTAAACAAACAAACGTGAACAGATACTTGACTGATACTAAGAGGGACAGTTGTAAACACAAGTCAAATTGACCGTAACTAAAAACCCGCGGCCTTGTAAGATGATACCTTTCCCTGACCATAAAAAAGAAGGGTAGAAGAATTCTTTGGGTCGACTGACTAGAAACGACCACTATTAGATTCGGTGTGCTGATAAACAAGCAACGTGTCGATCCCTGATAGAAAGTGTATAAGTATTTAGTGAATGCATTTTGAGGCACTGTGAGACACTGTGATATATTGTAAAGACCCCGCCACGTAACAGTAGTACCTTAACTCAGGAGTTTAATTTGTACCGCTCGTGGTGTCTGCTTACAATATTCTTCTCTTTCTATAATTCCGAGATGAATTATTATTATTATTGTCGAGTTTTTCACATCAAAGTTAGTTGATGGTCATTTACTGGAGTCTGTATTATTATTATTATTATTATATTATTATTATTAGCAAGAATATGCGCCCTCTGGGCGTAAGTATCTAAGTTTTAATGTAATTAAATATATTGAATTAGAAACAGTAACGAAATTAAATAAGAACGCCTATAAAACGATTACACTTATTTTATATTTTAATTAGTTTTTATAATTAATTCATAAGGTTGATTTTAATACGTCAGAGAACAAAAAGATAATATTAGAAATCAATAACACCAAATGGAGATTTATTAAACCTGATTTTGTTAGAACTAGTATGCAAGTTAACCACACCATATATGACGTAAACCTTTATTTCTTTGAGACATGTTGTGGGATTTTAAACGTACTAATAACATGGGCTGTTTTGAGGCAAATCTAACTCAACTTTTCGTAGACATCGTTAATAAATGATATCTATTTCATGTATTAATGATACTGACTACAAATTAGATATTGATAAACTTACCATATTCCTGAGGGTATTGTGATGTAGATTCGGTTACAGACAGCGCATCTTCATTATGATAAGATTATTATATAGGGCAGGTTTAGCCCAATTGGTAGTTTTGTGCTGGAACTTAAAGGTTCCTGGTTTGATACTGACCCTCGACAACTCAGCGTATTAGTAGCACAGGGATCTGGGCGGTAAATTGAGGAGCTGACGGTAGGTGTGGCGTTCCACCTCAGGCGCTAAAAAAACAATAACCTTGGACTAGCGCTAGCGAAAAGTGGATAGACTCCGTCGCTGTCTGGCTGATACCGACATTAGGCCACCCCGACTTTATTATTATTTGCTCCTTTTGAGTTTTCACATCAGTATTAGCTGATGGTCTTTCACTGGAGTGACAGCAAGTCTTCTCAGGTCTCCAGGACTCTTCTGAGTATTCTGGCAGATTGCAGCAGTGCAGTGTTCTGAATGCTTTCAATCCTTCCTCTGATTTCCAAACATTCCAGACCCTTTTCTAATCCTTTTGGGACTGTTCCAAGTGCACCAACTACGATTGGTATCACTTTCACTTTCATATTCCATGACTTTTTCAGTTCTCTGGCAAGGTCTAGATATTTGTCCATTTTTTTCATTTTCCTTTAGCTTCACCCTATGATCTGCTGGCACTGCAAAATCCACCAGTTGACAATTTCTTTCTTTTTTGTTTATCAACACTAAGTCTGATCTTCTTGCTGGGATAAGGTGATCCGTTTTTATTTCAAAGTACCAGAGAATTTTATGCGTTTCGTTCTCAAGAACAGATTCTGGTTTATGCATATACCATTTTGTTGTATAGTCAAAATTTTATTATTATTATTATTATTATTATTATTATTATTAGCAAATATATGCAACCTCCGGGTGCAAGTAGTTAAGTTTTAATGTAATAAAATATTGTATTAAATTAGAAAGACTAATGAAACTAAATAAGAATGCAGATAAAAAGATTTGAAACAGAGGTGGGTATAATCGAAAAATAGAACAACTGAAACGTACTATTCCATCACTCTCGTCTTTCATTGTTATTTTTTCTAATTTAACTATTTAGTTAAAAGAGGAAATAAAGAATAAATGCCAGTTATTTTTTCTTGTTAATGTATTTCATTTAAGATTCATTGAAGAGATTTTTGCTTATATTCATTAAAAGAAAAACCAAAACGTTAAAAATCAATAACACTGAGCACATATTTATTAAATTCGATTTTTAATATCAATATGTAAATTAGCCTTCCCGTTCACACTGTAAACTTCTATTTTGTTGTATATATAAATATAATTGCATCTTGTTAGTATTTAGATATGGTCAACAGTGGCTTCGGCCACTGGACCATTGATATAATTTATGGCGTCGATTTAAAGGGGCAGGGCTGGGTTTATTGCCCAGTGCCTGAGGCGCCCCCTTGAGGGGGAATGCCGACGGGATCGACACCATTTTCACCCGCCACCCCATGAGCTTCGGTTTATGGGTGGTCCCACGTTAATAGGGCCTTGTGCCTGACCCGTACAAGTGGGGTACGTGGAAAATATCATGTAGATATGGTTAACAGTAGTAATAATGTAAAACAATTTCATTAATAATTGAGGTTTAAATAAAAAAATAAAATAATGGAGAATGTGACGTTAAAAACTAAGGGAATTGTGACATGAGTAGTAATATAGTTTCGGTTACAGACAGAAAAACACACAATCTCCATTATAATAAGATTAAGGGATTCTATTTCTTTTCTTCTTCTTTTAGTCAAGTGTCTTAATATCATCCATATACATGAGTTTGTTTATTGGTTTATCTATTCTTGCGATTTTCAATCTGTAGCCTCCTGTGAATTTCTTAAATAAATAATTCAATGGTATCATTGCTGAAAACAAATATTATCGGCAATAGGAAATCTCCCAGGATGATGTCTCTATGGAATTGAACCTCTATCATCGCTTGGCCTCCAACTGATTATTCCCCTTTTCAGTTTTCCATGGCTCTCGGGATGAGGCTTTCTCTGGTATTATGAACAGTTTCAGTTATCCTATTATCCAGTTTTCGGGATCATATCACAAGCTTTTCTTGTAGTCTATCCGTGCCATGGATACGTTTTCCCGCCTTATTTTTACATCCTTCAGGATTTGATAATCTATATATAGTAGGTAATCTGATCTTCTTGTGCTCTTACTGTATACTTATATATATATATATATATATAATATATATATTATATATATATATATATATATATATGGCGAAAAGGGGGGTTGGAATGAATCCGACAGAATGAGGTAAAATAAAGAATGAAAGAACTAAACTCAGACAAAAATGTGTAGTATATTTCACTGGAGGTTTGACCTCGGCTTCTTCTGCTTTATTGAATTATTAGGGTCATACAAGTGTTTTATTGAAGAGTGGGTAAGTTTTGTGGTGAGGGAAATATTTAATTGGTTATAGGAGACATATTTGGGGAGATAAGAAGGGAAACAGAAGGGAAGAGAGTTGAGGTAGGTAGGTAGAAAAATGTATGGTGAGAACTACTTGGAGGGAGATGTGTGTAAAGGAAGTAGCATATGGGAGTAATAAATTATTACTTTATATATATATATATATATATATATATATTAATATTTATATTTTCGCTTGAAGGCAATTACAATGCGCATATAGCATAAAATTCGATAATTATAGAAGATAATAATGAAAGTGAATTTCGCAAAGAATTATTCGGTGTGTAGATATAGATTTACCAACCCCTCCGCACGAGCAGGATGTGACAAAAGGTCAATTTCTTAAGCTGAGTTCAACAGGTTTGAATTCAGAGTTTTCCTTCTCCTAGACCGGTTACCTAACAACGGTTAAAGAGCCCAGTCTGCCTACTATTTACCCATAGCTGGAGGGAGAGTAGGATTCACACCTTTCCCAAGGGTATTAGCGCTAAGTGAAATGCAATTACCACGTCCAGGATTTGAACTCGGGGTGACGAGTCAATTTCCCATGACTTTAACCATTACACCACGCGCCTCTAGCACATATAAAATAAAAAGGGTTGGGAATGACGTTAAAGTCTATCTGATGAAGTTCCAATTTTTGAGATATGGGGAATGTGGAGTACCACTTCATAACAATTTCACCCAGGTCCATTCTGACCTAGAGTGGTAGTACCTGTTAAGGTTCCATCAATGGTTTAACTAAAAAATGTATTTAAAAAATTGAGTACCAAATGATTATGAAAACAAACATTATAGAGTAGGAACAGCCATAAACTGAGAACTGTACAAATGACATGCGTTTGAATTAGCAAATAATATAAGCACAAACCAGATGCTGTTCTGTGTACTAATCATAATAAAATAGAGATAATTGCTTTTTTATTTGTTATCTTTTTTTTATTACAACTCATTCGAGATTTTAATCTACAACAAGGAATTAGCACATGTTGAAAACAATAAAGTGGAGTCTCTTCGTGATATCCAAACTCACAGCCACGTTACCTAAGGGAAGCTTAGTTAAAGAAACCAACCAATCTAACCAAGGAGAGATACTACGGCAGTTGTAACAAAAACAATTAAAACATGAGAGATTTAGAGAGAGAGCGAGAGAGAGCGAGAGAGAGAGCGAGAGAGAGAGAGATTTAGTGAGAGGGATTTAGAGAGAGGGATTTAGAGAGAGGATTTAGAAAGAGAGAAAGAGAGAGAGAGGGATTCAGAGAGAGAAAGATTTAGGGAGGGAGAGAGAGAGAGAGAGAGAGAGAGAGAGAGAGAGAGAGAGAGAAAGAGAGAGATTTAGAATGATAGTGTGTTAGTAAAACCAAGTAGAAAGAAAGTTAAAGAGCCAGAACAAGTGAGAGAAGGGATGAACGAAAAAGAAAGAAAATAAAAATAAGAATAAAGGATGAGGGAAAGGGAAGAAAAAGAGGGAAAAGATGAAAAATGATAGAGAATGAAGTGTAGATTAAGAGTCCCCCCCCACACACACAACAAAAAAGAAAAAATAGATTTGGCTTAATTTTTTGATAAAAGTGTGGGCGGAGATAGAAACAATCTTAGAGAGAGAATTTCCAATATAAAAAAATAACATATCTTCTTAACAAGAAAAGCAGTGTTGTTTCCAAGCCAAAATGTTTGAGATCTCACTGCAAATACACCAATGATTTCCTTACAACAAACAGCACAGCTTAAATCTAAGTGGTAAAGTGTGTGTGTGTGGGGGGTGTGTGTGTGTGGTAGGAGCAATTTTTGTAGATGTCAATTGGTTTAATCTTGTAGAAGTACTTAGAGATTGGCCGTTTTAGCGCATGATTAGCACAGCTTAAATATGTACGGCAAAGTAGGGAAGCTGATGGTAGATGTGGCATTGTCCTTCATCCGCAAAAACGATCTCCCTGCTCAAGTGCAGGTCCGGCCGATACAACGCTGACTTTATCTACTTAATTAGAGAATGAAATAATTGTCGTTTTTTGTTGCTTTTTTTAAAAAAAATTCTTTTGAGGGAGGTTGTTGTTTGGGGTATTTTTTCCCAAACTATTCAAGCCTCTTCTTTTGTTTTTCAAAAAATAATAGATAACTTTAAAAAAATTTTTAATCAATAAAAAAGTAAGACATTTGGCTGAGTGTTCTATTGTCAGTATCAATCCAACACCGAGGGAGTCTGTTCCTTTTTCAATAGCACTAGACCACAAAAATTGTTTTTGCTGAGGTAAAGCGCCACACCTCCATTCAGCTTCCCACTTTATGCAATATCAGATTACCCAATCTGGTGAATGCTCTACCGACTGAGCTAAACCAGTCTTTTTTCCTTTTTTTTACATAAGAAAATGTGTACTTTTTAGTTTTAACACATTTACCAAGGTTTTAGTTATAACAAATTGATCAAGGCTGCATAATTTGTTGAGAATTTGCTGGTATATACATATTTACTAAGCTTAGCTTAGATGTGGCTCGAGATCAGATTATGGGGCACCCAGTGAGAATTGAACTCACTACCAATGGTCAGCAAAGCCAGCTTAATAACCATTACACGACATGAGGTGCACAATTAGCTGGTTATAGTTATTTACTATGCTTTGCTTAGATGCACAAGGCCAGAAGTATGGCGCACCCAGTGAGAATCGAACTCACTAACAATGGTCTGCTAATCTAGCTTGCTAACCATTACACCACATGAGGTGTCCAATTTGCTGGTATATAGTTATTTACTAAGCTGAGCTTAGATGTGGCACAAGGCCAGAAGTATAGGGCACCCAGTGAGAATCGAACTCACAAACAATGGTCTGCGAATCTAGCTTGCTAACCATTACACCACATGAGGTGCCTAATTTGCTGGTATATAACGTGTGTGCTAAATGCCCGCTCTTACTTATAGATTAGGCCAGAATTATGTGATCTAACTTTTGGCCAATCACTGGCAGTACTCCGAGGCTAATACAATACTTAAACCGACCCTACTGGTCATAATTACGCCAACATTCATGGACGACAGACATAGAATTAAATCACTGGACCTTTACCAATACGCGGGATAGGACTTATACGTTTTCCAAAGGATCACCAAATGATTCCATAACATAGAACTTTCTTTAAGCCCTTTTCAACTGGCCAAGGATGGCACTTAAAAACTTTACATAATTGACTTCTCTAGAAATAGATTCTTTGAAAACTGTAAAATTAACTGAATTTTTCTGCCTCGGCCAAAATTTTGGGATTGTCTATCATTTTAAAGTAATATTCATCCTGAGGTGTTTGCTTATTTTTAATCTTTAAACAAACTTTGAAAAAAAGAAAAGATAAATAAAGGAAAACCTCAAATGTTAAATTAGTAATTGTGAAATTTGTTCTTTGGCTGATTAAAAAAAAATGAAACATTGTTATCAAAAATTCATCACTTTTCAAAATTCAAATTAGTTTTTAATTGTATAAGACAATTTAAAAATTAGTAAAACGCACAATTAAAAAAAAAAAATCCACCACAAATTTAATAAACGGACAAAAATAAACTAGACAAGAAGTTTTGGTTCTTAGACACAAATTGGGAATAAAGCATTGTTAATGGTCAGGAATTAATACAAAAGTTACCAAGAATAGAAGCGTGTGGTTTAATGGTTATTGTCGTTGGAAATGGTCACCGATCGGGGTTCAAATCCTGACCGTGGCAGTTTGTATTTCACATATCGCTAATACCCTTAGTAAAGGTATTTATCCAACTATTATCCCTCTAGCTATGGGTAAATATTATAGTAAAGTCGTCGGGGCGGCATAAAGTCGGTAGCAGCCAATCAGCGAGGGAGTCTATCCCATATTCACTTGCGCTAGACCAAGGAGATTGTTTAATCATCTGAGGGGGAGCACCACACCTACCATCAGCTCCTTACTTACCGCACAGATCCCTGTACTACTCATATGCTGAGTTGGTGAGTACCGGTATCGAACTAGGAACCTTCTGGTTTCTAGCCGAACGCTCAACCGACTGAGCTAATCCGGCCCACTCAATACCGGGTATATAATCGGTGAGAGATAGATAGATGTGGGGTGTTATGTTAACTCAGCCGCAATATTCTTTAGGGCTGTCTTCACGGGTTGATCCAGTGGGTTGTTTCTCTGTGTTGATTTCTACGGGTTGGTCATCTCTTGTTTTAATTAATCAATAAAGCAAGACTTGCTGTTTTTCTTTTCAGTCTTTTATTAGCAACAATCCAGCCCACAAAACCGCAGCGGTGAGAAGGTCTAGTCGCAACTAAAACTAAAACTTATCACGCGCTTCCGAAGATCAAACCGATGCTACCAATTGTCAATCATCGGTCATGGTAACATTCCACTTAACTCCCGTTACTTTGAATCTAATGAACTCTTATTCAAAATATTCCAAATACAGTACGTTCATAATTCATTGGCTATCCATGAATTATGTAACATAAATAATAGTGCTGACTGGAGACTTTAATCTTCGTTAAGCAACCAGTTTAGGAGAAGGTAAAGTAAAGTCTTCGGGGCGGGCTGAAGTCGGTATGAGCCATACAGCGAGGGAGTCTATCCCCTTTTCACTAGCGCTAGACGAAGGAGATTATTTTCTAGCATCTGAGGTGAAGCGCCACATCTACCATCAGCTCCTTACATTACCACACAGATCCCTGTGCTACTCATACTCTGAGTTGGCGAGGGCCGGTATCGATCTAGGAACCTTGTGGTTTCTAGCCGAACGCTCTACCGACTGAGCTAACCCGGCCCAAACTCTGAATTCAAACCTTTTTAAAGTCCTCCTAAGCTATTGACCTTTTGTCACATCTTATTCCAGCAGAGCGGTTGGGTAAATATAAACATTAAAGAATAAGCCTATTATCGCCGAATTCGTATCTGTCTACTCGTCTTTAGCAATAATTGAAAACGATGTTTGTTCTTGGCAGATGACGGGATGCTTGAGGTCGAACTCGTGAACCTAGATGTGAACGATGTGTGTCGATGTTCTGTTGCCGAACCACGAGATGAAAGCACAGGAGGACAAGATGGAGGACATCAAGTGTGACGAGCCTCAAGGTCTTTTTCGTAGATTTAATCGGCGAATAAACTGGCTCTTTATCTGTACCTTCTCAAAAGATTGCACTAAGATCCCATTCTAAGATATCCTTATCCGAGGTTGAGACTTTGAGGGAATCGAGCAAATACAGTGGCCTATGAAAAGTTTTTAGCCAGGAGAAATAAACTACCCTATTTGAGGGTATATAGGACGCACTTTTCTTTCAGAGTTTTCGCTCAAAGAATTGCCCTGCGTCTTATACATCGTAGGTGAAGTTTGAAACCTCCCGTAGGCCTAGGCTAATCTTCTCTATGATGTTCACTAACCCAGCTTACACTCAGTACTTTTACCTACCCTAAACTCCATACATCCTTATTTTATTGCTGGTATTGTTATAATCAAGGTTAACAGGAGCGTATGGTCAACAATATATGCTTAAATACACTTAAAACGCTTTTTCCTGAATCTGACCTACTAAAATGGGGGGGGTGTCTTATATGCCCGTGCGTCTTATATGCCATCAAATACGGTACATTCAGTTTCAAAGTTTAATTACGTAATACCAATTCAACATAGATAAACAATATTTGGAAATAGTATGGAGTAGGTCCTACATTTGTTAGTTTCAGTGTTTGTATTTGATTTGTAATGGATATGAATAAGTTATCAATAATTATCTGATCCATATTTTGCCTCTATTTTAGCAATGTTTCTTCAAGGGTTGCCACTGACGTGATTTTGGTCAGAATCTCGAAGTTTTTTGTTAAGGTGTTTCCGAACGTCGTCTAATGGATTCATGTCAGGACTTTGAGTTACTAATAACAGTGACTCGATTCCTTGCTATTCCTTCCAGGACATTGTTACTTTGCTCAAATGACATGGCGCTGCATTTTGAAAAAGGTAGACATTATTGTCAATCTGATTGGTTTCAAATAGTGGGAGTAGTCCTTTCAATAAGCTTTTCTCCATCATTGACTAAAATTGTAAACGTATTTGGTATCAAATTCAAACCACCGAGTTCTACATCGTTTCATATATATCCATCTGATCCTAACCTTATTACTTTACCAAATTGAGCCAATAGAGATTCATAGAGTTTTTTATTTACCAAGTATAATCATATATTCACCTCGTTTCTCATTTTGTTTACCATTATTGGCACATATTTCTCTCTTCATAAATTTACATTTGGTTTATCGAATTAATAAAAATTCCAATATTTTCCTGTGACATGGATAACCCACGGAGTGAAAGAGATCAAGAAATAGTTTATCTATGGTTTAAAATGTGTTATTTGTTTTTATGTTATCAATACACTTATTTTATAACTGCTATTATCAACGAGCTTACAAGACGCCCTATCGGGCGGTAATCAAACGAATTCCTCTTGATTGATTCTTCCTAAATTTATTTCCAATTTATAAAAATTGTAATTGTAAAAAACAAATCATTTACCGAAAATTTGCAGGAATTACAACTTTGGGTATCCAACATTTCAGAATGGGGGTCTGAAGTTTTGGGCCATTCAACCACTCCTCAATAAGAATTTACTCCGATTTCCCCCAAAAACAAAATTGCTGTAATCACGGGTGACTAAAAACTTATAACCTACTGTATAACTATCAAATGATAAATCTCACTACTACTGGGTCATACGTCTCTCCCGAAGCTTAAAAAATCGATTTTGAACAAAGCAAAACCGTCTCAATTGGTCATCAAAGTGATTGGGAAATCCATTATTTAGCTCACAAAAAACAAGATTAACATCACACTCACACACAAAAAAATATATAAAGAAACTTGTCATAAAAATTAATTACTTTCCAAAATTCAAAGTAGTTGTTAATAGAATGTTTATTAGTATTTCAGTAAATGAGAAATGTAATTCCTAAGAGGCTTTCGAATATAATGTTGTCGTTGTTTTTTTTTTTTTGCCCCCGCCCAAAAAAAAAAACAAAACTTTTCTGACAGGTCCTGCTAGTGATGAAATATCCTATTTACTTACAAAAGTTTTGTCTTGGCACAATATATGAAAGTATCAGCATCTAATCACTAACGAAATCGGTAGTAAGTTTACAAGTAGATAAATACCAACGATTTTGTGTACAATTCATGTGTAAGATATTCAAAATAACTATTTAATTACCGTATTTGACGCAACCTTTTTTCCAAAGCATTGGCTCAAAAAATTGCCCTGCGTCTTGTACATCGTAGGTGAAGTTTGAGACCTCCCGTAGGTCTAGGCTTATCTTCTTTATGATGGTCACTAAGCCAGCTTATTCTCAGTACTTTTACCTACCCTAAACTCCCGGCATCCTTATTTTATTGCTGGTATTGTAATAATCAAGTACAGCTAGACTGATTTCAACTATATATGCTTAAATACTAAAAAACTTTTTTTCCCTGAATCTGACGGGGTGCGTCTTATATGCCCGTGCGTCTTATATGCTGTCAAATACGGTAATAATTAATAGATGCACGCACAATTTCACTTGAGGAGGACAGAAGTTTCTATTTCAAATTATTTTATTCTTTTTACTCTTTTGATGAATTTGATTCTACTTATGATACAAACCCTCTGACATTGAATTTTTAACACTCAACACGTCGGACAATATCTTTAAAAAATGATTTTTTACACCGCCCGGGTTTTGTTGTTAGTATCCGATAATGAAAATGATTAAAATGGATTTCTTATCAAGTGATAGGAACCTCTTCTATAAAATCTCACTATATATTTGATTGCAGATAACAAATTACACCCAGAGATCGACTTGATATATAATTGATTGCTGTGTGAAATTCACATCGTAAAAAGAGCCGTTATGTAACACGGAAATTAAAG
>CM042149.1:56423974-56448974 GCA_023376005.1 Doryteuthis pealeii | reverse complement strand
CTGGTTTTTGTCGATAAACAAAAACTACGTAACTGTTTACGTCACATTACCCAAAATCGTCATAACAGAATAAATACACTCAAAATGTAATAAAAGCATGTCTGGTATTATATATCTATATATAGTTTGTTTTATTTTAATACATATTTAAAGTTTACATTTCAAATTGTTTTATTTTTTAATCCTTTAATGAATTTGATGATTTTACAAACTCACTGACATATATGTTTCAAAAATCTATTTTTACATCGCCCGGAGGGTGGTTTTATTTTGTACTAGTATATCTAATATAAGTAAGTAAAGTCGATGGAGTAGCCTAATGTCTTAACCGCTACCTACGATAATAACCGTTAAATGGTGCCTCCGTCGGTATTCCAAGAACACTCAATTTGTAGAAGTAAAAAGTAAAGGCTGTAGAGTGGTATCTTGTTGGTATCAGCTGAACAGCAAGGATGTGCGAGACCAGGGAGATTGTATTTGATTAGATGAATCGCGATACTTACCTCTAACTCATAAATACTTTACCCACAGACCAGATTACCAAAGTTGTGCTACTCATAGGCTTCGCTGGTGGGGACCGGTATGCAACCCGGTATGGAACTCGGAACCTTGCGATTACAAGGCTAATGCTCTAGCGACTTAGCTAAACCGGCGAAAAATTGTTCGACTCCCCGTTGCGCTAAGCTCATTTCCTACCTCGTCCCAAAGTTATGGGGGAAGGGGTTATTTTATGACACGAAGTTTAGATCCTTTCGATAATATAACCTCTGACCTGTCCACTCAATTGTAGACCGGTTTGATTTTTGGCCATAGTTGACAAATCAGCGATCTGTAAGTGACCTTTCATTTGAACCGGGGTTATCAACTGCCTTTTCACTCGCGATTGTCCCTCTATTATATTTATTGTGTTGTTTAATGTGTATTTTGAATCTCGGCTCAACGATGACAGACAACCCGATAAACACTGACAGGCTCTTTTCACTATTCACTTTGAACCCGACTCATCGATCACTGCAGCTCAAAATAGCATTTGCCCTTTTCACTACACTCCCCACCTCCACTATCTCGCATTCTCTTCCATCAACTTATTTCAGTTCGCCTCCGATATTCAGATACTAAAACTGTTAATCCGTCATCTGAGCCTCATTATTTGCGCGACAAACGGTTTTTGTTCACGCCATTAAGCTAAAGATATTTTGTGATTCATAAATTCAACATGAACGATACCGTTTCCTCTTCATATTTTGGCTTCTTTGGATTCCTCGCAAAGACGTTTTGTGTTATGAATAGGAACGGAATCTCGTAGATTAACTGGCAAGGTTAATCTGTTTTGCCAGGCATGATATTTTTGCTATTTCGTATTTTCTGCTAACTGGAAGAAAAGTTCGATTGGAGTTAACTAAAAGTGCTGGGTTATCCTCAAGGGTGATTAATAAGAATGAAGAAATAAGAATGGGATTTGGATATGAACATTTATTTCATATTAAAACTCGATTTCCTTAATATTTCTAAACTTGTGACATTGTGTCAAATCCTACCTGCAGTGTAAATAATTAATAAAATTATTTTCAACATTATTCTATTCATATCTCTCTATCTTTCTATCTATGGTAGAAAATAAGCATCAATGTAATTAAACATATACCAAAACTAATATATATATATATATATATATATATATATATATATATATATATATATATATATATATTTATTATTAATCTATCAGAGACATGGAACACTCTCCTAATAATACTGTATATTTTGGTTTACTACTGTTCCATAAAATGAGAGTGTTAACCATACAGGGTTGTTATATATATATATATATATATATATATAATATATATATGTGGTGTGTGTGTGTGTGTGTGTGTGTGCGTGTGTTGTGTATATATGTGTGTGTGTATATGAGTGTGTGTATATATACATATATATGTGTATATATATGCATATGTGTGTGAATATGTGTCTATATATGTGTGTATATGTATGTATATGTGTGTAATATATATGTATGTATATGTGTATATATGTGTATATATATATATATATATATATTATATAAACATGAAAATTATTTCGAGAAAAACAAATTGTCTGAAAAAAAAATCACTGGAATGTGCTCGGTACCCCCCGTAAAACATTAACCAATATACTATATATAGTTATTTACTAAACTAGGCTTAGATGTGGCACAAAGCCAGAAGTAATGGGGCGCCCAATGCGAATCAAACTCATTAACAACGATCTTCTAATCTAGCTTGCTAACCATTATACCCCGTGAGGTGCCTAATATACTATATATAAGTATAAAAAAAGTAAATCGTCGGGGTGGCCTAAAGTTGGTATCAGCCCATCAGCGAGGGAATCTATCACCTTTTCACTAGCGCTAGACCAAGGTGATTGTTTTTACGTCTGAGCTAGAGCACCACACACACCATCAGCTCCTTACTGTACCGCTCAGATCCCTGCGCTACTCACACGCTGAGTTGGCGAGGGCCGGTATCGAACTAGTAACATTGTGGTTTCTAGCCGAACGATCTATCAACTGAGCTAACCTGGCCCGTGTCTGTTCATATTTATATTTTTTTTCTTTGAATATCCCCTAGTTGCTATAAAGATATAAGTATCTATTGACCCGTATCAAATCAGGTGTAATCATATTAAACCTAAATATGAAGACATAAGTAGATGGGTATTATTTGTGTCTTTCAAATATTGAACCTCGTTTGATCAGGGGGCCATAAACAATATCAGATATGCCCTGGCATTGATCAGGCAATGACACGTAGTATTTGATATCGATATCAAAGGACTTGTAAAATTATCGATCATGCAGTTAATCATACAGGAATAAATGACACGTTGTCAAGAGTCAGAGGGTTAATTGATTGATCTGTCTATTGATTGATTGAATCTTTAAAAAAAAGGAATTAAAATCTCACAAAGAAGATTTCAGTATCATTAAAAGGGAACACAATTTTATCGCTTAACACCATGAGAAAAAAGAAAGAATAAAAGGAGAAAGGTTGTTGGGTATAAAGAATATTTATGATATGGAGGGACGGTGAAGGAAAAAGGAGTGATGAGTAGTAATGAAAGAAATAGGTAGAGTGAATTTATTTCTCTCTCCTCCTTTACAAACACACACACATCTATCTGTCTATCTTTATCTCTCTCTCTCTCTCTCTGTATATATATATATATATATATATATATATATATAGAGAGAGAGAGAGAGAGATAGATAGATAGATAGATATTTATATATATGTGTGTGTGTATATATATATATATATATATATATATATATATATATGTGTGTGTGTGTGTGTGTGTGTGTGTTGTGTATACGTAAAGAAATAACAAAAGACTTAGAGATTTAGCATTATAGTCTATGAAATCTATCTATGAAATAGACTATAATGCTAAATCTCTAAGTCTTTTGTTATTTCTTTACGTATATATTTGCTCTGTGACTCTAACTTTAAGAGCATACACTGAGCTCTCAAACTGCAACAGTTTTTTTTAAAATAAAACTCTTGTGTCGTAAGGAAGATTTCTTCTCTGGACTTTTGGATTATATATATATATATTATATATATAATATATATATATATATATATATATATATATATATATATATATATATATATATATCCTCTGTACATTTACAATGCATACCAGTGCTAATGCACACCTATATACAATTTTTTTTCTAAGAGAGCTCAATATATATTCCGCACGAGCAAGATGCGACACAAGGTCAATTTCTTGGAGTTTAATAGATTGTAATTCCTTCTCCTAGAGTGGTTACCTAGCCATCGTTAAAGAGCCCAGTCGGCCCTGTTATTTACCCATAGCTGGAGGAAGAATTGGATTCATACCTTTCCCAAGGGTATTATCACCATGTGAAATGCAAACAGCGTAGTCGAGGAATTGAACTCGTGTCGACGGTTCCATTTCCTACGACCCTAACCATTAGACCACGCGCCTCCACAAGGCGATGCAAGTAAGATAGTATATGTGTGTGTGTCATTAATCTTTATATTATTAGTAATTATATATATATAAGATAATTAATATATAGACATATATAATATATATATATATATAATATATATATATGTATGTTATCTATCTATCTATCATATATATATATATATAATATATATATATATAATATATAATTATTGTGTGTGTGTGTGTGTGTGTGTGTGTGTGTGTGTGTGTGTATTTTGGGCAGCATTCTTTCATTTATACATGTAGAATTAAACAAAAGTCACATCTCCTGTTTAACAATTTTAGTTTTGATCTTTTCCAATTTTCTGGCCAACTTTTTAATGTCTGGGTGGAATTGATGGATAAGTCCACCAAAGTTCAGTTCCCGAGTACTTTCGGCACTTCGAAGCGCCATCATCAGGGGTGATGTTCTATTTTTTTTTTTTTTTTTTGTGGATTATCCATCAATTCCACCAGACATTAAACAGTTGGCTAGAAAATTGGAAAAGATCAAAAATAAAATTGTTAAACAGGAGATGTGCCTTTTGTTTAATTTTTGTTTATATATATATTATATATATATATATATATATATATATATATATTATATATCTTATTATAATGGAGATTGTGGTTTGTCTGTCTGTAACCGAAATTATATTGTATACAAGTTACAATTCCCTTTGTTATTTACATCAAAATTTTTATTTTTATTTAAACCTCAATGATATAAAATTGTTTACATTATTAATACTGTTGACCATATCTACATATTAATTAACATGCAATTGTATTTATATATACAACAAAATAGCGGTTTACAGTGTGAATGGAAGGCTAATTTGCATATTGATCTTAAAAATTGATTTTAATAAATATATGCTTAGTATTATTGATTTCTAATCGTTTGTTTTATCTTAATGAATATAAGCAAAAATCTCGGATATAAATCTTAAAAGAAATCCACTAACAAGAAGAAATAACTGTAATTTTATTCTTTACTTCCTATTTTAACTAAATAGTTAAATTAGGAAAATTTACCAGTGAAAGACGGGAGTGAGGAAAAATGATGGAAGAGTTAGTTTCAAAGTTGTTCTATTTTTCGATTATACTCCCTCTGTTCCAAATCTTTTTATCTGCATTCTTATTCAGTTTTATTAGCCTTTCTAATTTAATATGACATTTTATTATATTAAAAGTTAAATACTTGCACCCGGAGGGTGCATATATTTGCTAGTATATATAATGGTTTTCGCTCATGGTTATCTTTCCTTGGTTGTTTTGTAAACTCCTCAATAGCCGCAAACCTTAGAGATAATTAGCAGTAGTTACTTGACTGTTTATATTCTGGTCATTAACCTGTAAAGTTCATTCGCACAGCATAAGATGATGAGTGTTTGTGTGTATGGAGAGAGGGAGATAAAGGATGTGTGGATGGAGAGAGAGAGAGAGAGAGAGAGAGAGAGAGAGAGAGAGAGAGAGAGAGAGAGAGAGAGGGCGTGGTGGATGTGGTGATAGAGAGATTTGTGGATGTTGATAGAGAGAGGGAGTGTTATGTGGGTGTAGGGAGAAATTGAGAATAGTGTCAACGACTCTCTGTGACTGTCTTAGTCTGATAACAACCTCAGCTAGAAATTACAAGCCACCAACCGCTGTTTACTGTCTTTACAAATATAATTCTAAAAATATGAATTGAAGAATATAAGAAAAGAGTTAGGTTTTTATATTTTCCAAACCCATTCACCACGAATAGGATGTGGCACAAGGTTGCAAGATATGGCACAAAGTTGCATCCAGCAAGGATTGAACTCACTATTAATGGATCTGCGTGATTAGCCTGGAGGGTTCTAGCACTGTGCATTCATGCTTGAAAACTTCACTTAAAACTTGACCTTGTGTCACATCTTGCCCATGGCGAAGGGCCTACATAAACATTACCTGATGTTATTATGTGGTCACCCATCTAAGTATTGAGCAGGCTCATTGATGATTAACTTCAGACTTCTAAGGCCAGTTTAGCTCAATCAGTAGAGTGTCCACCTAGAAATCAGAAGGTTTCCTAACTTATATCTACATATGATCTTTCACTCATGTTGAGCATACTTTATTCATAAATATGAGAAACTACAACTATATATATTAGAGATGCTATGAGTGTCATATTTATAACATATATAACAAATTTATATATATATTTATATTTTATATTTAACAGTACAAAATATTATTGATAGAGCATTTTTATTTAACGAGACGTGTTTATTGACAGTTTCTTGCCTATGCGCTTTTCAAGAGACGAGAAATTGCCAGTAACCAGGCGCCGTTGACTTCATGTTCACCCTACCTTAAAAATATATATATATATATATATATATATATATATATGTGTGTGTGTGTGTGTGTGTGTGTGTGAAAGTTCTCGATTCGTTTACGCCTTTACATTTGGACAGATATGCTCGCCTAATCCATTAATTATCAACTAATTAACTTCAAATAGGTATGACTTCAATCAAGCACTTATTCTCCATATATATATATATATATATATATATATATATATATATATATTGAACAGTTTTTGGGCAGTACAAAATTTTATTAGGACACATAAAAGCGAATTCATCATAAAAGTGACGGAAAAAATCTCTAAAAAGAAAGTTAGGGTACCCTTATAATTAGATGTATAATCTAAAATAAAATCTTTTTTCGGTCAATCCTCATCAGAGAAACACATTGAAAGTAGGAAATATGATGGTTTGGAATAAATGGGGAAAAAGGTAAATTTTTTTCCCCTTTCAACCAATAAGAAATTGACACGTAGAATTGTGCTGACTCATTCAAAACTCATTTCATTTTTATCAACGTGTAACTTATTGGATTTTTCCACCTTATTATATCACAATACGCGCCACGGGTCAGTAAAGAGAAAGAAAGAAAGACATAAAGAAAAGAGAAAGAAAGAAAGATAGAAAGAAAGAAAGCAATAGAGAAAGACATAAAGAAAGAAAGAAAGTAACAAGGAAAGTAAGGAAAGATAGAAAAATATGAGAGACTTAACAAGACACAAGTAAAGAGAAAGAAAGAAAGAGAGAAAGAAAAGAAAGAAAGATAGAAAGAAAGCAATGGAGAAAGACATAAAGAAAGAAAGTAACAAGGAAAGTAAGGAAAGATAGAAAAATGTGAGAGACTTAAAAAGACACAAGTAAAGAGAAAGAAAGAAAAGATATAAAGAAAAGAGAGAGAAAGAAAGAAAGATAGAAAGAAAGATAGCAATAGAGAAAGACATAAAGAAAGAAAGTAACAAGGAAAGTAAGGAAAGATAGAAAAATATGAGAGACTTAAAAGACACAAGTAAAGGAAAGAAAGAAAAGAATAAAGAAGAGAGAGAAAGAAAGAAAGATAGAAAGAAAGATAGCAATAGATAAAGAAAGAAAAGAAGAAAGAAAGAAAGTAACAAGGAAAGTAAGGAAATTAAAGAAAAATATGAGAGACTTAAAAGACACAAGTAAAGAGAAAGAAAGAAAGAGATAAATAATAAAGAAAGAAAGAAAGATAGAAAGAAAGCAATAGAAAAGACATAAAGAAAGAAAGAAAGTAACAAGGAATTGTAATTGGCATTCGGAATCAAAACGACCGAAGTGGCGTCAAATTGAAGGAGTATGTATTATCTGAGTTTGTGGTATCTGCTATTATTCATATTCGCTATTCTGGATCGGAGTGGCTGGATCTATTGTTGGGCTGGAATTTACCGTTGTTTGAGACTGGAACTACATGAGATCTTGGGTCCATTGGCAGTTCTCAATAACGAACACAAGACGTTGTTGTTTTACTCAGAGCTAAATAATCTATTTCTAAACCCAAGTAAAATTCTTTGGAGAACACTCATCTAGCGTTTGTCCTCTTCAAACACTCAACCTGGACTCCTTCTTCCATCCATCTGCTCCAAAAACTTGTGTTTGGCAATAATCCCCAACATTCCAATCTCTCATTTACCCTTAGCGCTGTTGGAACTCTTCGACCAATCAGAAGCCAACATGTCAGTTATTCACACGTCATCCTTATTCTAGTTGATTTTTTTCTGGATAGTATGTGTTATTTTTTAATTAGTAATGTTGTAAAAGTATAGAAAATGGCCACCATTGCCTTAAAACTTTGCTTTTCTGTCCTGGATAACACTATGTAAGACAAATTTTGTTTCTGGATAGGTTTTTTTTCATTATTTCAAATCTCATTATTTTACATGTCTTCTGCATTAAATAGCCCATCAAGGGTTGATATGCCGTAAAACTAGCCAACCAAATAATCAACCATCATGTGAGCCATGATGACATACGTACCAGAAATATAGAAAAATTAAAAATTGCATTTGTGGCTTTCAACGAATGTTTTTTTGTATTTTATTCTCTTTTATTATATGGGAAGAAATTAACGTGAGAATAATTAAGCGAAATATTTTAATTCTTTATATTTTATACTCACTTAAAGGATTCCTCCGGCGACACTTAAGCTAAATATCTATTTTCATTGTATTTATAGAATTTATATTATCATTATTCGCAAATAAATACATAAATGAATAATGAGAAGTGGATAATAATTATTGAGCAATTATAATGATCGGCGTGAGAGTGAACACAGACAAGATGATGATATTAGGAAATGGATATCGACAAAAATAATAAAATAATCCTTCTGTTTGTTGTTTGGCTTTTTATGAATTTGTTACATAATCATTAGATACCTAATGATTATGACAATAGTGTAGAAATCATATTAGTGCAGCTGATGGCCTTGAGAGTGAGTGACAGCGTTTGACCTCACTCTGACCTTGCGTTCTGGGGATGATCGTGAGAATCGGAAGGCAATAGAAGCCCCTTCCGGTTTAAGGTGTAAGCAACTCAGTTAGTTAGAGTTAGAACTTATAAGCGAAGCTAGCAAGATGTGAGTCTCACTGCGTGATTGTCTGGTCTGGGGTTCTACGAATAAAGTAACATCATCGTAAATCGAAGTCTTGTGGTTATTACTAAAAGCTAACAATGACACAAGGCTTCTGATAAGAAATGATTCCCAACAGAAACCAGACACAGAATCCTCAATAGAAGACCAGACGAGACCTTAGAAGATATACCAGACCAAGATAGATGATAGACGATCAGAACCAAAGCCGGCCAGAAGAATAGACGACAGAGTAAGACGTAAGAAAGTATATAACATATAGATATTTGGTACCGTCAAATAAAAGGCACTACGTAACAAATTGAGTGAGTGGGTGGGTGGGTGTTTTTGCACGCAAACAGCAAAAGGCAGGGTCAGTTGGTAAGACAAAAGAGTTGCTAATATCTTCATCGTAAACATAATGGCGCCGGATATTGTTCGTTCCTTAGTGACCCGTAAAAATATTGAAAAAATGAAGACAAAAGCTGAGGTCACTTTATGGACATTTCACGCCCAACACTTGACCCATGGTAAACAAAATTTGATGTATTACTGCTTGAAAAAACAAAGGTCTGCACACGCGCCCACGCATGCACACACATGAACGTGAAGCATATGTTGGCGCCAAGATAAAACTTTATGAGCATACGACGTCAAATGAAGCAATGACCTCTGTGGGGTTGAACAAACCTGAGTTGGTTAAATGTCCTTTGGCTCTCATTCAAAATTGTATGACCAGTTGACTTAAGAGAGAACGAACACCAAAGTTATGCGATCGATCAATTTCACAAATAATATTATTTATTTAGTTTATTTGCTGCTATTTATTTATATCTTATTATATTGTGGGTTTGTCGGTCTGTAACCGAAACTATATTACTTTACAAGTCACAATTCCTTTAGTTATTTACATCATATTCTCCATGATTTTATTTTTATTTAAACCTCAATTATTAATAAAATTGTTTTACATTACTTACACTGTTGACCATATCTACATGATATTTTCCACGTACCCCACTTGTACGGGTCAGGCGCAAAGGCCCTATTTATGTGAGACAACCCACAAGCCGAGACTCATGGAGTGGCAGGTGAAAAATTGCGTCGATCCCGTCGATATTCCCCCTCAAGGGGGCGCCTCAGGCACTGGGCAATAAACCCAGCCCTGCCCCTTTAAATCGAGGGGGCAGGTGTTGCCTGGGGGGATGGTCCCCTGGTATTGACGCCGTTAATTATATCAATGGTCCAGAGGCCGAAGCCACTGTTGACCATATCAACATGGTATTTACCGCGTACCCACTTGTACGGGTCAGGCACAAAGTCCCTATTAACGTGGGACACCACAAACCGAAGCTCATGGAGTGGCAGGTGAAAAATTGCGTCGATCCCGTCGGCATTCCCCTCAAGGGGGCGCCTCAGGCACTGGGCAATAAACTCAGCCCTGCCCTTTAAATCGGGGGGCAGGTGTTGCCTGGGGGGATGGCCCCTGGGATCGACGCCGTTAATTATATCAATGGTCCAGAGGCCGAAGCCACTGTTGACCATATATACATACTAATAACATGCAATTGTATTTATATATACAACAGAATAGAGGTTTACAGTGTGAATGGGAAGGCTAATTTGCATATTGATCTTAAAATTGATTTTAATAGATATATGCTTAGTATTATTGATTTCTAATTGTTTGGTTTTATCTTATTGAATATGAGCAAAAATCTCTTCAATAAATCTTAAAAGAAATCCCTTAACAAGAAGAAATAATTGTAATATTATTCTTTACTTCCTATTTTAACTAAACAGTTTAATTAGGAAAATTTACCAATGAAAGACGGGACTAACGGAAAATGATGGAAGAGTTAGTTTCAAAGTTGTTCTATTTTTCAATCATACCCCCTCTGTTCAAAATCTTTTTATCTACATTCTTATTCAGTTTCATTAGCCTTTCTAATCTAATATCATATTTTATTATAAAATTTAACTAAAATACTTGCACCCGGAGGTTGCATATATTTGCTAGTATATATATATATTTTTTTCTTTTGCACTTTTTTTTCTCCGTCTCAATCTGTTGGGATGTACGAGGTTGTTCGGGAAAATAATACGATTTAGATTTCAGGTTGACAATCCGGGAAAAAAAAGGTGTTATGGTTTCACATACATATAAAATACGGAACACTGAATGAAAATGCAAGACCAGGTTGTTGGAAAATTAACAAGGTTTAATTTACATACAGGGTAGAGAATGCTTCTACCCTAAAAGTAACTTAACTAGCTCAAACGTGTTGTAAGCTGTGTCCACTCAGTCTGAACCCCAATCCAAAATTGACATAGCAGAAACCCCACTTCCGGGTTCTCAACAACCCATACTGATCAAGGGGAGCAACTCTATTTTCGTTAGTACTGTACCTAACAAAAAGTTTATTACTTTTTGTACAGTAGTATAAATAATAATCAACATGCAGTTTCTTCAACCGTATGATTAACCACTCGACTACGAATCACCTCACCTATTCGTATCTTTATGTGTTCCATTAGAGGCACCCCACGTTGTGTAATGGTTAGTAAGTTAGACTCGCAAGCCATTGTTAGTGAGTTCGATTCTCACCGAGCGCCCCATACTTCTGACCTTGGGCAACATCTACGCTTAGTAAATGACTGTGTTTCGTTGGACGAGTCGAACTATGTCGTAGGGAAAGTAGCTTCTCTTACAGCACCTCGTTAAAAATCAACTGATCAAGTCGACACTGAACACGTTCAAAAACATTCAGGATGCCAGCTCAATTGAATAGTCTTGAATTATTATGAGTGCGTATTATTTTGTTTTGTTTTTTGGTTGGTTATTTAGTGTTTAATGGCATATCAACCCTTGTGGGTTATTTAATGCTAAACCATCTGTCTTATATATTATTTCATTAAATTCATGTTTATTAATACATTCTTAGTAATGATTTTTAAGTAAGATTTTTCATTAACTTCATGTTTGATTGTGGAAACCGACTGACTTTTAAAATCTAATTAATTCTAATCAAAGGTTAATTTTTAAACGTGATATATCTTAAATGGGGGTGGGTTAGCTCAGTCGGTAGAGCGTTCGGCTAGAAACCACAAGGTTCCTAGTTCGATACCGGTCCTCGCCAACTCAGCGTATGAGTAGCACAGGCATCTGTGTGGTAAAGTAAAGAGCTGATGGTAGGTGTGGCGCTTCACCTCAGGCGCTAAAAATAATCGTCTTGGTCTAGCGCTAGTGAAAAGGGATATACTCCCTCGCTGTCAGGCTGATACCGACATTAGGCCACCCGACGACTTTTACTTTTTATATCTCTTCCAATCAGAATGCAACTTTTTTATTTTATCTTAAACCAGGTGGAAATAACATTCATCCAGTCAATCATTATTTCCGTAGGTGTTTCACCTCAGGGCCATATATATGTTACAAGCTTCTACACATGTGATCCGTTGTTTTACATTATTGCTAAAAAAATGCAGGCATTTTAAAAGCCTTACTTTTGGATGACTGATGTTTTTTTTATTAAAATGCACAGAATACTCAGTATGCATTAATAATTTCGCACAGATATATTTTCGGTTACTGGAACATAGTAAACAAAAAAAATAAAGAAACAAAGAAAAACTTGAATCAAATTTTGTGGGTAATGGTATAGTGTTACTTTGAGGATTATTTTCACTAATGCATTTGGCTGCTTAGTAAGTTAGTTCCTTTTAATAGTTTTTGCTTCTATCGCCGTAGGCCAGACTAACGTAATCTCAGTAAAATAAAAACTAGATGCCGAGTTTTGATTAGAAAGCAAGTCTAACTCGTGTATTCGTTTAATGAGTTTGGTCTTTATAATTTGTTCTGTTTGCGTGAACGTATGTCAGAATAAACTAAGCTTAGGATTGAGTCATTGATTTAATGATTGATTGATTGTATGTTAACCCGTTTAGGGATATTTTATGCCAAGTGGTTAGGGAATTGCATTCATTGTGCATTCATATTTACGTTTTTGTGTTGATAGGAGGGTTGGAGTAAATCCGACAGAATGTGGTAAAGAATAAAGGAAAAAGTTGACAAAAAGAGAGCAAAACACAAACAAGTAGATGTAGAAGATATATTTCGTTCTGCATTGAGCAGGACTTCATCAGTCAATTTTATTAAAACATCACTGCAACATACATTTGTACTTATAGAAAAGAAAATGAGTGGGAGGGGGTGAGTTTGGTGGTGAAATCAGGAGGAAGGGAAGAGTTTGTGAGGATTTGATTGGTCAGAGGAAATCTGTCAAGGAAGTGGTGGGAGAGAATATCAAAAGTGTTGTGAGATTGTTAAGGGTCACAAATAAAGACAAAAAACTGGTGAAAGTTGACACAAGTGTATTGAACAGAGAAAGTAGAATTTATTGAAGGAAGGTGAAGTTACGTCCGACAATACAGTCTAGAACTGAATCGCGTCGCTTGTTCTTCAAGCTACTTATAGTAGTAGTAGGATCATTCCATTATGTAGATAGGTTAAATCACCTATAACAATAATTAGGAAGCGCGTGGTGTAATGGTTAAAGTCATGGGAAATGGACTCGTCGCCCCGAGTTCAAATCCTGGACATGGTAATTGCATTTCACTTAGCGCTAATACCCTTGGGAAAGGTATGAATCTTACTCTCCCTCCAGCTATGGGTAAATAGCAGGGCAGACTGGGTTCTTTAACCATGGCTAGGTAACCAGTCTAGGAGAAGGAAAACTCTGAATTCAAACCTGTTGAACGCCGCTTAAGAAATTGACCTTGTGTCGTATCCTGCTCGTGCGGAGGGGTTGGTAAATATATATATCACCTATAACAAAAAGTATGGAATCTGTATGGGAAAGAGTTTATGAGGATTTGATTGGTCAGAGGAAATCTGTCATGGAAGAGGTGGGAGAGAAGATCAAACGTATGGAATCTGTTGGACATGATCGGAAGACAAGGTAGTTTAGTGCTAATGAGTGTAGAGTGTAGGTAGGGAGATGTTAGGTAAACATTCTTTGTTTTGATCTCTTTTTGTCAGCGTTTTCCTTTATTCTTTATTACATTTTTGTGTAGTTTTTTCTTAAAGAGTTTTTTTTTGCACAGAGTTTTATGGTTTCAAGTATTCCTATCTAATACTAATAATCATCTGGTTAGAAGTAATTATTTTTATTTAACAATATTCATTGGTTAGCACATAGTAATATGGTTTCAAAAGGGAAGCGCGTGGTGTAATGGTTAAATTCATGGGAAATGGACTCGTCGCTCCGAGTTCAAATCCTGGACGGAGTAATTGCATTTCACTTAGCGCTAATACTCTTGGGAAAGGTATGAATCCTACTCTCCCTCCAGCTATGGGCAAATAGTATGGCAGACTGGGCTCTTTAACCTTGGTTAGGCAACCGGTCTAGGAGAAGGAAAACTCTGAATTCAAACCTGTTAAACTCCACTTAAGGAATTGACCTTGTGTCGCATCCTGCTCGTGCGGAGGGGTTGGTAAATAAATAAATATATATATATATATATATTCAAAGAATAAAGCCATTATTAATCACAGTACAAATGTACTAACTTGGTTATTATCTGTTACGATAATGCTTTACATTCTTTTTTAATTTTCTTTCTATGGATAATCCAATTATTATTAAACAAATAGGACCTGTGTATATATACATGAAAATAAAAAAATAATCAAATCAAAAGTATTATACTTTTACATATTGAACTATTTAGCAATAGCTCTTAAGTAAACATACCAAACGTTGTACTAATTAAATTATCACATTGTAGTATATCCACAGGCCCTGCTAGTTATGATATATTAGAGCTAACGAGCTTACATGGTAAATATATATATATGGTTTCAAAAACTAATCCTTAGTAAGCAATTATAGCTTCAAGTAACTATTCTTGATACAAATAATTTACAGTTTTATGGGATCGCGTATTTCTATCAAATACAAATAATCTCTAAACAGATGTATCTGACCCATTGATCGGACCATGACGAGTTGTGTCACTCCAATTCAGAATGAACCTTGGATTAATAACAATGAAGGGATACTCCACACTTCCCATATCTCCAGAATTGGATGCTCACCATCAAATTCAATTAGCCATTTCGACTGGGGCCTTAGAATACACCGGCTTCACCTCTGCAGAAAGGTATGACCCACTCACCTCCAATGGACCACCATGGGAGCTTAAGGATGGAAGCCTTATGGATGAGCAACACTCCACTTTGGTCCTTACTTAGGCTGGACAGTCGGTCAGAGAGACCCCCACCTCCGATCAATCTGCTGGCAATGTCAAGCCCTAGCACCTATATGATTGTCCCAACCCTATTGCCCCATAGGCAAGGCCCAACCATTTTATCATATGTGCTAGAAGGCGGTGGCTGAGGGTGTTAACATCCTGGACATGGTGTTAAACTACTTTTAATGATGAGATTCCAGTGCTGGAACTCTGACGAATGTGGAGTACCCCTTCATCACCATTATTCACTCTGACCCGGAACGGTAGGGCCTGTTAGGATCCTATTAATGTGATTTAACAGAAAATGTGTTTTAAATTTTAAAATGAGAACCCGTCAAGAATGAATAAAACAAAAACGTCTTCGGCATGAAATAACCCGACAAGGGTTGACATACTGTAAAACCTAACCAACCAACGAACTATCAAATTCAGTTTAGTGTCATACGCAGGACACCACTTGGGGGAGTCTTTCGCATCTTTAGAGTATGCAGCCCGTATATTGTAACCCCTACCGACAAGGCGGTCACATGTTGAGTGTGCTCGATCCTTCATGACAGTGTTTCCTTTGTGCCAGACTTAACTAAGCTTGAATAATTTTTATTTTTCGGACTGTTGTCCTCATCTTTATTGTAGTATACATAAACACAACGTTTCGCCAACTGTAAACTGTTCCCGGTGTATCCGAGCATTGTAATGATCCGACCTGGGAAATCATTGACAGTTGATCAAACAGGCGTCGAAGAGCTTTAGAAGATCTCATTCAAATAATGACGTCATTGTTTTTGCACGCCTATCATTCCGATATGTGTCACGAGAAGATTTACAATCATTTAGAAACAAAAAACTGCCAAACTATTCAAAATGATTTCCCAGGCTGGATATGCTCTGATAAATTGCTAACACCAGAGAAAGGCCGGTGAATACAGCGGCCGGAATGTTGTGTTTATACATACCACAATAAAGATGAGTACGACAGTCCGAAAAATCTAAATTATTCAAGCTTAGTTAAACCGAGCAAAAAAGCTGAACTCTCATGAAGGATCGAACTCACTCAATATGTGAGGACCCTGTCGGTGGGGCATAGAATATGCGAACTGTATAGTCTTAAGATGGGTATACACCCCAAGTGGTGTACTGCGTATGACACTAAACTGCATTTGATCGTTTGTGGGTTGGTTGGGTTTTATGGCATGTCAACCCTTGTTGGGCTATTTGAAGACGTTTTGTTTTATTCATTCTTGTTGGGTATTGTGTTTATACATATCACAATAAAGATGAGTATAACAGTCCGAAAATTCAAAATTGTTCACATCAAGCCTCATCGCAAAAATACACAGGAAAATAATATTAACTAATCTTAATATCTATGAAATATATTTCTATATAAAGAACTGTCTTATGTTAGACTTAGCAGCGATAAACCCTGCTTTGTAAATAGGTAGTGAAAAATACTTAGAAACAGTCGATACTGGAGGCAAAATGAGACCTGTTTGCACAGACAACGAAAAAGCTCAGTAAATCGTAAGAACTGCCTTTGGGGATATAAGTTGCAAAAACTGAAAATAGAAAATTGTTTATGCATAGTTGAAAGCAAATTTAGTGTTTATTCATGGTCAATGAAATTATATGGCTACATATAAGTAAAAAGAAAAACTTGTATAAGTTATATGACTAGTCTATTTCACATAGCACGTAAAATCAGTTGCAGTCGCCAAATGATTGTATTTAGAATTTTTTTGGAAAAAAATCTCTCTTGATTCTATTTTTTTTTTTTTTTTGTAAATTTTCTTGCAACTTTTTCCTGAACAGTAGCTAATGCAGTCGACATATATTTTGGAAATAAATATTCATAACATGATTTTAGGAAAAAAAAGAAGTAAAATTTCAATCTTTTTTTTTACAAAAATTGGTAGCTGCACATATTAAGAATAAAGATGGCTTTCATTTTTCATTTATGTTTTTACAAGTCTATAAAAAATAAAGATAAATAATTTCATATCTTTCTCGTGGAATATTTTGCTTTTATTCTCTCCATTTTCCAGGCTTTTAAGTACCGGCGAGACATACAGAAAATTGCAGCACTGAAAAAAACTAACAGAAATAAAAAAGAATCAAAACCAGACAAAACCAAAAAATAAGTTCATCGAACGACGTTAAACAAGCTTTTTCGCAATCACCAATTTCATTCCTGTTTAGAATTTCTCTTGTAATGCATCGCATACATTATATATATACTAGAAAAAGTATACACCCACTTGGCGCAAGTCTTTAAGTTTTAATATAATAAAATATTAGATTAGATTAAAAAGACTGATGAAACTAAATATGCACGCATATAAAAAGATTACACTTATTCTTGTTTTTATTTGAATTGGTTTCTATATAGAATTATATATGTATAGATAAAATAGTATGAAAAATACATACTTTGTTAAATTGAATTTAATTTTACAACTTCTACGTTGCTAATATTGCCAATATTTCGATTTCATAAAAAATTCTTCATCAGTGCATAATGATAATTGTAACCATTTTAAAACCATTTTAAACCGGGTTCTTCAATCCGGCTTAAAACATTCACATCTTAAAACGATTACAATTATCATTATACGCTGATAAAGATTTTTGATGAAATTGAAATATTGGCAATATTTGCAATGCAACAATTATAAAAATAGATTAGATTTAACAACATATTTGTTTTTATAACATTTTATCTCTCTCTCTCTCTCTCTCTCTCTCTCTCTCTCTCTCTCTCTCTCAATATATATATATATATATATATATATATATATATATATATATATGTGTGTGTGTGTGTATTTGGGCAGCATTCTTTCCTTTATACATGTAGAATTAAACAAAAGGTAAAATGTTCTTAGTACTCGGGAACTGAACTTTGGTGGACTTATACATCAATTCCACCCAGACATTAAAAAGTTGGCCAGAAAATTGGAAAAGATCAAAAATAAAATTGTTAAACAGGAGATGTGTATTTTGTTTAATTCTACACACACACACACACACACACACACACACACACACACACATATATATATATATATATATATATATATGTGTGTGTGTGTGAAGCTAAGTAAACAACAAGTGTGTTTATTTTTATATGGTTTTAAGCCGACAATTTTGGGAGGATATGTGCTTAATTGAAGTCGTACCTAATTTTGAAAATTAATTAGTTAATAATTAATGAATTTTAGGCGGGCATATATGTTCAAATGTAAGGCTAAATGAATCGAGAAAACATCAATCCCTGAATGTACATTTCGACCTATTAGGTCTCATCAGCAAGGTTATAGACATGGGAGACTGCTTCGTGTGTGACTCGAAACCTCCACTGTCAAGCTGACAGGCGAAGTATCTAACCGTTACACTAGCTTGCCAATGTCTCCCATGTCTATAACCTTGCTGATGAGACCTAATAGGTCAAAATGTACATTCAGGGATGGACATTTTCTCGATTCGTTTAGCCTTACATTTGAACATATATGCCCGCCTAAAATTCATTAATTAGTAACTAATTAATTTTCAAAATTAGGTACGACTTCAATTAAGCACATATCCTCCAAATATATATATATATATATATATATATATATGTATATACACCATCGGATTCATTTCCTTACTAATAACTAATATAAAATTATATATAGGATTGCTTTTAATACATTTGAGAATTTTAAAAATCAACAACACCCAGTAATAATCTATTAAATCTAGATTTCTTAAAACCGGTAGGAAAATTATCCACATCTTATGCTATATAAACCCTAATTTCTTCGTGATATATAACACACTTTTCAGGATTCTAAACTCGTTAATAACATGGGCTGTTTTGAGCTAGGCTTTAATAGAGATATCGTTAAGAGATAAGATATTAAGATTACATCGTTAAGAGATAAGATGTTAATTAAAATTACACATCTAATTAAAAATATAACGTAAATATCTAAACGAATTGTGACGTCGATAGGGACGTTGTTTAGATTACAGACACAGTTATATAATCTCCAATATAATAACATTTACTAAGTTTAGCGTAGTATAGCGCAAAACTAAATCGGAGAAAATAATCTTAGAAAGAATGTGTTGCGCCAAAGTTCAAATTGATATCCGCTCAGACGGTAGATCTGAGTAATGAGGAATATTTCTTTATTTTTAATTTTCCCATTAAACTAATAAATTAGGGTTTAGGGTTAGGGTTCTGTTTTTTCTGGGTCACTGGTATACAGAGAGACCCAGAAAAAACAGAACCCACATTATTTATCTATTTTCCCATTAAACTAACCGTAAACCCTAAACTCCAATCCTAACCCTAACTCTAACCCTAAACCCTAATTTATTTGTTTAATGGGAAAATTAACAGTTTTATTACAAAATTTGTGGGTTCTGTTTTTTCTGTGTCTCTCTGTACTAAACAAAAGTTCATAATTACTAAAGATTCTACGGGATAGATAGTCTAGACAGCTTTACTGATAAAATGATCCTGTGAATTGCTTATACTTATACGAACCAATAAATCTAAAACGAAATTTTCTACTGTACGAATAATTTTGTAATTTCCTATTTTGCATAATTCGCCTGGCAAATTTGTTGTATTTAACATATTCTTCTGCTGAAAATTGAGTTTTACATTTTTTTGGGGGGTGGGGGGAGGTTTAGGTCAATCGGTAATGTATCAGACTAGCAACCACAAGGTCCCTGGTTCGATACCGACCCTCGCCCACTCAGCGTATGAGTAGCACAGGGATCTGTGCGATAAAGTCAGGAGCTGATGGTAGGTGTGGCCCCATACGTCAGACGACAAAAACTATCTCGCCGGTTTCGCTGATACCGACTAAGGCCACCCGACGACTTAAAAGAATTGACGTTATAAAAGAACTGGCACCATTAAGTAAGTAAAAATCATCGGTTATGCCTAGAGTCGGTATCACCAATCAGCGAGGGAGTCTATTCCCTTTTCACTAGCGCTAAACCAATGAGATTGTTTTGCGTCTGAGTCGGGCACTAAAACTTCCATCAACTCCTCACTTTGCCGCAGATATTCCTGTGCTACTCATACGCTGATTTGGCGAGAGCCGGTATCGAACTAAGAACCATACAGTTTCTAGCCTAGTTGGGAAATGCTTAAACATATTAAACATGAATGGGTGTACGAATAATTTTGTCGTTGACTATGTAATATGTAATCATAGATAAGGATGCGTTAAAATTAGTTGCATTTTCCATGACACAATCGGATTGCGTTTATTATCATTTCTTCTGGTGAAATTAGAATAGTCATTTTTCTTAATCCTTGACGATTATTTTTAAGTCTTCAGTTTCGATTTAAAAAATCATCTCTCTTTCGTGAGACCATAAAAGAGTAATACGCTAAAGGAAAGGCATTTTCTTTTTCATCTTTCCGAATATAATTCCAGGTAAAACTCTCAGCTATTGTTTATGATTTAAGAAAGTGATAACACTGGGGTTTGCTGTAGTAATGATGTGAAAATGGAACAAGAAAGAATGGAAAATCAAATAAAGGAGTGTGGTTTGGTTTTGCCTGTGGTTTTGTGTCTTTAATTGTGGCTGTTTTGTTTGTGTTTGGGTGGAATTGAGATAGCAGATGTTTATTTACGTGCCGACATTTTGATATTATCTCAGGCTTCTTGTTCAATAGTATACTAGAACACGTGTCGATATACCACGGTATAATAATTTGATTGTTACAAGGTTTGACATATTTACTTAAGAGCTATTGCTAAAGAATCCAATATGTAAAATATATAACAGTCTTGATTTAACCTTTTCATCTTTTATTATGTTTAACTGAAACAGTTTAGCGTCATTGCTTCCGCACACTCATCCTCTCTCATCTATCTATAATAATTTGATTATTACAGCGTTTGACATATTTACTTAAGAGCTATTGCTAAAGAATTCAATATATAAAATATATAATAGTCTTGATTTAACATTTTCATCTTTTATTATGTTTAACTGAAACAGTTTAACATTATTGCTTCCGCACACTCACCCTCTCTCTCTATCTTTTCCCAACTCTTTTTATTTCCTTATTATATTTTTATGTGTAGCATGTCCCGTTTTGTCTTTTCTTTCTTTATTATTAAAAAGGGAATGAATTATTATTTAGCTGAGGTACCAAATAAGAATTCGGTGGATAAGCAACACCAGATAATCAGATTTTACCCTATTGCATTTTATCATGGACGATTTAGACGGTGTCACATTTAATCAGACGGTATTGTACGATGATAACGGTCGTACAATTAAGGAACTCGAGTATTATATATATTTTCCAATCTATTTCAATATTTACTACATTCTTTTTTTAAATAGGTCAATATCTATATATCTTCATTCTTTTTTCAGCTTGTCATATAAGGGACCCTAAGGTTATTTCATGCCTAGAAGTCAGGGAATCATGTTCATTCTACATTCCTCATCACATTGTTTGTGTGGGTATTTTTTGTAGGATGGTTGCACACGGTCTCGTCGAATACGAATAGTTTTTAAACAAATTTATTTGAGTCATAGTTGGGGCCCTAAAAGGTCCTATGATTTCGGGTCAGTGGACCTGGAAGTAATGTCAGTGAAGAAGTACACCACATTCCCAAGATGACCAGAATAGAGCGTCATTATCAGATAAATTTTAGTGTCATACGCAGGAGACCACACGTTTTTTGAGGAGGTATTATTCCTCCTCAAGGAATACAGTTCGCTTATTCTTAACTTCGACGATATTGTGAACGCATTTAACGAGAGAGAAAAATGTTGTTCAGTAAATATTTCATCAACTAATTACAATTTATTTGGGTCTTCAGTGTTGTTCTCAATAAAGAAAAGTCCATTTCCCCTGAAGACTTATGATATCTATTCGAGCATTTCGTTGCTCAAAAAAGATAAAATGTTTTGCGAGGAGAAACGAAGTTAACTGAAAGATGCCAGTAGCTAGCGATACAAAATGGTGGGATTGTTTTTCAAGAAGAAGTTAACGGAAAAATTTTTTTTCGGTAACTCAATAATTACGTGAGTTTAAATTTGGACACGCCTACAATCAAGTCACATTGAAAACACTGGTTCCCGCTAGATCACCGAAGTTAAGCAGCGATGAGCCTGTTCAGTACTTAGATGGGTGAGTAAGAAGCAGCTGGTTCTACAAGTAACCACATATCTGTTGAGAAATTTTTGTTATAGTTATTTACTAAGCGTAGCTTAGATGTGGCACAAGGCCTGAAGTACGGGGCACCCAATGAGAATCGAACTCACTAAAAATGGTCTGCGAATCTAACTTGCTAACCATTACACCACGTGAGGTGCCCTAGAAATTTTTGTTATAAGGTGTGTGTTAAAAGCCCACTTCTATTTATAGACTTGCCGAGAACCATGTGATCAAACTCTTGGCCAGTCACTGGCAGTACTCTGCTGCTGATATCATACGTAAACCAACAGTACTGGCCATAATAACTTTCAACCTTCATGGACGACGGACATAGGATTAAATCACTGGACCTTTAACAATACGCTGGATAGGACTTATACGCAGGATAGGACTTATTCACTTACCAAAGGATTCCATGACTCGGGACTTACTTACTTTAAGTCCTTTTTAACTGGCCAAGGATGGCATTTAAACTAATTTTATTCGGCATTAATTTACCCTAAAAGGGCTGATATGCCGTAAAACAAAATAACCACATACCCTCCCATATATATATAATATATATATATATATATATATATATATATATATATATACTCGCCTGTTGACGAGTTCTCTGGTGATTGTAAAACAAAATACATCATGTCAGTGTGTATCAATTAATTGTTCGCTTCTGACTGACAGTCTCTGACAGTCGTAAGGGTAAGAAGCTCGGTTTTGCTTACGGCCAGAGGTTGCAGTTAAAAAAGTTGAGCCGCACAGATGAAACGTAAACGTCGAAACATGTCCGTGGATGACTATATAATATATATATATATATATATATATATATATATATATATATATATATATATTAAAACAAATTGTTTATACACGCATATATATATATATAAACCGCTAGGACTATCTAAAGCTAAAATATAAAAATATACATATATGAAAAGAGTGATTTAGATATATCTGAATGACTGAATATATATATTTTTTTTTTTTAGATATGAACATAGATCAGAGTGCAAAGTTTGAATATTCTACACCTAAAACGGATGTTGTTAGGTATCACTTATCCTGTAACATAACATGAACATTTATCAGCCCCAAAATGGCAGATAGATATTGAAAGACTGAGAAAAGAACACAGAAAGAATTAAAGAGAAAGAACTGACGTGATTTTGAATTTTCAACCTTAATCTATAACTGAGGAAGGTAAGTAATAACGATAGTAAGTAAATTTCAATCGATCTAGACCACTCAACTCTATTTTCCGTGTCAGTCAACCATTTCTTTCCGCTACAAAAAATTTTACTCTTAAAATTTGAAACGCGGGTTTTTGAATTATAATTGCACCAGTGAAAAACACCCGAGGCGGAAATAATGGCCGTAAATCATTGGCAAAATTCCTTGAAAACATTCTATCAATTCCGTTTTTTTTCTTTCTTTAAAAAAAATTCTAATCAGTAGTTCTTGATAGATTATATATCTCTTACAATTTATTCCACCACTCAAGATGAAACCAGCTTCAAGGTTTTTGCATGTATGTATGTGTGCATGCGGGTGTATGTGTGGCACGTATGTGCGCATGTGTACGCGCATGCGCTATACTGTTTTAGTGATGCATTGCATCATACGTTGACCTGATTCGTTGATTATATCATAGCCAGTTGTCAATTGGCGACATGAAGTTTTCTAAGTTGTGCAACATGCTAAATATTCCCTACTAAACATCGTTACTGCATCACATAGTAACTAGACGAGTATCCTCATTATTGTTATTTCAATTCTACCTTTTAGTTGATACTGTTTTTAGACTTTGAATAATTATTCTATAATCTGATTAAAGTGACTCTTTGTCCTTCATTTTAAAAATAATGAATGTCTTGAAAACTATATGTAATATAGGTATAAACTTTTATTTAGAATGAAATATTATACTATATACTTATTCGTTCTTTCTTCTTTTTTCTATTATTCCTATCATTCTTCTCATGCTTTGTGTCTTTTCTTCCCTTTTCTTTTCATGCATTCCCCCCTTTCTGTCTTTCATCCTCTCTCTTTCTGTCTTTCACCCTCTCCCTGACTGTCTTTCATCTCTTTTTTTGTCTTTCACCCTCTCTCTTTCTGTCTTCCACTCTCTTTCTTTCTGTCCTTCATCCTCTCACTCTTTTCTGTCTTTCTTTCTGTCTTCTCTTTTGTCTCAACTTTCTCTCTTTCTGTATTTCTCTTTTCTGTCTCTCTGCCTCTCTCTCTATTCTCTCTTCTCTTTCTGTCTCTTATTCTCTCTCTCCTGTCCTTCTTTCTCTCTCTTTCGTCTCTCTTTGTCCTCTCTTCCTCTCTTTCTGTCTCCCTTCTGTCTCTTATCTCTCTCTCTCTGTTTCTGTTCTTTTTTCTCTGTCTTTCTGTCTGTCTCTCTTTTCTCTCTCTTTTCTCTTCTCTCTCTCTTCTCTCTCTCTTCTCTGTGTCTGTCTTCTCTCTCTCTCTCTCTTCTTCTTCTGTTTCTCTTCTTTTCCTTGCTTTCTTCTCATGGTTTCTTTATTTTCTTTCTTTATTCATTTCTCTTCTTTTGTTCTTCTTTCTTCTTTCTTTCTTTTCTTTCTTTTATTTTTCATTTTTAATTTCTTT
>CM042149.1:56406474-56418974 GCA_023376005.1 Doryteuthis pealeii | reverse complement strand
CAGATAATTTTCCTGGGTGTGGAAGAAAACCTAAATTGCCACAGGGAACAGTATGAAAACTGACATGAGGTTGATATAAACCCATGAGTTATTTTGAAAGACATCGCCAAATGTTTGTACACCAGAGGGGTCAGCGTAAGTACTAGCACAATACAATAGAAATGGGTTTCATCGAAAATCTTCACAGATCATACCCCATTGTTACTTGATTTAATTTTGACAAAAAGAAAATTTCTTTTGGGAACAAATACTATGTAGTGATGAAAGAAAAATGAGCTTTTTTGGATATAATGATGTACAGAATATTTGGCACAAGAAAGGTAAAGCTTTCCTCCTAAAGAACACAGTGCCAACATTAAAACATCTACTGTACGAATAATTTTGTCTTTTCATATTCCGCATAATACGCCTGTTAGATGTTAATATAGTCTATAATACTTTTTTTTTGTGGTTAATAAAATATACGAATCCGGGCATAATACGGGAATTAGATTCCGAGAAATGTATCAATATATTCAAATTTGATGGGTATATGAACAATTTTGTTGTTGACTGTAGACAGATAGGCACTTACAGACTGAGAAAAGAAGTATATAGACATTTACTAACAGGAAAGAACACACACACACACACACACCACACACACACACACACACACACACACACACACACATATATATAATATATATATATATACATATACATGCTCTACTAATGAATGAGTATTATTATTGTTATAACACTGATATACCCGATAATACTTGTATCAACCATCAATATTGCGATTAACTCAATATTTTTTCCCGTTAAGTCATTCCCTGTTATCATTTTAATATATATAATATATATATCTATTATATATATTATATATATATATAATATAATATATATAGATATTCTCTTATATATATAGATATATATATATTATTCTCTTATATATATATTATATATATATTATATATATTATGCTCTATATAATATATATACATATTAACATCTATAATATATATATATATATATATATATATAATATATATATTATCATCTTATAATATATATATATTATCATCTTATATGTATATATATATATATATATATATATATATCATCTTATATATATAATATTATAATAAAGATATATAGATATATATATATATATCTAAATCCATTTTGTCTTTCTCAATCAAAGATAAGGAAACAGAATTGTTTTTCTTCCGTTTGTCTCTAAAGGAATTAATTTCTTATTTGTCTTAAATTCTTTGACGTTTAATGACAGACAAAGGTGAATTTAGTTATTATCAATTCCTGTCAAATTGATTGCCTTTCTGATTAATAGGTTCTTCTATTAATACATCAAAATGATCGATAATTCCAAGATAGAATTCTTCTCATTAGATTTTTTTTTCATTTTGTCTTTTATGATTCTTTCATTTTCTCTTAGACAATTTCAACCAAAATAAATTCTTATTATTAACCATCTTGAGAATCCCTATACTTTCTTTTGGCTTGTAAAATGGACACGGCAACCCGAGTTCAAAACCTGAACGAGACTCATTTCATTTCAGATAGTGCTAATAACCTTGGGAAAGATATGAAATCGGCTATTATCACTCCAGCTATAGGTTAATAGAAGGGCAGACTAGGATCTTTAAACTTACTATGGCAATCTGTCACGGAGAAGGAAAACTCTGAAAACTCTGTGTCACATCCTGATCATGCGGAGGAGTTAGGTAAATACATGTAACTTTTTTGACAATTTCAAACAAAAATAATTCTTCTTCTTAACCCTACTGAGCTTCCCTTTCTTTTGGCCTATAGAATTTAAGTAAGATTAAATAAATATGTGTATTATTTGGATTATTCAGACTATTGTCCTCATCTTTATTGTTATCTGCTCAACGTTTCGGCCGATATTTTCTCCAGGTATTTCTTCTCGGAATCGGAACCCTTTCCTCGAACTCGGAAATTCCGTCCTCGATCTTGGGAACCTTCTCTTCGAACTCGGGAACCTTCCCGTCTTAATTGAGAGCCTTCACGGTAAACATTGTACAGATAACAATAAAAAGGAGGACAATAGTCTGAATAATCCAAATTATCAAGTCTCATCTAAAAAAATTCAGAGGAAATATATGTGTGTATATACAAGGTAATGTATCGTCTATTTTACGCAAAAATGAAAATAACACTCACATATCACAAGATATATTTAGCAAAATCACATGAAAATATCTTGAAATACTATAGATTATATTTATTCAAATAAGACCCCATCGGCTTCAGCCGAAGCAGACTCTTACGGCCTCAGACAAGGAGCAGAGAAAGGAGACCCCAAATATCATTAACATTCTTTGGACGTCAGATAAACCTCGCTAGCTTCCTGATGGAAAGATACTCGAAGACGAATATTTTCTGGAGCACCTCGAGACCCAAGGAAATAGCTACCATTTCCCTGCACCCCTTGAAGTACATGGTATGGACTGCAATCTTAAGTAGAGGAATTATCGAACTATTCTTCATCTAATAATCTGTCGCGACAGTCAGCAAAGAGCGGTAGGTTGGGTTCCTCAAAACCTTCAAGAGTGAACTGCTGAAACTGTACTCATCCCTTTATGAGGAAGATCTGGCTCCAGCAAGATCGAGCAAGCTCACCCCCCAACTTTTCCTTAGATTTGCTAAAAGAACTTTGGTGGCCGAGTGATTAGTCACCAGACTGATTTTTAGTGAGCACCTCACAACTTAGACATTAGCGCACAATATTTATTTCTCAGGTGATTCCATAAAGACAGTGTACACAGGCAGACCTAGGACCATCAGGGAACTCAAGGAAATCATCAGGGAGGCGTTCAGAGTTATTACTAGGTCGCTTTGTAAGGACGTCATGGAAAATTTTGTGCTGCGCCCAAAGAAATGCGAAGAACTTGTGATACTGTGGTTGAAGACGAACATGGTCAGAATAAATAAATAATAAATAAATAAATAAGAAGAGAATAAGTTTAAGGTCCGGCATAAGTAAAAGGTGGGTGGCTGACCTTTTTACGAATCCAAAGATTAGGTCGTAAAGTTTTAAAGAGACCTGTATGCCACCATGAAATGGGGCCTACTTGGTGATAATATCTTAGGCACCCCAGGTATTAAAAGCAAAAAGGATTTTTTAGGAGAAAATTCTCTTTGAAAAAAATTAATGATCAACATATTGTAGACGGATTGTCTGGAAAAATATTTGAGTGCTTTAAATTTTAAGGGTTAATGGCGACTCGAAGTCTGCGATTTATTTAAAGTTCTGGCCATTTGTGTGGTCCGGAGAAGATGGTTTGGTAGGGGAATTTGACATAAATACAACTAAACTCGAGCCCTAAGTTAGTTTAGAACCCGGGGAATCGAAGGGTTAAGTTCGCCGTTGAAGTGTCAAGTTTGCCAGTAGGGATAGCAGCGGTAGTAGCCAGTTGGATAGACAGCGAGTATCAACACACCCTTCTTTCATGTCTTGTTTACACTTGTTGTTGTTGTTTTGTTCTTAAATTCTTGTGAGCCTGTTCTGACTCGTGCTTAAATTCGGCCGGCACATAATTCACAACGTTGGGATCTAGACAAGTACATCTAAAGAGCAGAGTGCAGAGCAGGTCGTCTCACAAACTAAATCGAAGTCATTTCGAACATATGCTGTAGAATAAAGATGAAAAGTCTTTAGTATCTCATATCTTAATGTGATGTTTTAAACATGTAATGGGCATAGCCTGCGCTGTCCACAAGAGACCCGGATGGCACAAGACATAATTTGCATGGCAGGTGGGCGAGCCGTAATAAAAACGGAAACGAAATGAGGGGCGGTGATAGTGGTAAAATTAGGTACAAAGGACAACTACTGTGAGTGTTGAGGCAGAAGGACTACCAGGCGAATGGGATTACCTTGATGGCAGAGGGTTTCGGGAAAGGGGTTACTGTTTGATTGAAAAGACTCAAGTTCAATTTTTTTTTAAAACAATAAATAAGTTATGACCAAAGTTGGATTGAATTCTAGCTGAAAATAAGAAATGGGATCCATCAGAATTTTTTGGTTACTGTGTATATATAAAAATTAAAAAAAAACATTCGTCGGAAGAAAATTTTTGACAAACAGAAGTTTGTAAAAAATAAAAATTTCAAGGTTGTTGAATGATTTTTTTCATTTCTCTTTCTAAAAATATCATCTTTCAAAACACCTTGTTTTATTTCATATTTTACAGAATTCTGTTTGTCAAATATATATATATATATATATATATTATATATATATATATAATATAATATATTAATTGACATCACTAATTGGTTCCTGTGAACTCTCGTTTCGTTCAAACTGACGCAAATAAAGAGATTCCTACGTGTAGATTAATTAGGTTCCAATTATTTCGTTCCGGATTCATGCATTAAAATAATCTATAATAAACAAGTATCTTCAAATTGACGATGTAACGCAAAAAGGTCGATTATTAATAGGAGTAGCGAAATTCAAGGAATTTGTTACTTTTTCTGTTTTTACCCTAACTAAGCGACTAGAGAATAAACTAGGTGGGAGCTGCACAAGAATGCTGCGGGTGATCTTGAACAAGACGTGGAAACAACACCCCACGAGAAAACAGCTGTACGGTCACCTGCCACATATCACCCAAACCATCCGAGTAAGACGGACAAGACACGCGGGACACTGCTGGAGAAGCAAGGACGAACTCATAAGCGACGTCCTACTGTGGAAGTCAACACATGGACACGCCAGTGTGGGTCGACCAGCAAAGACGTACATGGATCAGCTTTGTGCGGATACAGGATGCTGCATAGAGGACCTCCCGAGAATGATGAGCGATAGGGACGGATGGAGAGAGATTGTCATGGATATATGCGTGACATGATGATGATGATGATAATGGACTATCTCGTGGATTTCGACACATGAGGGTTCATCCAATGAACAATCTACACAGTGTTTTGTTTATAGTGGTGAAAGCTTGTGTTGGACCATCTGCATGTTTTGGCACAGTCTTTTGGAAAGAATTAGTGCACAGGGAATGTCACGAAGCCAAGCGACGAGTTTTATTGTTATAAAATTTGTGTCGTAAGGTTTTACTTCTGTAAATTTAATTTTAAAGTTGAAATATTGTAATATAACTCTGTCCTTTTGTACTCAGACCACCGTATTTTACTAGTTTAAAATCGTTTAACAGTAATGTCTAATTAGTAATACTAGCAAATATATACACCCTTCAGGTGCAAGTATTTAAGTTTTAATGTAATAGAATATTATATTAAATTAGAAAGGCTAATAAAACTAAATAAGAATGCAGATAAAGATTTGAAACGGAGGGGATATAATCGAAAAGTAGAACAACTGAAACATACTCCCATCACTCCCGTCTTTGACTGCTAATTTTTCCTGATTTAATTATTTAGTTAAAATAGGAAGTTAAGAATAACATTAGTTATTTCTTCTTGTTAATGGATTTCTGTAAAGATTTCTCTGATATTTTTGCTCGTATTCATTAAGATAAAACCAAACAATTAGAAATGTATAATACTAAACACATATTTGTTAGAATCAAATTTTTAAAATCAATATGCAAATTAACCTTCCCGTTCACACTGTAAACCGCTATTTTATTGCATGAATAAATACTATTGCATATCATTAGCATGTAGTTTCGGCCCTCGGGCTGGGTTTGCTATAATTAACAGCGTTGATCCGAGGGGGCTATTCCCCCAGGCAATACTTGCTCCTTCGATTTAAAGGGGCAGGGCTGGGTTTATTGCCCAGAGCCTGAAGCGGCCCCTTGAGGGGGAATGCCGAAGGGATCAGCGCATTTGTGGCGGGTGCGAATTAATAGGGCCTTGTGCCTAACCCTTACATTAATAGGGCCAAACCGTTGCACGTGGGGTACGTGGTAAATATCTAGCATGTAGATATGGTTAACAGTATTAATGAAATAAGCAATTTTATTAATAACTGGGGTTTAAATAAAAATAGAATCATGGAGAATGACACGTAAATAACTAAGGGAATTGTGACTTGAGTAGTGATATAGTTTCGGTTACAGACAGACAGAAAAACACATTATAATAAGATTCTATTAGAGCAATAATCTTAAAATGAATAAATCAATTCCCACTCCAATTTTTACATTAATTGTAATAGTTTCGTATGCGTTAATTCTGATTTTTAATAATCTAAATTCTCGATATAAATCTGAAATGCTAATTATGATATTTTAATCCATCCTTAATGGAAGGCATCGGATTAGCACAGTTGTTAGAGCATCCGCCAAGGAATCGCAAGGTTCCGGGTTCGATACCGGTCACCACCATCTCAGAACATGAGTAATCTGCAGTAGAGTGGTGGGCTGCCGGTCAGTTTGGCGCTCCACCTCATCATGAAAAAACAATCTCCCTGGTCTAGCACTAGTTAAAAGGGGATAAACTCCCTCGCTGTCTGGTTGATACCAACAATACGCCACTCCGCTAACTAATAGAAGCACCAATATCATCATCGATAATTGGTAGACACGAAATCAACGCCATCAATAATCCTCCAGTAAATTATTAAAACTTTCAGTTGGTTGAGCACCTACCTAAGAATCATAAATTTCCAGGTTCGATACCGGCCCTCGCCAACTTAGCACATGAATGACATAGATTGCGTAATCTGATCTGTGCGCTAAAGTAGAGAGCTGTCGAGAGGTATTGCGCTCTACCTCAGCAAAAAAAACTATCTCCCTGGGAATAGACTCTATAGCTGATCGACTGATATCGACAATAAGCCACTCGGCCAACTTTACTTTTTATCAAAAATGTTTGTTTCTCTTTATTTCATATTTTTTCAGGATTATGCAGTTGGGACTGTGTATGTCAATGTGCAACTATTAAAAAACAAATAAATAAATGAATAAATAAAAAATGAATATGCAATCGTAATAATCACGTAGTTCGTTTTGTGAACTTGAAGTTAAATTAACAAAAAAAGGAAAAAAGGAAAAAAAATAATTAAGAATATTTTTAAAAGTATTAATTTCTTTCACACCTTGTAATTGTTACCACGGAAATTAATTAAAAAATCAACATTGGATGATTTTATTACAGTATTTTTAAAAAACTCTTTTGCATTCCAAATAATTCCTCAGTTTTTTTCTTCTCTTCCTCAAGATATTCATTCAGTTCGTGAGAATACAAATTTGGTATCATCTTCTAAAGCAAACAAAATAAAATACGAAACTAAAAATTAAATACGTCATAAAATCTTAACAAATCGGAAAACATTTTTTGTATTTTTTTTTCTTTTCTGTTTTGACGTGCAACTTTTTCCAAAGCGACCTTCTCCACAAATTTTTTGACTGCATATTTTACAGGAAATTCTTTTTATAGATTAAAGAAAAACACACGACTCCTCTTTCAACAAGAACGGAAAGTTTCCCTTGCAAAGAATCGTCACGTGCCTACAATACATCTTACGCTAAATGTATTTTCCAGCATTCAATATTCCCCGTGTTTAATTCGATATTTTTGAAATTATATAGTAGTTGCTTGGTTGAATTTTACGGGAGCCCAACCATTGCTGGGTTATTTCATGCCGAAGACATTTTGTTTTATTCTTTTTTGTTGGGTATTTAACGTTTTTCAAACACACGCCTCCATATAGATAGTAAATATAATAAGATTGCAGTTGGCCAATCAGTTAGTACCAAAGAAGATGGGATCTGTAAGCCGTGTTTAAATGCCGCCTTATTGGTTTAGTTTAGCATATCAATTCTTATGGGTTATTTAATACCGAAATTTGATTTATTCATAAAGGTTTGATTGTAATCATAACTATTCATAGGTTTGGTTTGTTTGTTTAACGGCATGGGCTATAGAATGCTAATTAATAGTAATTTATAAATGTTTGGTTGTAGTCATAATTAGTTTCAATTTTGCATCTAATTTAAAAATAATACCATTGTTGACTAAAGTTAATAGTTTGCACACAGTTGCTTGTTTGTTTGTTTGTTTTTGTTTTACGGCATATCAACCTCAGTGGGTCATTTAATGCCAATAAAGTTTTCAAATAAATACATTCTTAATGGATAATACAATTTTTTTATGAATACATTTTTTCTATTTAACCCATAGATGGGACCCTAAAGGTACTACCACCTCCGGGTCAGAGTGGACCAGGGAGCATGGTGATGAAGGGGTGCTCCACATTCCCCAAACCCCAAAACTGGAACCTCACCATCAGATAGAGTTTAACGTCATTCCCAGGACATGTAGACCCCCGCAGGCCACCGCCTTCTAGCACCATATGATAAAAAAGGGGTTGGGGCTTGCCATAAGGCAATAGGGTTGGGAGAATCATATAGGTGCTAGGGCTTGACGTGACCAGCCGGTTGATAGGAGGGGGCCTCTCGCCGACCGCCCGTCTAGCCCAAGATAGGGCCAAGTGGAGTATTGCATGTCATGAACTGCTCATCCACCTGGGCTCTATCTTTTTAAGCATCACAGGTCGCCACCCACGGCCAACAGGTGGCCCCATTGGGGGAGTCTTACCCCTCTGCAGAGGTGCAGTCAGTGCATTCTAACGCCCCAGCCGACAGGGCGGGCACACAGTTGCATGATATAAATTATTCTTATATAATACTAGTAATTTATACATAATTATATGATTTCAAATAAAAAAAATTATTTAATGATAATAATCTATTTGCACAATTATGATGTCATGAGCGTGGAGGTGCGTGGTGTAATGGTTAGAGTCGTAGGAAATGGACTCGTCGACCCGAGTACAAATCCTAGACATGGCTGTTTGCATTTCAGATATCACTAATACCCTTGGGAAAGGTATAATTCCATATATTATCCCTCCATCTATGGGTAAATAGTAGGGGCAGACTGAGCTCTTTAACCTTGGATATGTAAACCAGTCTAGAAGACAAACTCTGAATTTCAACCTGTTAAAATCTGCTTTAAGTAATGACCTTTGGAAAGGTATGATCCAATTCTCCTTCCAGCTATGTAAATAGCAAGGAAAGACTGAACCTCTTGAACCACGGCTAGGTAACCGGTCTAGGAGAAGGAAAACTATAAAATAAAAAACCTGTTAATCTTGTTAAACTCCACTTAAGAAGTTTGACCTTATGTCGCAGCCCGCTCGTGCAGAAGGTTGGTAATGTATAATATGATGTCATGTATTCCTGTTTAAATATGAATAATTTATCATCTTCTGAGTACCTGCAAGAAATTCCAGATCAATTCCGAAAGGCCTAAGACCCAAAACACCTTCCAACATAGCAACAACACGCACTACGCAGAAAAAAAGCCCAACTAAATATAGAAGATGAGAACCACCCTAAGGAACCTAGCCTAAACAACGCATACGCCAAACAAAAAACGCTGCAAAAAACAATACCATAAACTCACAACACACTACACAACACTCTACCCGAAGATACAGCCGAAAGCATATCCAAGCTTTTACAGCCACATACCAACAAACACTTTTAAAAAAAAATCTCCACATAAAAAGAAAAACTGTGCAAACTTATAGAAGACCCAATTAAAACACATACCGGAATCGAAGTCACACAGCAAAACAGAGCCCAACAGGACACAGAATATCAAAGACAACACCATCATGAATATATCAAGTCACACCCTCACCGAACATGAAACCACCCTTCTACAAAAGGGCCTCTCATACTGCCCAACCAACCAACTAAACCCCATAGACCTATGCCATGATATGGAAAGTTACCTACGGTTGTAATTATCAATTTCAATTTAATAATAATCTTTTGTTTGTATAGCGTAGTATTGTATAAAGTAGTCCTATCTAATACATTTATGGCAGTTAGTTATTCTTTTGTAGTTCATAGTCTTGAGATTTTTGTGATATAAGGTGTGTGATAGATCTCCGCTTCTACTTATAGATTAGGCGATATCATGTGATATATTCCTTGGCCAATCACTGGCAGTACTCTGAAGCTGATGCAATACTTAATCCACCCTAGTGGTCATAATTACTGCAACGTTCATAGACGACGGACATAGGATTAAATCACTGGACATTTACCAACACGCAGGATAGGACTTATACGCTTATCAAAGATCACCAAAAGGATTCCATAACATAGGACTTTCTTTAAGCCCTTTTTCAACTGGCCAAAAGGATGGTAAACTTAAAAACACTTTAACACTTAGTCATGCCGATGTCGCCTTTTCTACGGAAATTGTAGGATGCAGCATTTCGTTTATTTTTTCTAATTGCATTTATTTCATACACTAAATTGCTAATTGAAGAAATATATCCTCAAATTTCCTTGTCTTTCATACTTCATAAGCTATTTCGTCAAAGCCTTGCAGCTTTTCTACTTTTGATTGTTTTTTAGGAGTTCGTCGTTCAAGTTTCATCGTCCGTAAAGTATCTTGGCTTGATGCTAGTTGGCTATTAATGATTTTTAAGTATTTTTAGGAGGGGTTCCAAGCAAATTCTTGAAGTGTTATTTCAACTTTAGAAGCTTTGATCCCGAAGTGCCTTTCCAATAACTATCTTCATCTACTGTCTCCCAAGCTAAGTGTGCTCGCCTATGTTCTACGGAATTTCTGATTTAATATATTTGATCTTGGATTCTAGCTGTTCTTTTGTGTATGTTTCAGTTCTCTTTGGACTGTCTTATGTTTCTTCACATTGGTGTTGGTTTAGTTTGTTTTATTACGTAGGGATTCTTTTTATGATATCTCGTTTTTCTCTAACTGCTTTTGTCACCTTATGGACCGTATTGGTTTTGATTGGTTTGTATGTATTCAGCTGCTGCTTCTAAATGTCAGTGACAAAGCTATGGTTGCAATTATTTATTTCAATTTAATAATAATCTTTTGTTTGTATAGCATAGTATTGTATAAAGTAGTCCTATCTAATACATTTATGGCAGTTAGTTATTCCTTTGTAGTTCTTAGTGTTGAGATTTTTGTGATATAAGGTGTGTGATAGATCTCCGCTTCTACTTATAGATTAGGCGATATCATGTGATTTTTAGGAGTTCCAAGCAAATTCTTGAAGTGTTATTTCAACTTTAGAAGCTTTGATCTCGAAGTGCCTTTCCAATAACTAACTTCATCTACTGTCTCCCAAGCTAAATGTGCTCGCCTATCTTCTACGGAATTTCTGATTTTAATATATTTGATCTGGATTCTAGCTGTTTTCTTTTGTGTATGTTTCAGTTCTGTTTGGGACTTTCTTTATGTTTGTCACATTGTTGTTTAGTTTAAGTTTTGTTATTACGTAGGGATTCTTTTTAGGTTTACTCGTTTTTCCTCTCTAACTGCTTTTGTCACCTTATGGACTGTATTCGGTTTTTTGATTGGTTTGTATGCATTCGGCTGCTGCTTCTAATGTCAGTGACAAAAAGCTTTCATATCATCAAATTGAAGTATGTCTTTTTCGATGTCTCCTGAGAATATTTAACCTTTTTCTCACAGTTAATGAATAGTGACTGCATATATCAACTCTGTGCTATTGAGAATCAGTCATATCATAGAGATTTAACCTGCTTGCTTATTCTTTGTGATGGACCTCGAGCGTAACTTTAACTGAGAGACATTTGTAAACGGTCGAGACTCCTTCAAAGTTAAGTATGCCTCTCAGGATTAATCGAAACTTAACGGACCTGAATTCCCCACCGTGTCACCCTGCAGAAGAGAAAAATACCAAAAATCAGGGAATTAACCGAAAATTTTATGAAATATTCAGTGTGATATTATTTAATAAATAAAAGATATAATGCACTAGTTATTTTATTCAAAACTTTTACATTTCTCAGGTCAGTTAACTTTGAACCATGTAATCTTTGCAATCTGTGTTATGCCTCATAAAATATTCGTTCAAAGTTAATTGACTGTAAAAAAATGTGAAAGTTTTTAATAAAATAACTGGTGTATTATATATTTATTTATTAATATATCAACAGTGAAAATTTTCATTAAATTCGGTAATTCCTGAATATTGTTTCTTTTTCTTTCGGCGCGGGTGACATATGATGGTGGAATTTAGGCCCATTAAGTTCAGATTTTAACGCCTTTTTTTCTCTATTTATTAATTCTTTTTTGCCCATTCTTTTCTATTCTATTTCTTTCAATGATATATATTTTATAGAAAACTCATTCTTTTTTCCTCGTCTACATTCTCCTAGTATTCGCACGCTTTCTTTATGATGTTAAATCAACCACTGAAAATTTGCATTAAATTTGCTTAATTCCCTGCTTTTTTTTCTTTCGGCGGGATGACATCACGATGGTGAATTTAGCCCTCTCAGTGCATCCACTTTTTTTGTTTAATTAAAATGTTTTCTAGCTGTGCTTTTGAGTTATTTGATTAGGTCGCAGAGTTTACCTCTTTTTCTGAATTTGGGGGTTTGGGATACAAGCCTCTTCTCCTGACCAAATTTGATTAGTTTGCTGCACCATTTCTGTTTGAGGGGTTGTAAAAAGAGTAATTTTCTTTTTTG
>CM042149.1:56335199-56406374 GCA_023376005.1 Doryteuthis pealeii | reverse complement strand
AAAGAGAGATTTTTTTAACAGAAAATGTGTTTTAAATTTTAAAATGAGTACCCGTCAAGAATGAATAAAACAAAAACGTCTTCGGCATGAAATAACCGACAAGGTTTGACATACTGTAAAACTAACCAACCAACGAACTATCAAATTCAGTTTAGTGTCATACGCAGGACACCACTTGAGGGAGTCTTTCGCATCTTTAGAGTATGCAGTCCGCATATTGTAACCCCTACCAACAAGGCGGTCACATGTTGAGTGTGCTCGATCCTTCATGACAGTGTTTCCTTTGTGCCAGACTTAACTAAGCTTGAATAATTTTTATTTTTCGAACTGTTGTCCTCATCTTTATTGTAGTATACATAAACACAATGTTTCGGCCACTGTAAACTGTTCCCGGTGTATCCGAGCATTGTAATGATCCGACCTGGGAAATCATTGACAGTTGATCAAACAGGCGTCGAAGAGCTTTAGAAGATCTCATTCAAATAATGACGTCATTGTTTTTGCACGCCTATCATTCCGATATGTGTCACGAGAAGATTTACAATCATTTAGAAAAAGAAACTGCCAAACTATTCAAAATGATTTCCCAGGCTGGATATGCTCGGATAAATTGCTAACACTAGAGAAAGGCCCGTGAATACAGCGGCCGGAATGTTGTGTTTATACATACCACAATAAAGATGAGTACGACAGTCCGAAAAATCTAAATTATTCAAGCTTAGTTAAACCGAGCAAAAAAAGCTGAACTCTCATGAAGGATCGAACTCACTCAATATGTGAGCACCTGTCGGTGGGGCATAGAATATGCGAACTGTATAGTCTTAAGATGGGTATACACCCCAAGTGGTGTACTGCGTATGACACTAAACTGCATTTGATCGTTTGTGGGTTGGTTGGGTTTTATGGCATGTCAACCCTTGTTGGGCTATTTGAAGACGTTTTGTTTTATTCATTCTTGTTGGGTATTGTGTTTATACATATCACAATAAAGATGAGGACAACAGTCCGAAAATTCAAAATTGTTCACATCAAGCCACATCGCAAAAACACAGGAAAATAATATTAACTAATCTTAATATCTATAAAATATATTTCTATATAAAGAACTGTCTTATGTTAGACTTAGCAGCGATAAACCCTGCTTTGTAAATAGGTAGTGAAAAATACTTAGAAACAGTCGATACTGGAGGTAAAATGAGACCTGTTTGCACAGACAACGAAAAAGCTCAGTAAATCGTAAGAACTGCCTTTGGGGATATAAGTTGCAAAAACTGAAAATATAAAATTGTTTATGCATAGTTGAAAGCAAATTTAGTTGTTTATTCATGGTCAATGAAATTATATGGCTACATATAAGTAAAAAGAAAAACTTGTATAAGTTATATGACTAGTCTATTTCACATAGCACGTAAAATCAGTTGCAGTCGCCAAATGATTGTATTTAGAATTTTTTTGGAAAAAATCTCTCTTGATTCTATTTTTTTTTTTTTTGTAAATTTTCTTTGCAACTTTTTTCCTGAACAGTAGCTAATGCAGTGACATATATTTTGGAAATAAATATTCATAACATGATTTTAGGAAAAAAAAAAGTAAAATTTCAATCTTTTTTTTTACAAAAATTGGTAGCTGCACATATTAAGAATAAGATGGTTTCATTTTTCATTTATGTTTTTACAAGTCTATAAAAAATAAAGATAAATAATTTCATATCTTTCTCGTGGAATATTTTTGCTTTTATTTCTCGCCATTTTCCAGGCTTTTAAGTACCGGCGAGACATACAGAAAATTGCAGCACTGAAAAAACTAACAGAAATAAAAAAGAATCAAAACCAGACAAAACCAAAAAAATAAGTTCATCGAAACGACGTTAAACAAGCTTTTTCGCAATCACCCAATTTCATTCCTGTTTTAGAATTTCTCTTGTAATGCATCGCATACATTATAATATATACTAGAAAAAGTATACACCCACTTGGCGCAAGTCTTTAAGTTTTAATATAATAAAATATTAGATTAGATTAAAAAGACTGATGAAACTAAATATGCACGCATATAAAAAGATTACACTTATTCTTGTTTTTATTTGAATTGGTTTCTATATAGAATTATATATGTATAGATAAAATGGTATGAAAAATACATACTTTGTTAAATTGAATTTAATTTTACAACTTCTACGTTGCTAATATTGCCAATATTTCGATTTCATAAAAAATTCTTCATCAGTGCATAATGATAATTGTAACCATTTTAAAACCATTTTAAACCGGGTTCTTCAATCCGGCTTAAAACATTCACATCTTAAAACGATTACAATTATCATTATACGCTGATAAAGATTTTTGATGAAATTGAAATATTGGCAATATTTGCAATGCAACAATTATAAAAATAGATTAGATTTAACAACATATTTGTTTTTATAACATTTTATCTCTCTCTCTCTCTCTCTCTCTCTCTCTCTCTCTCAATATATATTATATATATAATATATTATAATATATATATATATGTTGTGTGTGTGTGTGTGTGTATTTGGGCAGCATTCTTTCCTTTATACATGTAGAATTAAACAAAAGGTAAAATGTTCTTAGTACTCGGGAACTGAACTTTGGTGGACTTATACATCAATTCCACCCAGACATTAAAAAGTTGGCCAGAAAATTGGAAAAGATCAAAAATAAAATTGTTAAACAGGAGATGTGTATTTTGTTTAATTCTACACACACACACACACACACACACACACACACATATATATATATATATATATATATATAATATATATATATATGTGTGTGTGTGTGTGAAGCTAAGTAAACAAACAAGTGTGTTTATTTTTATATGGTTTTAAGCCGACAATTTTGGGAGGATATGTGCTTAATTGAAGTCGTACCTAATTTTGAAAATTAATTAGTTAATAATTAATGAATTTTAGGCGGGCATATATGTTCAAATGTAAGGCTAAATGAATCGAGAAAACATCAATCCCTGAATGTACATTTCGACCTATTAGGTCTCATCAGCAAGGTTATAGACATGGGAGACTGCTTCGTGTGTGACTCGAAACCTCCACTGTCAAGCTGACAGGCGAAGTATCTAACCGTTACACTAGCTTGCCAATGTCTCCCATGTCTATAACCTTGCTGATGAGACCTAATAGGTCAAAATGTACATTCAGGGATGGACATTTTCTCGATTCGTTTAGCCTTACATTTGAACATATATGCCCGCCTAAAATTCATTAATTAGTAACTAATTAATTTTCAAAAATTAGGTACGACTTCAATTAAGCACATATCCTCCAAATATATATATTATATATATATATATATATAATATATATATTATATATATATATGTATATACACCATCGGATTCATTTCCTTACTAATAACTAATATAAAATTATATATAGGATTGCTTTTAATACATTTGAGAATTTTAAAAATCAACAACACCCAGTAATAATCTATTAAATCTAGATTTCTTAAAACCGGTAGGAAATTATCCACATCTTATGCTATATAAACCCTTATTTCTTCGTGATATATAACACACTTTTCAGGATTCTAAACTCGTTAATAACATGGGCTGTTTTGAGCTAGGCTTTAATAGAGATATCGTTAAGAGATAAGATATTAAGATTACATCGTTAAGAGATAAGATGTTAATTAAAATTACACATCTAATTAAAAATATAACGTAAATATCTAAACGAATTGTGACGTCGATAGGGACGTTGTTTAGATTACAGACACAGTTATATAATCTCCAATATAATAACATTTACTAAGTTTAGCGTAGTATAGCGCAAAACTAAATCGGAGAAAATAATCTTAGAAAGAATGTGTTGCGCCAAAGTTCAAATTGATATCCGCTCAGACGGTAGATCTGAGTAATGAGGAATATTTCTTTATTTTTAATTTTCCCATTAAACTAATAAATTAGGGTTTAGGGTTAGGGTTCTGTTTTTTCTGGGTCACTGGTATACAGAGAGACCCAGAAAAAACAGAACCCACATTATTTATCTATTTTCCCATTAAACTAACCGTAAACCCTAAACTCCAATCCTAACCCTAACTCTAACCCTAAACCCTAATTTTATTTGTTTAATGGGAAAATTAACAGTTTTATTACAAAATTTTGTGGTTCTGTTTTTTCTGTGTCTCTCTGTACTAAACAAAAAGTTCATAATTACTAAAGATTCTACGGGATAGATAGTCTAGACAGCTTTACTGATAAAATGATCCTGTGAATTGCTTATACTTATACGAACCAATAAATCTAAAACGAAATTTTCTACTGTACGAATAATTTTGTAATTTCCTATTTTGCATAATTCGCCTGGCAAATTTGTTGTATTTAACATATTCTTCTGCTGAAAATTGAGTTTTACATTTTTTTGGGGGGTGGGGGGAGGTTTAGGTCAATCGGTAATGTATCAGACTAGCAACCACAAGGTCCCTGGTTCGATACCGACCCTCGCCCACTCAGCGTATGAGTAGCACAGGGATCTGTGCGATAAAGTCAGGAGCTGATGGTAGGTGTGGCCCCATACGTCAGACGACAAAAACTATCTCGCCGGTTTCGCTGATACCGACTTAAGGCCACCCCGACGACTTAAAAGAATTGACGTATAAAAAGAACTGGCACCATTAAGTAAGTAAAATCATCGGTTATGCCTAGAGTCGGTATCACCAATCAGCGAGGGAGTCTATTCCCTTTTCACTAGCGCTAAACCAATGAGATTGTTTTTGCGTCTGAGGTGGGGCACTAAAACTTCCATCAACTCCTCACTTTGCCGCAGATATTCCTGTGCTACTCATACGCTGATTTGGCGAGAGCCGGTATCGAACTAAGAACCATACAGTTTCTAGCCTAGTTGGGAAATGCTTAAACATATTAAACATGAATGGGTGTACGAATAATTTCGTCGTTGACTATGTAATATGTAATCATAGATAAGGATGCGTTAAAATTAGTTGCATTTTCCATGACACAATCGGATTGCGTTTATTATCATTTCTTCTGGTGAAATTAGAATAGTCAGTTTTCTTAATCCTTGTCGATTATTTTTAAGTCTTCAGCCTCGATTTAAAAATCATCTCTTTTTCGCGAGACCATAAAAGAGTAATACAGTAAAGAAAAGGCATTTTCTTTTTCATCTTTCCGAATATAATTCCAGGTAAAACTCTCAGGTATTGTTTATGATTTTATAAAGTGATAACACTGGGGTTTGCTGTAGTAATGATGTGAAAATGGAACAAGAAAGAATGGAAAATCAAATAAAGGAGTGTGGTTTGGTTTTGCCTGTGGTTTTGTGTCTTTAATTGTGGCTGTTTTGTTTGTGTTTGGGTGGAATTGAGATAGCAGATGTTTATTTACGTGCCGACATTTTGATATTATCGTTCAATAGTATACTAGAACACGTGTCGATATACCACGGTATAATAATTTGATTGTTACAAGGTTTGACATATTTACTTAAGAGCTATTGCTAAAGAATCCAATATGTAAAATATATAACAGTCTTGATTTAACCTTTTCATCTTTTATTATGTTTAACTGAAACAGTTTAGCGTTATTGATTCCGCACACTCATCCTCTCTCATCTATCTATAATAATTTGATTGTTACAACGTTTGACATATTTACTTAAGAGCTATTGCTAAAGAATTCAATATGTAATATATATAATGGTCTTGATTTAACCTTGTCATCTTTTATTATGTTTAACTGAAACAGTTTAGCGTTATTACTTCCGCACACGCACCCTCTCTATATATCTTTTTCGAACTCTTTTTATTTCCTTATTATATTTTTATGTGTAGCATGTCCCGTTTTGTCTTTTCTTTCTTTATACTTAAAAAGGGAATGATCTATTATTTAGCTGAGGTGCCAAATAAGAATTCGGTGGATAAGAAACACCAGCTAATGAGATTTTACCCTACTGCATTTTATCATGGACGATTTAGACGGTGTCACATTTAACCAGACGGTCTTGCACGATGATAACGGTCGTACAATTAAGGAACTCGAGTATTATATATATTTTGCAATCTATTTCAATATTTACTACAATCTTTTTTTAAATAGGTCAATATATATCTTCATTCTTTTTTCAGCTTGTCATATAAGGGACCCTAAGGTTATTTCATGCCTAAAGGTCAGGGAATCATGTTCATTCTACATTCCTCATCACATTTTTTGTGTGGGTATTTTTTGTAGGATGGTTGCACACGGTCTCATCGAATACGAATAGTTTTTAAACAAATTTATTTGAGTCATAGTTGGGGCCCTAAAAGGTCCTATAATTTCGGGTCAGTGGACCTGGGAGTAATGTCAGTGAAGAAGTACATCACATTCCCAAGATGACCAGAATAGGAGCGTCATTATCAGATAAATTTTAGTGTCATACGCAGGAGACCACACGTTTTTTGAGGAGGTATTATTCCTCCTCAAGGAATACAGTCGGCGTATTCTTAACTTCGACGACATTGTGAACGCATTTAACGAGAGAGAAAAATGTTGTTCAGTAAATATTTCATCAACTAATTACAATTTATTTGGGTCTTCAGTGTTGTTCTCAATAAAGAAAAGTCCATTTCCCCTGAAGACTTATGATATCTATTCGAGCATTTCGTTGCTCAAAAAAGATAAAATGTTTTGCGAGGAGAAACGAAGTTACCTGAAAGATGCCAGTAGCTAAGCGATACAAAATGGTGGGATTGTTTTTCAAGAAGAAGTTAACCGAAAAATTTTTTTTCGGTTTCTCAATAATTACGTGAGTTTAAATTTGGACACGCCTACAATCAAGTCACATTGAAAACACCGGTTCCCGCTAGATCACCGAAGTTAAGCAGCGATGAGCCTGTTCAATACTAAGTTGGGTGAGTAAGAAGCAGCTGGTTCTACAAGTAACCACATATCTGTTGAGAAATTTTTGTTATAGTTATTTACTAAGCGTAGCTTAGATGTGGCACAAGGCCTGAAGTATGGGGCACCCAATGAGAATCGAACTCACTAAAAATGGTCTGCGAATCTAACCTGCTAACCATTACACCACTTGAGGTGCCCTAGAAATTTTTGTTATAGTTATTTACTAAGCTCAGCTTAGATGTGACACAAGGCCTGAAGTATGGGGCACCCAATGAGAATCGAACTCACTAAAAATGGTCTGCGAATCTAACCTGCAAACCATTACACCACGTGAGGTGCCCTAGAAATTTTTGTTATAAGGTGTGTGTTAAAAGCCCACTTCTATTCATAGACTCGCCGAGAACCATGGGATCAAACTCTCAGCCAATCACTGGCAGTATTCTGCTGCTGATATAATACTTAAACCAACAGTACTGGCCATAATAACTTTCAACCTTCGTGGACGACGGACATAGGATTAAATCACTGGACCTTTATCAATACGCTGGATAGGACTTATACGCAGGATAGGACTTATTCGCTTACCAAAGGATTCAATAACTCAGGACTTACTTACTTTAAGTCCTTTTTAACTGGCCAAGGATAGCATTTAAACTAATTTTATTCGGCATTAAATTACCCTAAAAGAGCTGATATGCTGTAAAACAAAATAACCACATATATATATATATATATATATAATATATATAATATATATATATATATATATATATATACTCGCCTGTTGACTTGAGTTCTCTGGTAAAACAAAATACATCATGTCAGGGTGTATCAATTAAGTGTACGCTTCTGACTGACAGTCTCTGAGGGACGTAAGGGTAAGAAGCTTGGTGTTGCTTCCGGCTAGAGGTTGCAGTTAAAATAGTTGAACCGCACAGTGATGACAGAATGAATTAATGATGAAGCCAAAATATGGTGCAAATCACATTTTTTCCGTTGAATTTGATGGAGATTTAAAACTTTTAAATAATAATAATAATAATACCACAGTTGATTTTAACAAACACAGATGGAAACTTTTCAACTCTCTGAAGATGGACTTTGCTCCGAAAATATTGAGAGAAAAAAAAGGAAAAAAAGAAAATTTAAATAAATATGTTTTTCAACATAAATTGCATTATTTTGCCTTAAAAAAATCTTATTATATATATATTTATATATATATATATATATATATATATATATATATATTAAACAAATTGCTAAACTCTGGCGGCAAGAAGAAAATAGTCTGACAGTAAAAAATATACACAAACTTCACCTGGGGAAAAATGAAAAAAAAAAAAAAAAGAAAGAAAAGAAAGAAAAGACCAAGAGGGTTGTACCAACCGAAAATAATCGATTAATACATGGCCAAAAAGAATTTACACACACACACACACACACACACACACACACACACATATATATATATATATATATATTATATATATATATATATATATATATATACAACCACATACCTTAAAAATATATATATATACAACCACATACCTAAAAGAATATATATATATATACAACCACATACCTAAAAAATGCACAATGTTTACTTCAATACACACACTAACAGCGCTACATACTCACACCTTAAAATAGAATATTTGATGTCATATTTCAAAACCGTCTCCTTTTTTCAAACTTCAGAAATTTTTAAACAGACTGAATAACAAGGATTAACACTCACTTTTCTCATTATTCTGTGATAAATAATTTCTTATCTTATGCCCTGAAGATGATCTAATTAATAGATCGAAACACTGCAGCGTCGGCCAATAAACTCACCACTTAACCCATTTAAACCAGTGTTTTTTCATTTTTCTTGATATATTACACACAACATATATATATATATATATATATATATATATATATATATATATATATATATATATATATATATATATAAACCGCTTTGATTATCTAAAGCTAAAATATAAAATATATATATATGAAAGGGTGATTTAGATATATCTGAATGACTGAATATATTTTATTTAGATATGAACATAGATCAGAGTTCAAAGTTTGAATATTCTACACCTAAAACGGATGTTGTTAGGTATCACTTATCCTGTAACATAACATGAACATTTATCAGCCCAAAAATGGCAGATAGATATTGAAAGACTGAGAAAAGAACACAGAAAGAATGGAAGAGAAAGAACTGACGTGATTTTGAATTTTGCAACCTTAATCTATAACTGAGGAAGGTAAGTAATAACGATAGTAAGTAAATTTCAATCGATCTAGACCACTCAACTCTATTTTCCGTGTCAGTCAACCATTTCTTTCCGCTACAAAAAATTTTACTCTTAAAATTTGAAACGCGGGTTTTTGAATTATAATTGCACCAGTGAAAACACCCGAGGCGGAAATAATGGCCGTAAATCATTGGCAAAATTCCTTGAAAACATTCTATCAATTCCGTTTTTTTTTTCTTTCTTTTAAAAAAAAATTCTAATCAGTAGTTTCTGATAGATTATATATCTCTTACAATTTATTCCACCACTCAAGATGAAACCAGCTTCAAGGTTTTTTGCATGTATGTATGTGTGCATGCGTGGGTGTATGTGTGGCACGTATGTGCGCATGTGTACGCGCATGCGCTATACTGTTTTAGTGATGCATTGCATCATACGTTGACCTGATTCGTTGATTTATATCATAGCCAGTTGTCAATTGGCGACATACAGTTTTCTAAGTTGGTGCAACATGCTAAATATTCCCTACTAAACATCGTTACTGCATCACATAGTAACTAGACGAGTATCCTCATTATTGTTATTTTCAATTCTACCTTTTGGTTGATACTGTTTTTAGACTTTGAATAATTATTCTATAATCTGATTAAAGTGACTCTTTGTCCTTCATTTTAAAAATAATGAATGTCTTGAAAACTATATGTAATATAGGTATAAACTTTTATTTAGAATGAATATATTATACTATATACTTATTCGTTCTTTCTTCTTTTTTCTATTATTCCTATCATTCTTCTCATGCTTTGTGTCTTTCTTCCCTTTTCTTTTCATGCATTCCCCTCTTTCTCTCTTTCATCCTCTCTCTTTCTGTCTTTCATCTCTTTCTTTTGTCTTTCACCCTCTCTCTTTCTGTCTTCCACTCTCTTTCTTTCTGTCCTTCATCCTCTCACTCTTTCTGTCTTTCTTTCTGTCTCTCTTTTTGTCTCACTTTCTCTCTTTCTGTATCTCTTTCTGTCTCTCTGCCTCTCTTTCTGTCTCTTATTCTCTCTCTCTTTCTGTCTCTTATTCTCTCTCTCTCTCTCTCTCTCTCTTTCTGTCTTTTTTCTCTCTGGCTTTCTGTCTTTCTGTCCTTCTTTCTGTCTCTCTTTCTGTCTCTCTTTGTCTCTCTTTCTCTCTTTCTGTCTCCCTTTCTGTCTCTTATTCTCTCTCTCTCTCTTTCTGTCTTTTTTCTCTGTCTTTCTGTCTGTCTCTCTTTTTCTCTCTCTTTTCTCTCTCTCTCTCTCTCTCTCTCTGTGTCTGTCTGTCTGTCTTTCTCTCTCTCTTCTCTCTTTCTCTCTCTCTCTCTCTCTTTTCTTCTCATTCTGTCTTTCTTTCTTTTTCCTTGCTTTCTTCTCATGGTTTCTTTATTTTTCTTTCTTTATTCATTTCTCTTCTTTTGGTTCTTCTTTCTTTCTTTCTTTCTTTCTTTTTTATTTTTTCATTTCTTAATTTCTTTCTTCCTTCCCTTTCTTTCATCGAATACTTCTTTCCGTTATTTTTTTCTTATGATTTTTGCTTTCTTCTTTTATTTTTCATTTTCCTCTCTTTCATTCTTTCTTTCAGTCTTTCTTTCAGGGCATAGAAATATTGTACGAAAATAAAATAAATAGCAAGCTAATGAATGATCAGTTAACTTTAATGGCATAATCAACCCGTCTAGGATTATTTTATTCTTAGAGATTGGGGAATAGCTATCTTGATACATGTGTATTTACATTTTTCTGCAGTTGTTCCTTCAGAGTATTTTGAGAACAATTATATGATACAATACAATTAATTTGATAATCTATTAATAGTGGAGATTCGCTTCCGGTTTTTGTCTGAAACAAAAACTACGTCACTGCTTACGTCACTATACCCGAAATCGTCATAACAGAATAAATACACTCAAAATTTGAGCATGCAACATTAGATAGTTCTCATTGTTTTTTAAAACAAGTTTTAATAGATACATCCCCAGTATCATATATTTATATATAGTTTGTTTTATTTTAATAGATATTCAAAGTTAATTTCAAATTGTTTTTTTTTACTCCTTTAATAAATTTGATGATTTCAGGATTTATGGTTCAAACTATCCGACATCTAATTTTTACCTTTCATCTCCTCAAGCAATATCTTTCAGAAAATTATTTTTACATTTATTTTGCTAGTAACGATAATACAACTAAGTTGTTATAAAGTGACAACAGCAAATGAAACTTACAATACAAGTGGAAGAAACAGACCCAAAGATATTGGCAGAAGAGTCTAAAAATATACCAGAACAGAAGCAAGCAATTCATATAAAGTAGGATCTTGAATGTGAAGGAGACAAATCTGTTTTCGGGACAAAATATGGATAAAGAAAGAACATAACAGAAAAGCCAAATAGATAAATAACATGAAAAAAGAATACAACTAAGCTGAACAATTGAAAAGTTTCAATTATTCCTATTTAACACTAAATATTCTATGGTTTCAAGTAATCCTTTCTACTTAACAAAAGTTATTAGATTAGTTTGCACACACTTCTATGGTTTTTAATCAATGATAATTCTTAGTAAATAATTATAACTATTCCTAATACAAATGATTTAGTTGTATAGTATCAAGTATTTCTATCAAATCTATTAATAATGCAGATTCGCTTCCGGTTTTTGTCTGTAACAAAAATTACTTCACTGCCTACGTCACATTACACCAAATCGTCATAACATAGAATAAATACACTCAAAATTTGAACATGGACAGTCCTCATTGTTTTTTAAAACAAGTTTTAATAAATACATGACTGGTATTATATATCTATATATAGTTTGTTTTATTTTAATACAAATTTAAAGTTTACATTTCAAATTGTTTTGTTTTTTAATCCTTTAATGAATTTGATGATTTTACTTACTTAGGGTACAAACTCGCTGACATTGAATTTTTTACTCCAACCCCTCAGGCAATATGCTTCAAAAATATATTTTTACATCACCTGGAGGGCGTTTTTTAGAATAATTTGTAAACATATCTATGAGACTCTACAATTCTGGGTCAGAGTGGACTTCAGAGTAATGCCAATAAATGGGTACTCCATACACCCTAGATCTTCAGAACTGGAACCTCACCAACCAATGTTGCGTAAGGGCCAATGTCGAGTTGTAGTAGAAGTCGGTAGTAGTAGCTGTAGCTGTCGTTAGCTCGGAGAAACAACATACGAAAGTCATATAGTCCAAAAGGGGTTGTTTCTTTCTAGGCTCGTGGGTTCTTTTTCAGAGAGAGAGAGAGAGAGAGAGAGAGAGAGAGAGAGAGAGAGAGAGAGAGAGAGAGAGAGAGAGAGGGGGGGGTAGAGGTCAAGCTATTATATCGTAAATTACGCTCATGTGCGCTGTTCGTTGCTAGCCTAGACACGTCACCGTGGAACCCCAAGAAACCCACGTCTGTCTCAGACGAAGGCCCAGATGAAAAAGACCGATGTCCTGGGGTTAGAGGCAAATCCGCTTCCGCCCTCCGTAGAAAACCTGGGATTTCCGTTTTTATTTTTAAATCTAGTTCTGGGGTCATTTGTCATTCAATGTCTGGCACCTGTTGAGTGTTTACAATTCCAAACTTAAACCTATTTTTGAAATTATTTTTTCCTTCTCTTTCTCCATAAATCACCAATATACTTTAATGACATACCTTAGAATTAACTTATATAAATAAAATGGATTAGATTAGACCCCAACAGGTATTATCAGTTCAGATGTACTGGTATTAAAGTCTCACTTAACATTTCGCAGGTATCTAGAAGACGAGACTCGTTATCCGATTCATTTTAGTACCATATTTAACGATACGTGATTATGATATGGAGAAATATACTGAACTTGTCTGACCTCGGTCAAGCGGAATTTATATGATTATTGAGGCTTTTGCAATTCAGCCAAAATTAAAGAGGCTGAATACAACACGCAATTTTATTCAATAGACTGTGTCGGACAACACATTAACACATTAAACTCTCGCTAGATAATTGGGATTAGGGTAAATTGAGTTTGAAAGAATGTGTATATATATATATATATATATGGTAGCTGCGGCGCTCCACCTCAGATGCCAAACAATCTCCTTGGTCTAGCTCTAGTGAAAAGGGGATAGACTCCCTCGCTGATTGGCTGATACCGACTTTAGGCCGCCCTGACGACTTTTATATATATATATAATATAATATAATATAATATAATATAATAATAAATATATAAAGGTTTTATATATTTAAGGATATAGGAACAGTCACGACCATTGGTTTTATGCTTGCGTAACCGCAAACATTCGTCAGGTGACGTGGGGGTTTTAAGTCCAAATGCAAGGAAAATCGGAATATATATATAATATATATATATATATATATATATATATATATATATATATATTATAATTAATTAGTTATCCTTCCCCACTTTGTTCCCTTTGTTCTAATAAAATCAGTCCATTAATACTTTTTCTTGTCTTTTGTTGAATGCATTTCTTCGAGTTGCGTCACACATCATGACATCTTCGCGTGCGTGGATCGCGACTTGTCTTTCAAAAATATAACGCTGAACAAATACAGTTACACAACAAAAAAGATTCTATAAAGATTTTCATCTATAAAACATCCATCAATATCTTTACCCCAAGATACATCCTGATGAAGGTTTAAAGAAACCGAAATGTTTAAACATCGATAAATAAATTCATCCTATTTTCGGAATACTTGTTTTATCAAATTTCTCAATATATATATATATATACATATATATATATATAACGACAAAATTATTCGTACACACGTCAATTTCGAAGATTTTTTCAATTTTTCAGAATCTAATGTCTGTATGATGCCAGGTAGTTTATATGTCAGTATGCAAAAAAAGAAAAAATAAAAAAATATAAAAAATAAAAACAAATTTTTAAGGTATTTGTATGCACAATACAAAAGAAACAATTTTTCGTACAATAGAAAATATCGTTTTAGATTAATTGGTTCGTAAAAGTGTTACAATATTATTTCATAGTTCCAGAATTCTAGACTATTTATTCAAAAGAATAGTTGTGGTAATTCCAGTAATATATAACAAATATCTGTTATCAGATCAAAAGATAAAGATGCGGAGGCGTATCTATCAATATAAAGGCGAGAAGATTCGACCCGACAGACAGAGACGATGCCAGTATATAACATTTCCTCCTAAAGAACATAGTGCCAACATTAAAACATTTACTGTGTGAATAGTTGTCTTTTCGCGGGGCACCCTTTTTATATATCTATTCATTTTTTTTCTTATTATATATATATATATATATATATATATATATATATATATATATATATATAATAAGAAAAGAAATGAATAGATATATAAAAGAGGTGCCCCTTTTTCGAGGAACAAATGTTTTTACTATAGAAATGCATATTCGAGAAGAAGAAGAAGAAGAAGAAGAAGAAGAAGAAGAAGAAGAAGAAGAAGATAGATAGATAGAAAAAAAGAAGAAGATAGATAGATAGATAGATAGAAGAATAGAAAAAGAACAAGAAAATAAAATAGAATAAAATAAAATTTCACTCCTGATGAAGGTCGAATCTTCTCTGTGTGCGAAATATTTTCACACTGATGAACTGACCGAAACACATGTGTAAGTGATATTGATTAAATTCATCTTTTATTATCCATTCTATTTCTTTCTTTTCTTTATTCATTCTTCCTCATATATATATATATATATATATATATATATATATATATATATATATATATATATATATATTATATATATATATATATATATATATATATATATATATATATATATATATATATATTATCATCTTATATATATATATATATTATCATCTATATATGTATATATTATCATCTATATAATATATAATATATATATATATATATATATATATATATTATCATCTTATATATATATATATATATATTATCATCTATATATGTATATATATATCATCTATATATATATAAGATATAATATATATATATATATATATATATATATATATATATATATATATATATATATATATATATATATATATATATACTAAATCCATTTTGTATTTCTCAATCAAAAAGATAAGGAAACAGAATTGTTTTTCTTCCGGTGTGTCTCTAAAGGAATTAATTTCTTATTTGTCTTATAATTCTTTGACGTTTAATGACAGACAAAGGTGAATTTAGTTATTATCAATTCCTGTCAAATTGATTGCCTTTCTGATTAATAGGTTCTTCCTATTAATACATCAAAATGATCGATAATTCCAAGATAGAATTCTTATTATTAGATTTTTTTTTCATTTTGTCTTTTATGGTTCTTTCATTTTCTCTTAGACAATTTCAACCAAAATGAAGTCTTATTATTAACCATCCCAAGAATCCCTATGCTTTCTTTTGGCTTGTAAAATGAACACGGCAACCCGAGTTCAAAACCTGGACGAGGCTCTATTTTTTATTTCAGATAGCGCTAATAACCTTGGGAATTATATGAAATCAGCTATTATCACTCCAGCTATGGGTTAATAAAAGGGCAGAATGGGATATTTAAACTTAGTATGGCAACTGATCATGGAGAAGGAAATCTCTGAATACTCTGTATCACATCCTCACTTTACCGCACAGATCCCTGTACTATTCATACGCTGAGTTGGCAAGGGCCGTTATCGAACCAAGAACCTTGTGATTTCTAGCCGAACACTCTACCGACTGAGCTATACCATATTTAGTTAAATAGGTGCAATCTTTTGTCTACACATGGTTTCAATTCTTTCAAGTCGCCGAATGGATGATATGATATCCGGCCGGAATAATAAATTAGCCATAACTAATTTGTTCCCTAGTAATTTCGGTCTCACCATGGGCCATCATCGGGGGGATGTGTATAATTAAAAAACAATACAACTTTGCAAGTATTCTATATATACTGGTGCTATGTAGTAGTGTTTTTTTTAAAATGTGGTTCTATAAGTACCAGAAGTAGTTAAGGACATTTAAGTCAATTGGTAGAGGATTTGAAATTAATTTTATTGAGGCTGGAAATTTTATATCTAATGTGTAGGGCTTCAAGAATTTGTAGTCTCTGTTTGATATATTGATGTTCTACATGGAGGCACGTGGTGTAATGGTTAGAGTCATAGGAAACGGAAGAGTTAGCTAAATACATGTAACTGATTTTGACAATTTCAAACATAATTAATTATTATTCTTAACCCTACCGAGCTACCTATTCTTTTGGCTTGTAGAATTTAAGTAAGATTGTTAAGTATCTGGCCGCCATCCTTGGCCAGTTGTAAAGAACTCAAAGTAAATAAGTAAGCAAGTCCTGAGTTATAGAATCATTTGGTAAGTGAATAAGTCCTGGGTAATATAATCCTACGTTCCGTCGTCCACGAAGATCCAAGTAGTTATGATTAGGTATGACCAGAACAGCCAGTATAAATAATAATATCAGCAGCAGAATACTGCCAATGGTTGGACGAGAAGTTGGTCACATGGTTGTCGGCGAGTCTATAAGTACAAGTGGCCATCTGGTACGCACCTTATATCGGGAAAAAAAACTAACAAAGATTAAATAAATATGTGTATTATTTGGATTATTCGGACTATTGTCCTCATTTTTATTGTTATCTGCACAATGTTTCGGCCGATGTTTTCTCCAATCTTCTTCAGGTATTTCTTGTCTGAGTCGGAACCCCTTCCTCGAACTCGGAAACCCCGTCCTCGAGAACCTTTCCGTCGTAATTGAGAGCCTTCACGGTAAACCTTGTACAGATAACAATAAAAAGGAGGACAATAGTCTGAATAATCCAAATTATCAAGCCTCATCTAAAAAGATTAAGAGAAAATATGTGTGTATATACAAGGTTATCTATCGTCTATTTTACAAAAATGAAAATAACACATATATATCACTTTATAAGATATATTTAGCAAAATCACATGAAAATATCTTGAAATACTATAGATTATATTTATTCAAATAAGACCCCATCGGCTTCAGACGAAGCAGACTCTTACGGCCTCAGACAAGGAGCAGAGAAAGGAGACCCCAAATACCATTAACGTTCTTTGGACGTCAGATAAACTTCGCTAGCTTCCTGAAGGAAAGATACTCGAAGACGAATATTTTCTGGAGCACCTCGAGACCCAATGAAATAGCTACCATTCCCCTACAACCCTCGAAGTACATGGTATGGACTGCAATCTTAAGTAGAGGAATTATCGAACTATTCTTCATCTAGTAATCTGGCGCGACAGTCACCAAAGAGCGGTAGGTTGGGTTCCTCAAAACCTTCAAGAGTGAACTGCTGAAACTGTACCCATGCCTTTATGAGGAAGATCTGGCTCCAGCAAGATCGAGCAAGCTCACCCCCCCCCAACTTTTCCTTAGATTTGCTGAAAGAACTTTGGTGGCCGAGTGATTAGTCACTAGACTGATTTTTAGTGAGCACTTCACAACTTAGACATTAGCGCACAATATTTATTTCTCAGGTGATTCCATAAAGACAGTGTACAAAGGCAGACCTAGGACCACCAGGGAACTCAAGGAAATCATCAGGGAGGCGTTCAGAGTTATTACTAGGTCGCTTTGTAAGGACGTCATGGAAAAATGTTGTGCTGCGCTCAAAGAAATGCGAAGAACTAAATCGAAGTCATTTCGAACATATGCTGTAGAATAAAGATGAAAAGTCTTTAGTATCTCATATCTTAATGTGATGTTTTAAACATGTAATGGGCATAGCCTGTGCTGTCCACAAGAGACCCGGATGGCACAAGACGTAATTTGCATGGCAGGTGGGCGAGCCGTAATAAAAACGGAAACGAAATGAGGGGCGGTGATAGTGGTAAAATTAGGTACGAAGGACAACTACTGTGAGTGTTGAGGCAGAAGGACTACCAGGCGAATGGGATTACCTTGATGGCAGAGGGTTTCGGGAAAGGGATTACTGTTTGATTGAAAAGACTCAAGTTCAATTTTTTTTTAAAACAATAAATAATTTATGACCAAAGTTGGATTGAATTCTAGCTGAAAATTAAGAAATGGGATCCATCAGAATTTTTTGGTTACTGTGTATATATAAAAATTAAAAAAAAAACATTCGTCGGAAGAAAATCTTGACAAACAGAAGTTTGTAAAAAATAAAAATCAACAAGGTTTGTTGAATGATGTTTTTTCATTTCTCTTTCTAAAAATATCATCTTTCAAAACACCTTGTTTATTTCATTTTTTTACAGAATTCTGTTTGTCAAATATATATATATATATATATATATATATATATATATATATATATATATATATATATATATTAATTGACATCACTAATTGGTTCCTGTGAACTCTCGGTTCGTTCAAACTGACGCAAATCAAGAGATTCCTATTCGTGTAGATTAATTAGGTTCCAATTATTTCGTTCCGGCTTCATGCATTAAAATAATCTATAATAAACAAGTTTCTTCAAATTGACGATGTAACGCAAAAAGGTCAATTATTAATAGGAGTAGCGAAATTCAAGGAATTTGTTACTTTTTCTGTTTTTACCCTAACTAAGCGACTGGAGAATAAACTAGATGGGAGCTGCTACAGAATGCCGCGGGTGATCTTGAACAAGACGTGGAAACAACACCCTACGAGAAAACAGCTGTACGGTCACCTGCCACATATCACCCAAACCATCCGAGTAAGACGGACAAGACACGCGGGACACGGCTGGAGAAGCAAGGACGAACTCATAAGCGACGTCCTACTGTGGAAGTCAACACATGGACACGCCAGTGTGGGCCTACCAGCAAAGACGTACATAGATCAGCTTTGTGTGGATACATGATGCTGCATAGAGGACCTCCCGAGAATGATGAGCGATAGGGACGGATGGAGAGTGATTGTCATGGATATCCGTGCTGACAGCGCGACATGATGATGATGATGATGATAATGGACTCTCTCGTCGATTTCGACGCATGAGGGTTCATCCAATGAACAATCTACACAGTGTTTTGTTTATAGTGTTGAAAGCTTGTGTTGGACCATCTGCATTTTTGGCACAGTCGATAGGAAATAATTGGTGCACAAGGAATGCTACAAAACCAAGCGACGAGTTTTATTGTTATAACATTTGTATCGTAAGGTTTTACTTCTTTAAATTTAATTTTAAAGTTGAAATATTGTAATATAACTCTGTCGTTTTGTACTCAGACCACCATATTTTACTAGTTTAAAATGGTTTAACAGTAATGTCTAATTAGTAATACTAGCAAATATATACACCCTTCAGGTGCAAGTATTTAAGTTTTAATGTAATAGAATATTTTATCAAATTAGAAAGGCTAATGAAACTAAATAAGAATGCAGATAAAGATTTGAAACGGAGGGGATATAATCGAAGAATAGAACAACTGAAACATACTCTTCCATCACTCCCGTCTTTGACTGCTAATTTTTCATAATTTAACTATTTAGTTAAAATAGGAAGTTAAGAATAACATTTGATATTTCTTCTTGTTAATGGATTTCTGTTAAGATTTATCTCTGATATTTTTGCTCGTATTCATTAAGATAAAACCAAACAATTAGAAATGTATAATACTAAACACATATTTATTAGAATCAAATTTTTAAAATCAATATGCAAATTAACTTTCCCGTTCACACTGTAAACCGCTATTTTATTGCATAAATAAATACTATTGCATGTCATTAGCATGTAGATCCGGCCCACGCCGGGGGTCCAGTGGCTTCGGCCCTGGATCTTTACGAGTTAATAGCGTCGATCCCAGGGGGCTATCCCCCCAGGCAACACCTGCCCCCTTGATTTAAAGGGGCAGGGCTGGGTTTATTGCCCAGTGCCTGAGGTGCCCCCTTTGAGGGGGAATGCCGACGGGATCGACGCAATTTTTCACCTGCCACTCCATGAGCTTCGGCTTGTGGGTGGTCCCACGTTAATAGGGACTTTGTGCCTGACCCGTACAAGTGGGGTACGCGGTAAACACTATGTAGTTTCGGCCCTCGGGCTGGGTTTGCTGTAATTAATAGCGTCTATCCGAGGGGGCTATTCCCCCAGGCAATACTTGCTCCTTCGATTTAAAGGGGCAGGGCTGGGTTTATTGCCCAGAGCCTGAGGCGGCCCCTTGAGGAGGAATGCCGAAGGGATCAGCGCATTTGTGGCGGGTGCGAATTAATAGGGCCTTGTGCCTAACCCTTACATTAATAGGGCCTAACCCTTGCACGTGGGGTACGTGGTAAATATCTAGCATGTAGATATGGTTAACAGTATTAATAAAGTAAGCAATTTTATTAATAACTGAGGTTTAGATAAAAATAAAATTATGGAGAATGGCACGTAAATTACAAAGGTAATTGTGACTTGAGTAGTGATATAGTTTTGGTTACAGACAGACAGAAAAACACACAATCTCCATTATAATAAGATTCTATCAGAGCAATAATCTTAAAATAAATAAATCAATTCCCACTCCAATTGTTACATTAATGATAATAGTTTTGTATGCGCTAATTCTGATTTTTAATAATCTAAATTCTCGATATAAATCTGAAATGCTAATTATGATATTTTAATCCTTCCTTAATGGAAGGGATCGGATTAGCTCAGACGGTAGAGCATCCGCCAAGGAATCGCAGGGTTCCGGGTTCGATACCGGTCACCACCATCTCAGAACATGAGTAGCACAGCTTGAGTAATCTGCAGTAGAGTGGTGGGCTGCCGGTCAGTTTGGCGCTCCACCTCATCATGAAAAAACAATCTCCCTGGTCTAGCGCTAGTGAAAAGGGGATAAACTCCCTCGCTGTCGGGTTGATACCAACAATAGGCCACTCCGCTAACTAATAGAAGCACCAATATAATAATCGACTGTTGGTACAACGAGAAATCAACGCCATCAATAATCCTCAAGTAAATTATTAAAACCTTCAGTTGGTTGAGCACCCACCTAAGAATCACAAGGTTTCAGGTTCGATACCGGCCCTCGCCAACTCAGCACATGAATGATATACATTGTGTAATCTGATCTGTGCGCTAAAGTAGGGAGCTGACGGGAGGTATTGCGCTCCATCTCAGCAAAAAAAATCTATCTCCCTGGGGATAGACTCTATAGCTGTCCGACTGATATCGATAACAAGCCACTCGGCCAACTTTACTTTTTATCAAAAATGTTTGTGTTTCTTTTTATTTCATATTTTTTCAGGATTATGCAGTTGGGACTGTGTATGTCAATGTGCCGCCATTAAAAAAATAAATGAATAAATGAATGAATCAAAAATGAATATGCAATCGTAATAATCACGTAGTTCGTTTTGTGAACTTGAAGTTAAATTAACAAAAAAAGGAAAAAAGGAAAAAAAATAATTAAGAATATTTTTAAAAGCATTCATTTCTTTCACACCTTGTAATTGTTACCACGGAAAGTAATTAAAAAATCAACATCGGATTATTTTATTACAGTATTTTTAAAAAAACTATTTTGCATTCAAAATAATTCCTCAGTTATTTTTTCTCTTCCTCAAGATATTCATTCAGTTCGTGAGAATACAAATTTGGTATCATCTTCTAAAGCAAACAACATAAAATACGAAACTAAAAATTAAATACGTCATAAAATCTTAACAAATCGGAAAACATTTTTTGTATTTTTTTTTCTTTTCTGTTTTGACGTGCAACTTTTTCCAAATCGACCTTCTCCACAATTTTTTTGACTGCATTTTTTACAGGAAATTCTTTTTATAGATTAAAGAAAAACACACGAATCCTCTTTCAACAAGAACGGAAAGTTTCCCTTGCAAAGAATCGTCACGTCCCTACAATACATCTTACGCTAAATGTATTTCCCAGCATTCAATATTCCCCGTGTTTAATTCTATATTTTTGAAATTACATAGTAATTGGTTGGTTGAATTTTACGGAAGCCCAACCATTGCTGGGTTATTTCATGTCGAAGACATTTTGTTTTATTCATTCTTGTTGGGTATTCTACTTTTTTCAAGCACGCGCCTCCATATAGATAGTAAATATAATTTGACCAATCAGTAAGTACCAAAGAAGATGGGATCTGTAAGCCGTGTTTAAATGCCGCCTTATTGGTTTAGTTTAGTACATCAATTCTTATGGGTTATTTAATGCCAAAATTTGATTTATTCATAAAGGTTTGATTGTAATCATAACTATTCATATATTTGATTTGTTTGTTTAACGGCATATAACTTTCTCATGGGCTATTCAATGCTGAAATTTGATTAATTTATAAATGTTTGGTTGTAGTCATAACAAGTTTCAATTTTGCATTTGATTTAAAAAATACCTTTGTTGCCTCAAGTTAATTGTTTGCACACAGTTGCATGATATAAATTATTCTTATCTAATACAAATAATTTATACATGATATGATTTCAAATAACAATTTTTATTTAATGATAATTATTTGTTTGCACACAGTTATATAAGGGCATGTGCGTGGAGGTGTGTGGTGTAATTTTTAGGGTCGTAGGAAATGGACTCGTCTCCCCGAGTTCACATCCTAGACATGGTTTTTTGTATTTCAGATATCACTAGTACCTTTGGGAAAGGCATGATTCCATATATTATCCCTCCATCTATGGGTAAATAGTAGGGCATACTGAGCTCTTTAACCTTGGATATGTAACCAGTCTAGGAGAAGGCAAACTCTGAATTCAAACCTGTTAAAATCCGCTTAAGTAATTGACCTTGGAAAAGGTATGAATCCAATTCTCCTTCCAGCTATGGGTAAATAGCAAGGAAGACTGAACTCTTGAACCATGGCTAGGTAACCGGTCTAGGAGAAGGAAAACTATAAATACAAAAACCTGTTAAACCTGTTAAACTCCACTTAAGAAATTGACCTTATGTCGCAGCCCGCTCGTGCAGAAGGGTTGGTAAATGTATATATGATGTCATGTAGTCCTGTTTAATATGAATAATTTATCATCTTTCTGAGTACCTGCAAGAAATTCCAGATCATTCCGAAAGGCCTAAGACCCAAAAACACCTTCCAACATAGCAACAACACTCACTACCAGAAAAAAGCCCAACTAATATACAAGATGGGAACCACCCTAAGGAACCTATCCCTAAACAACGCATACGCCAAACAAAAAACGCTGCAAAACAAATACCATAAACTCAACAACACACTACACAACACTCTACTCGAAGATACAGCCGAAAGCATATCCCAAGCCCTTAGAGCCACATACCACAAACACTTCAATACATTTAAATCCTCCACATAAAAAACAAAAAAATGAGCAAACTTATAGAAGACCCAATCTTAAAACACATACCCGGAATACGAAGTCACACAGCAAAACAAGACCCCAACAGGACACAGAATATCAATGACAACACCATCATGAATCTATCAAACCACACTCTCACCGAACATGAAACCACCCTTCTTCAAAAGGGCCTCTCATACTGCCCAACCAACCAACTAAACCCCATAGACCTATGCCATGATATGGAAAGTTACCTACGGCTGCAATTATCTATTTCAATTTAATAATAATCGTTTGTTTGTATAGCGTAGTATTGTATAACGTAGTCCTATCTAATACATTTATGGCAGTTAGTTATTCTTTTGTAGTTCTTAGTGTTGAGATTTTTGTGATATAAGATGTGTGATAGATCTCCGCTCCTACTTATAATTATGTGATCATGTGATCTATTCCTTGGCCAATCACTGGCTGTACTCTGAAGCTGATACAATACTTAACCCACCCTACTGGTCATAATTACTGCAACGTTCATAGACGACGGACATAGGATTAAATCACTGGACCTTTACCAATACGCAGGATAAGACTTATACGCTTATCAAAGGATCACCAAAGGATTCCATAACATAGGACTTTCTTTAAGCCCTTTTCAACTGGCCAAGGATGGCACTTAAACACTTTACACTTAGTCATGCCGATGTCGCCTTTTCTACGGAAATTGTAGGATGCAGCATTTCGTTTATTTTTCTATTGCATTTATTTCATACACGAAATTGCATAATTGAAGAAATACATCCTCAAATTTCCTTGTCTTTCATACTTCATAAGCTATTTCGTCAAAGCCTTGCAGCTTTTCTACTTTTGATTGTTTTTAGGAGTTCGTCAAGTACATCATCCGTAAAGTATCTTGGCTTGATGCCTAGTTGGCTATTAATGATTTCTTAAGTATTTTTAGGAGGGGTTCCAAGCAAATTCTTGAAGTGTTATTTCAACTTTAGAAGCTTTGATCCCGAAGTGCCTTTCCAATAACTAACTTCATCTACTGTCTCCCAAGCTAAGTGTGCTCGCCTATGTTCTACGGAATTTCTGATTTAATATATTTGATCTTGGATTCTAGCTGTTCTTTTGTGTATGTTTCAGTTCTGTTTGGACTGTCTTACGTTTCTTCACATTGGTGTTGGTTTAGTTTGTTTTATTACGTAGGGATTCTTTTTATGTTATCTCGTTTTTCTCTAACTGCTTTTGTCAACTTATGGACTGTATTGGTTTTGATTGGTTAGTATGCATTCGGCTGCTGCTTCTAATTGTGCAGTGACAAAGCTTTCATATTCATATTACCATTTAACCTTCTTTCTTACAGTTAATGAATAGTGACTGCATATATCACTCTGTGCTATTGAGAACCAGTCATATCGTAGAGATTTACCTGTTTGCTTATTCTTGTGTGGACTCGAGCGTAACTTTACTGAGACGATTTTGTAAACGGTCGATACTTCTTCAAAAGTTAAGTATGAGACATACATCAGGGTTAAATCGAACTTAACGGACCTAAATTCCACTATCGTATGTCACCCTGCCGAAAGAAAAAAAATACCAAAAATTAGGGAATTAACCGAATTTAATGAATTTTCAATGTTGATATATTAATAAATAAAAGATATAATGCACTAGTTATTTTATTCAAAAACTGTTACATTTTTTCAGGTCAGTTAAATTTGAACCATGTATCTTTGCGAATCTGTGTTATGCCTCAAAGAATCGTTCAAAGTTAACTAACCTGAAAAATCTAAAAGTTTTTAAATAAAATAACTGGTGCATTATATCTTTTATTTATTAATATATCAACACTGAAAATTTCATTGAATTCGGTTAATTCCTTGAATTTTGTTTTCTTTTTTCTTTCGGCGGGGTCACATACGATAGTGGAATTTAGGTCCATTAAGTTCGACTTATAACCTTTTTCTTTCTCTATTTATTATTTCTTTTTTCCTTCTTTCTATTCTATTTCTTTCAATGATATTTATTTATAGAAAACTCATTCTTTTTCCTCGTCTACATTTCTCCTAGTATTCGCACGCTTTATTTATGATGTAAATCAACACTGAAAATTTCATTAAATTTGCTTAATTTCCTGATTTTTTTTCTTTCAGCGGGATGACATACGATGGTGGAATTAGCCCTCCCAGTTCATCCACTTTTATTTATTAAAATGTTTTCTAGCTGTGCTTTTGAGTTATTTGATTAGGTCCATAGTTTAATTTCTTTTTCTGATTTTGGGGGTTTGGGGATACAAGCCTCTTCTCCTGACCAAATTCGATTAGTTACTCACCATTTATGTTTGGGGGGTTGTAAAAAGAGTATTTTCTTTTTTTTCTTTTTATCGGGGTTGTCTTTTTGAATATTCATGTATCTCTAAATGATCAGAAGAAGTCTTATTCTAAATCCCGTACAGAACTGAAATATCGGCTGAGTATGTTTTCCCTTTTCACTATTGTCTTTTGTTGTATAGTGAGCATCTCGAAAGTTCTGAAAGATAAGGTTGTCGAAGAAAGTTACGAAAACAAAGAGATGAAGATGTTCTCCTTATCAAGAAAGTAAAAGGCAGACCCGTGGTAACAAAAATATCCCACTCGCGTTCATTTCTGTTGTTAAAAATTATTTTTTGACCGATATCATAAAAGATGTGAATTGGTTTCTAGTCGACTGAAGAAATATTCATTTTAAAAATAAATTATACCCCCCTCAATGAAGAGGGGTTATTTAGCGTAGTCCCTAAAATTAGGTCAGGGCTTGAGGCTGTTTTATTGATTCTTTCCAATAATTCCCAAGTTGCTTATTTAATCACTTCTCGTCTCTACAGCGAGATTTTCCGTGATCGACATTTTGCCGAAGGTGTCATAGTCAGCTACCCGGGTTGTTGGTGGGAGGAGGCGGTCACCACTGCATTACGCCTTGAAAAAAAAAAGGTACGCATTGAACTCTTCTCTTTCAGCTAGGGGTCAAATAGTAGGGTAAAGTAAACATCCCATTCTTGGCTGGGATCCAATCTAAAAAAATTTTTTAAAAACCTGGCGACTGCGGCTTTAGAATGCACATCTACAGAGGGGTAACAAAACAAACCCTCCAGTGGGGCCACCTGTTTGTCGTGGGTGGTGTGGACGAGCAGTTTCCCAGCCCCCACGAACGAAACGAGTCTGGATATGTGTGGCCTGCGCGAGGGGGAGGAGTGTGGTGAGTGACCATGGAAATTGAACTCGTCACGTCTTCGTTGCTGAAATGCTGGTGAAATTCCGCACGAGCATCGCAGAGTGGCCCAGATGTGGAGTCTCGTCGTGAGGATTGACGCGTGCTGATGAATGTCGAACGTGCAATTCAGAGTGAGGAGCCCGGATGAAACACAGCAATGGGATATTTAAGGATCTGCCCTCCCAGATCGGGGAGAAAGTCTGCAGGAGCATTTTGGCTGTCGAAACGAGTGGAAGAGAGGATATATTTGGATAGTGCTAGTGAGAAGACGAGAACTGCTGGGAGAGCAAAGCAATTACGACGACTACGACTGTCTGATAATCTGAAGGTCCCTGGTTCATTCCCGGGTTTCGGCACCACTGATAACCTGAAGGAAGCAGTTTGCTAAAGGTGGCGACCTGTGATTCTTAAGGAAAGAAACCTAGTGACTGAACAGTCGATAAAATGCAACACTTCACTTTGGACATTATTAAGGTTATCATTGTTACATAATTTATGCGGTTGCATAAGATCATTGTCAATCCCCTGTATTTCTAAAGGGGTGGCCCTTTTCATATCACGGGCGGGACTTTCTATTGAATAGTACAGAAAGCCCGCGAAATAAGTGAAGTCACGTGGGACCTAGTTGGGTCCTCAGTTTCAGTTGGATGTCAGGCAGAGAAGATGTCCTGCCTTAACTGGAACTCACTGCATACGCGCGCTATGTTAGTTACATGAAATGTTTAGTTAAGTAAAATAATAAGTAAATAAAAGCTTTAAAAAAATAACCTGGTTTTGCGGTTGGTAATGTCTTGGTAACAAGACTGATCTAGAAGAAGAAACGAGTTAAGTGCGACCGACCACCCAAGACGAAGTCCAGACGTTAGAAGAGACCCTAGAAGAACTTAAGATAAAAAGATGTCAGAAGAAGAATAGAAGAAAGTAATATAAGAGGTATGCAACATTATTAAGGATACCTCCGATCAACTGGCATGGCACATCAAGCCATAGAACCTATATGATTGTCCCAACCATACTGCACTTATTGTAAATCCCAACCCTTTTTATCATATACCTATAGAAATATTTAATCATTCCATCTGTTGGTTGGTTGGTTGGTTGGTTGGATTTACGGCTTGTCAACCTGTCTACCCTTGTTAGGTTATTTCATACCGAAGAAGTTTTATTTTAATCATTCTTGATGTGTATGGGTATTCAAATTTTCAATTTTAAAAAAACATTTGTTAAAATCATTTTTTATATTTAACCCATAAATGGGAACCTAACAGGTACTACCACTCGGTGGACCTGGGAGTAATGGCAATGAAGGGGTAATTTGTAACTTCACCATTCCTTCTGTCAGCAAGCTGATAGATGCCACGTTTGTAAAATTCTTGTTCAACCTAACACAAATGTGCGATAAAACGATGGCTGAGGGTATGATGTTAAATTCTATCTGATGTTGATGTTCCAATTCTGGAACTCGCGGGGATTTGGAGCACCCCTTCCTTACCATTACTTCCATGTTCACTCTGACCCGGAGTGGTGGTACCTATAAGGGTCCCATTTATGGGTTGAAAAGAAAAAAATTGTTTAAAAATCTGATTTTAAAAAATGGAGTTAAACGTGAGTACCTATCAAGAATAAAAAAAAGTCTTCTATTTCTCGGAATTTTTTTTTTTTAGATGAGGCTTGATAATTAATATTATTTGGATTATTTGGACGATTGTACTCATCTTCATTGTTATCTGTACAAACGTTTCGGCCGATGTGCCCTCCGGACTTCCTCGGATATTTCTTGTCGGGCTCGGGAAACTTCTTGTCGTAATCGGGAGCAATCACGGAACTTTGAACCTAACCCTTTATTCAATCCACGAGAGTATCCTGTTCTCATTCCGCTAACCATATCTGGGGTATAGGTGTTAAGATGTGTTAATTATTATTCTATGTTACTGCTGCCCCACGCCAGAATTGAACCTGCAGTCTAGAGATAACTGTCACTTCAAACTGTCTTACTCCTTTATCCATTAAGTTATGCGTCCAAATAATAATAAAAATGTCTTCGGCATAAAATAAACCAACAAATGCTGACATGCCGTAAAACAATTCTAAAACACTGAATTCAAAATCAGGGGTGGTTGGAAATCTTAAGACATGAAAAAATTCTGGTGGCAACATGTTCAGATAAAAAAGGGGGGATCGGGTGGAAACTGGTCATTCTCTTCATGACCCACACCCGAAAAATAGTATGCTGCAAAGTGTAATATAGTTCCAGCCACCACCACCAGTGAACCTTGTGTCCCGACGACAACGGATAAATCACAGGGTCTTGCAGGGTAGGTGCGGGACATGGGCATACTCTTGTGTCAGGATTCTTTGACAGGAGTCGATCATTTAATGAGTTACTGATAGAACGAAAAGTAAAAACTTAAATTTCGAAGCTAGCTAAACCCTCGTCGATTCGTTTGGGTTAGCTACGATTTTGAAACACAACGTCCTTCATTGACTCGAAAATACCAGTTCCCTGTTTTTGAGCTAGGTACAGAGTGGTTTTGTAACACTGATAAAAAAAGGGTGAGTGGTATTTTTCTGTGACTACGTGTCTGACATTTTCCTCTTCCTGTTGTGATGTCGCCATCATTTCTTCATCTCATTGAAACCCTGCAATGCCACATAAAACCACAGAAGATGCAACCCAATGCCCAAGGGAGCGTATAGGAACCAATGCCCCGAGATAATCGGCTTTACTGGAAGATTAAATTGCAATCCCCGGATCAAGCAATGCAGAAATATACGTTGGCTCAATCGGAAAAAATTCACAAAATGCCTTCTACGATTTAAATAAAGTATCGTTTAAGATTTCCACTTGGTGATGGATTTCTACAAATGTCCCAAGAAACTAGTGAGGTTTAGTTAGAATTTTAATACTTATTCGTTTATGAACGAATTTATTCAAGAATTATTCAAGAGAAAAAATTTCTATGATCTGCGGATCGGAGTGCCTAAATCTGATCGTCGTTAGATTGTTTATTGTTTGGTTTCACACAATGTAAACCCTTGTTAGGTTATTTAATGTTGAAATATGTTATTTTTAAACCATTCGATTTTAATGGTGTATATATATATATATATATATATATATATAAAAGTAAAGTCGACGGGGCGGCCTAAAGTCGGTATCAGCCAGTCAGCGAGGGAGTCTATCCCTTTTCAATAGCGCTAGACCAAGGAGATTGTTTTAGCATCTGAGGTGGAGCGCCACACCCACCATCAGCTTCTTACTTACCGCAGATCCCTGTGCTACTCATTATCCACGGTATCAACATAGGAACCTTGGGTTTCTAAGCCAAACGCTGTATCGACTATATACTTATTTATTATATATATATATATATATTATAATGATGTTTTTCTTTTCTTTCTTTTATGTAATTTTTATTTTCAGTTAAGTAAAAGTCTGAATTACACAAATTTTTCAATTTTGTGAGATTTGAGTTTTTCTTAAATGATTTGCAGTCGCTATGTTTTCGTCTTTTGCTACCTTTTAACAATAATTTACGCTGAATAAGACATTTATAACCGTGAAAACAGGTGATTATAGACACAGGGCATTATAAATGAATACAATATAAGAATTAGCGTTGTTTTAACGCAGTAGCTGGCACCAATTTCTTATAATGCGCTAGGTTTTCTCAGCAGGTAACACAATGCTGAACATATACAGTCATTAACAACAAATTTCAACAAAGACTTCATACGCATTGTATTTGCCTTCAAAATAGATTTTATTGGCTAAGCAGATTCCAAAATAGAGAAAAAGAAACAGGATATATAAATATTCTTGAAGGGAAGATTCCCTGATGATGTTGCATAGCCCTTCTTCGCTGCTCTGAATCGTATACGTTGCTGGTATACTACTTAATGAAATCACAAAGCATGCTGTATCATATTTAAAAGGTACGCTTTATTTGCTTCTTCTTCTAACTCGGCGATGCGTGTACAGGGCATGGAACTTGACGTTGGCGGCTACTAAATGAGGAAGTCAAGATGAGACTACAAAACTGCTATCTGCCACACGTGGGGCCCTGTTGAATGGTACGATAAGTAACGGGTACGCCCCTCCCCCAGAGGAGGGGGTAGTGGGTCAACTCTCTCTCTCGCAACTGCTGTTTGAAAAGCGCTGTCGTCAACTGACGGGCTCTCGCAACTCTTGACTGCTCTGCTACCCAACTGCCCCTGCTGTTTTGACTCTACGCTTAAGTACGTATAACCCGCCCACACATCTCTTTGTTCGGTTGACCGGAAGTCCTTTCCTCCACTTCCAGTCTCTTTGTTCAAATTCCCGTTTGTACAGAAGAAGTCTTTTGTTACCCTTCTTTTGTTATACTAAGATTTCTGTCTAGTGCTATCTATTGTTTCTTTTGTCAATTTCTTCTTTGTCCAGGTTTCGAATTTTCCCGCGCAAAATAAATGCGACGATCCTAAAACATAACAATGATAGTCGGAATATAACATGAAGAAATGGTTGTGACTTACTCGCGTATTTAGTACGGGGATAGGGGGCACAACAGATGCTGAAAGCGTTTATAAAAGAATATATACATATATAAAGAGCTGATGTGTGTGTGTGTGTGTGTGTGTGTGTGTGTGTGGTTGTGTGTAGAATAAACTACAGAAACAAAACAATTAACGACAATGTAAATGTATATGTACACATATAAATATCACCAGTTCTTTTTTTTTGTACAAAAATTATGAAGATTTGATTTATATTTGAAGATAGCTAAAAATTAGAATGTACATAGAAATAGCAGTGAAATTCTACTTAAAGATGTCTAGCATTTGTAAATCTAAAAAATAAACAAATCGCATCAGGCTTTTTTGTACGTCTCTACCCAGGCGATGCCGGTAGCTGCTTCTAGTAGAGTATAAAAGGCCAGTGTACAGGTACATGTATTGACAGTCCCAAAGGATGGAGACACACTTGTCTTGTTCATTGTTGGGAATCTGTTGTGAGTCACATTCGCGGGATTGCCTTTTAATATCCATGTCGCAACGCCACCTAACGGCAAACCGTAGCAGCAAGAGAAGATAATCCCACGCCTATCGGTAACCACAGCAAACAAGGAAAGACAATCCCTACAACAATAAACAAGAAAATATCGGGATCATATTACGCCCCTTTTTGATCTCGATTAAGAAAGGGCATATTTATCATTGACACCGTCAATATCCGGTTGTTGTGTTAAGGGTTAGGGTTAGGGGTTAGGGTTAGGGGGTTAGTTTTATAACCTTAAAAAATCTAAAAATCGTCTTTTAAAACAACCGGATATTGACGTTGTAAATGAAAAATTGTCCTTTCTTAATCGAGATCAAAAATGGGTGTCTAAAGATCATATGGCCCAGATATCGTCATAATTGTAATCAAACATTAAAAAATGAATCAAATTTTGACAATAAATAACCCATGGGCAGTCGATATGCCGTTAAACAATTAAATCTTATCAAACCTGGGTTTGAACAGCAATCAATGTGTTTCTAGTGAGATACATAACCTCCCGAGTCACGTGTCCGTCTCTTGTGAATGTACCTAGACAGTTTAGCATAACTTTAAATCTATTCTAAATATTCACTCTTTCTGAAATCAATTTTCTTAACTTGTTAATTCCCAGTCTATTAATTCCCTCTTCAGAAACTGTCATCCGGGCATTGATCACATGGTCAACTCAAGCGAGTATTGCTGCAAGTTTTCACCTGAAGAACTCTTCAAGCTACAAACCACTTTAGAGTTGTGACCTCCCGATTATACCTAACTGACTTCATAGATCCGATGACCATTTAATAGATAAAGTATTAAGCGATGGTGGACTTTTCAACCATCCAAATTCGCTAATTTCATTGGGTTGCCGTTTTATTACACCTGACAGACTGCCAGAATAAGTTTACTTCTGGCAGAACTTCAATCAAAAGTATGGAAGCACACACATGATATTTATCTATTGACTTCAAAAGTAACAGTAAATGATTTTTCAATCCTACTTTTGTTATTTAGCTATCTATTTTCAAGATTGTATAGCCTTTTCTTAGAATACTAATGGTTTGGTTTGTTTTGGGTTTTACGGCATGTCAACCCCTTCGCTTATTTCATGCCGAATACTTCTATTGGTAATTTGGTATTCAAAAATGTTTAATGTCGACAAAGTTTTGAAATAATTTCATTTTTAATGGATAATACGATTTTATTTATAAACTCATGTTTTCTATTTAACCCATAGATGGGACCCTAACAGGTACTACCACTCAGATTGGACCAGGGAGCAATGGTGATGAAGGGGTGCTCCACATTCCCCAAACCTCCAAAACTAGAACCTCACCATCAGATAGAGTTTAACATCATTCCCATGACATATAGACCCGCAGCCACAGCCTTCTAGCACCCATACGATGAAAAGGGTTGGGGATTGCCATAACGGCAAAAGGGTTGGGGCAATCATATAGGTGCTAGGGCTTGACGTGACCAGCCGATTGATCGGAGGGGGCCTCTCCGACCGCAGGATACTAATGCTTGTAGCAGTTGATTTCATCAACAAATCTATCATCTTGCACGTCTCGCTTCAAAATTCATAGTACCGTCCGTTCATCTGGCTTGCTTTTTATTGATCTACTTGCTCACGCAAGAGAGACGGATTGAGCGCACGGAAGCGATAACGCTAATCTGTTTCAATCGATCATAATGAAAAGAATAAAAAGAAAACACAAAGTGAGAGAGAGTTAAATGAAGCTTATCATCCTTTATCCATATTGAACTATTTGGTAAGAGCTCTTAAGTAAACCTATCAAACGTTGTAATAATTATCATACTGTGGTATATCCACAGGTCTCGCTAGTTATCTTTTAAACTTCGATTGGTTGATCAGATCAATGAACTTTGAAATAAAATATATTTAGATATAGATATTTGCCAACCCATCCTCACAAGCAGGATGTGACACTAAGTCTATTTTAAAGCGAGCCTAACAGGTTTGGATTCAGAGTTTTCCTTCTCCTTGGCTGGTTGCCTAACCAGTCTGCCCTACTATTTACCCATAGCTGGAAGGAGAATAGTAGGATTGATACCTGTCCAAAGGGCATTAGTGCTATGTGAAATGCAAACAGTCTCGTTCAGGATTTGAACTCGTCTCCTCATGTCCATTTCCTATGACTCTAACCGTTACACCACCACGCGCATACATATATATTTAAATACATGTATATATTAAAATTAGTTTTATTTGTCATGAAACGGACAAGGTAGAAAATCAATTGTCATATTCACTTAATTTTACCAAATATTCAGAACATATTGAACACAACACTACACACTGCAGTGCAACAAAAAGTTTTTGATAACTTGTAAATAAAATGTAAATGAAAACTATTGACAAATATTTGTTGGCACGAGTAAACTAGTTATTTACATTTCATTGTTTGAAAAATAAGTCTTCATTTTCAAGTACAAAAGAAAGTTCAAATATGTAGATTGCATAAAATCGCCTATCACACACACACACACACACACACACACACACACACACATATATATATATATATATGTATATATATATATATATATATATATTTAATATATTAACAATTTGAAGGCAAATACAATGCGTATGAAAAATAAAAACAAAAAGATGTTATTTTTAGACAAAAATAACATCTTTTTGTTTTTGTTTTTATTTTTCATACGCATTGTATTTGCCTTCAAATTATTGATATATTATAACATACTTAACAATGCTTCAAGCAAATTACCAATTACATTTATATATATATATATATATATATATATATTGTTAAGAATTAATGCAAACATGAACCAACGATTATAATAAAAAAGAATGGAATCAATAGAACAATTGAAAATGATATTTTCCGAGGGACCTCCCCCCCCCCCCCACCCCCCAAAAAAAAACTTTTGAGAGAGGTCATTAATAGAAAAAAAAACTCTTTCACATTCTATGGGACTCTTTATCGAAGCCTTGAATTAATTACCATATAAAATATTGGAAAGGATAAAATAATGTCTTACCTTTGTAAAATTGTGTTGAGAAGTAATTCGATTTTTTCTGTCTAATGCTGTCTATCCTATTTTCGTTGTAAATTGGCAAAATTGTAGCCTTATGAATTTAAGATAAAAGTAGTCAACTAAAATATTTCTGAATGAATTTTTACAGTTGCAAATGTATATTTCATTTTATTGTTTATCATTACTTTCATTCTTATTTTTATCCCTTTATATTATTTTTTATATAATTAACCATATTTAACTACCCAAAACTTCTGTTATCGTAACGCCTACAATTAGCCTTTTCCTAATACTCTCTAACCAACCCAAGCCAACCAATAAATAATTTTAACCTTTCGTTTTTTAACCATTATTACGCCCCATAATCTACCTTTCATTAAATAGTAATTGAAAAAATAATCCCCACAAATTAATTCAAATTTTTAATCCAATAAACAAAAACGGTTCACGATGAATGAAGCGTTCGTCTATAAAAGATAAGTCCCATTCCAACGGGCATGTATTGTACCAACTGAGATTAATCGAAAACTCGATTAATTCAACGGATGTAACCCTGAAGAATCAATCGATGAAACTCGAGTAGGTTACTTCTATCCATTATATAAATAAATATATATATATATATATATATATATATTTGTAAGGAAACAAATCTGCTACCTAATTGGTTTCATGGTCTATGAACTTTGTTGTTTAAGTGGAGCAATCTTCGTGCTGCAAAATATTGAAGCAGAGGGTGTAGAAAGATGGCAATGGACGTACAATTAAGTAACACAAGTATTAATATGATATCATATTCTTATTTAAATATTTTAATGAAAAAATGTTTTTCATCTCCATATCATACCAGTTAGCTGCCATATTGTTGAGAAAGCATTAAACGTCGTCGTCTTTGCAAACTCCCCACAAGATTTGAGGACATTTTGCCATCCATGCACGACTTGTCATACACTTCCGTTAATGGCGATGTATTACACTCGGTTTAATGCCTTATGGCTTCTAAAACTAAATAACTGTCCGGATTTCACACTTTGCGGTCATGTCAAATATTTTTTTGAAATTATTTTTCTGAAAAACAAAACAATGGAAAGAAAAACAAACAAACCTAAAATCCATCAAATTTTGAAATTATATAAATCTCTGAACTAAATAAACAGAATAAAAAAAATAGTGAAATGAAATTGTTACGATTTTTAGGCTGCAGCTGAGACTACTTTACAGTGGAAATCCCTTGTGTTCCTTAGTGAAGAATCTGTGGTTGTTCCTTAGTATTGGGTAGAATCCTTTGGTTGAGCAGAGTCCTTGGCTGCAGGTCCATTCATCCGTGTCAAATACATGCAAATGAACGGCTTTCAAGATAGGCAATTTAGAAGTTAACTAACCACGTATTTGAATGAGTTGCTTGGCTGGGTTTAATTCACGCTGCCGCATAGTCTATAAGTTTAAGTGTTGGGCTACAGCACACCTTACATCACAAAATACTCCAATTGAAATAACTGCATTTTTTCAAATATTACATCATCATTCCTTTTCATAATAATTTGATTTAAAAAAAAAGTGCTTCATTTCATATTTGAAACATGCCAATAACTTCCTGGAAGAGGCTAGTTTAGGCGGAAGTTGTCCGAGATTATTAGAAAGATATAACCAACTTACCAACATGTAAATTTGAAATTCATTTAATTGATTTTCCATTGAATTAACTGGATGCCAGAATGTCGGACGTCAGGATATTGAAATCGCTAAACCGTGTTAAACAAAGCCTAAATACTTTATTTTATAAACTTTTTCACGAGTACATTTTGATAGATTTAATATGCCCCATATCATCATCATATCATGCCAGCAGCATGGATATCCTTGGAAATCTCTCGCCAACCGTCCCTATCATTCATGGCTATCGGGAAATCTTCTGTATAGCATTTGATATCCGCACCGAGTCCCATGTGCTGGTTTCCACAGATTTTATATAACAATGGACAATTTTTATATTTTAGACAAAATTTAGAGATTAAAAATATGAAATACATAATTTTTATATACATAATTTTTTGATAAACATAATTATGTATATATAAACATAAATATAAACTCACATAAACACACATAAACATAAACTCACATAAACACAAATTATGTATATATAAACATAAATATAAATTATGTATAAATATATATATAAACATAAATATAAATTATGTATAAATATAAATTATGTATATATAAACATAAATATAAATTATGTATATATAAACATAAGTATAAACTCACATAAACACACATAAACATAAACTCACATAAACACACATAAACAATATATAAACATATAACCTTTATATACATAATTTTTTGATGATCATATACATAATTTAATACATAATTTTTTGAAATACAAAATAATGGAAATACAAAATGTCCCATATCATCATCATATCATGCCAGTAGCATGGATATCCTTGGAAATCTCTCGCCATACGTCCCTATCATTCATGGCTATCGGGGAATCTTCTGTGTAGCATTTGATATCCGCACCGAGTCCCATGTGCTGGTTTCCACAGAACGTTATGCTGGATAAGCGGAGACTCGGATGATAGGTGATAGGTGGCAAGTGGTCGTACAGCTACTTTTTTATAGGGTGCTGTTTCCACGATTTGGACGAAATAATTGATCTTTTTAACGAGAACATTTTGATAGTTTTAATATGCCCTAAGTTACAAAACCACTTATTAGTTCTCCCTATATATTTATGTTTACATATGGTCTATCAGCGACATTGAGAAATGTTTATTTATCAATATGGTAAGCAGCAATATATATATATATATATATATATATATATATATATATATATATATTTCTGAACGCTGATCCCCGAAGTAATTGAGTCGAAATCTATATTATATTTATATAATAATCTATATTTTTATTGTTGTTATAATTATTATTATTATTGCTAATAAGTCATGCTATTAATATTTTTAACTGTTTAAATGATAAAGTAAACATATGAAATAGCAGAGGTGGTTATCACTAGAATAGGCTTAGTTCTAATTAGTGATCATCCTCCACACATCTATCATATGTTGTGTGTGCATATATATATATATATATATATATCTATATATAGAGAGACAGAGACAGAGACAGACAGAGAGGCAGAGAGGCATCCACAGATGCCGTTTTCAGCATATCACATCTCATCAGTGTGGCTTGACATTTGTAGGCTACCTCCAGCCGGCATGGAATACCGATCGATTTAACATGTCAGGCTTCTTAACCTCTCTGCCATCGTCGCCTACAAACTGGGATGGTGATTTTAACTGATAAATACACACATCTCTAAATATGTAAAGGTCGGCAGAGAGTGCCCCATCCGTAATATAGAAGAGCGTTGCCATTTTTAAAGCTTAGTTGGTGATCATTAGCGAAATTCCATCCCAAGAGCTCAACCCACTAGTGGATGGGGAGTATACATAGTCATCCACATGCACCGTGTTTCGATACATCACGTGTCATCAGTGTAGCAATACTTTTGTAGGCTACCTCCAGACGGGATGGAATGCCGATTGATTCATCATCAGTCAGGCTCCTTCGTCACCTACAAACTGGGGGCGGGATTTTACATTGGATTATTTTTGGATATAAGGCGTGCCGCAATCCATCACTTTAATTTATAGACTATGCGAGATCACATGGTTTAAACCTCAGCCAATCAACAGCCCGAATACGTGGTTGGTTAATTATTTAATCGCTGGTGTTGACAGCCGTCCATTTGCACTCTATTTGACATTGGCGAACGGACCTGCCTGCAACACAAAGGATCACCAAGTACTAAGGAACACCAAGGAACAACCAAAGGATTCTACTCTAAGTATCGTGTTCTGTTTAACACAAATGATCTCCGCTGGACAGTGCTTTTGCTTGAAGCCTAAGGATGACCATAAAAATCGTAACATTTTAACTGATAGATACACACATCTGTATATATGTAAAGACCACCGGAGAGTACTCCATCCTTTTTATAAGATAGTGTAGCCTTTAAGCTTTAATATATATATATATGTGTGTGTGTTCAAACTGTATAGAGACTAAAGCTGCATTTGCCGTGAACAAGGAATAAGATATTCCATTTCTTCTTTGAAATTCAAGAGACTTATTCCATCGAGTTTTCAATAAGACGGCGCACCTTTAAAACTCATTAAAATTACTGCAATACTCATTAGGGTCGTGTATATGTATGTAAACGTAATCGAGCAAAGAGTATACCGAGATCTTTTTTTTTATCTTATTTGAAAAGTACATTAACAAAACTCTTAGTGATTAATGTAATTTCTAATATAAGTTTCAACTGGATTATAATTTATAATTTTAACGTCATTTATTAGTCATTATGATCCTTGAGATAAAAATGAAATTCTAATTAGAACTCTTCAATACTTCCTAAATAGAGACATAAATGTTATAGTCCAGCATTCTCACAACAATTAGCCACATTAATCTAGTGTGTAATCTAATGTGTGCATTATATATATATATATATATATATATATATATGTGTGTGTGTGTGTGTGTATGTATAAAGCACTGTGCGTATGTATATATATATTGTGTGTGTATATGTGTATATATATAGTTTTTGTGTGTATATGTGTATATATACATATACACACACTATATGTATACATATACACAATGAATTATATATATTGCATTGTGTATATATAAATATATATATAGTGTGTGTATATGTGTATATATACATATACACACACTATATACATACATATACACAATGCAATATATATAATACATTCTGTATAAGTATATATATAGTGTGTGTACATGTGTATATATATATAGTTTTTGTGTGTATATGTGTGTATATATATACAGTATGTGTATATATAGTGTATGTGTATATATAGTGTATGTGTATATATATATTATATATATAAATATTATGTGTGTATGTATATCTGTAGTGTGTATATATATGTAGTATATATGTGTATATATACGTAGTCTGTATGTGTATATATATACAGAGAGTGTGTATGTGTATATATATGTGTGCAGGTGTGCATATATATATATATATATATATATATATATATATATATATATATATATATCGTTATTTTCCCATATCTCACCATGTTAGATGAACGCAAAGTCCGATTTTCGTGAGAAGTCACGCTAATACCGGAGCTCATGCAGTAGCTAGTGTAAAAATTGCGTGTATTCCTTCGGAATTTCACTTTTGTGGCCCCTGGCACTGGGTAATAAATCCAATCCTGTCCCTTTTAGACGAGAGGGAAGTGTTGCTTAGGGCCTTACCCCAGGGATCCATGCCAGTATTATATATCTTACCAATTTGATAGCCGAAGCCATTGGATACTGTTTGCAAAAGATCGGGTAAGTATATATATATATATATATATATAGTCCTGTTCATAATATTGAACATTGAGCTCTAAACTTGGACCGGAACAACTCTACCATTCCGTTGCTGTAAAAAATGTCCAACTAAGAATCGTCTTAATACCAACTAAGATGGTAATCCACCTACGGATATATTATATATATATATATATATATATATATTATATGTGTGTGTGTGTGTGTGTGTGTGTGTGTGTGTGTGAAAATGGAAAAGGAATTGAATCCGACAATATGAGGAAAAAATGAGTAAAGAAAAGAAATGTAGATGGATAAAATGAATTTAATCGATATCACATTAATCGATATCACTTACACATATGTTTCGGTCAGTTTATGTAAGTGAAAATATTTCGCACACATAGAAGAATCGACCTTCATCAGAGTGAACATTTGTTTTGAATTCAAAATAAATGTTCACTCTGATGAAGGTCGATTCTTCTATGTGTGCGAAATATTTTCACACACATAAACTGACCGAAACATATGTGTAAGTGATATCGATTAATGTGATATCGATTAAATTCATTTTATCCATCTACATTTCTTTTCTTTACTCATTTTTCCTCATATATATATATGTATAATACGCACACACATATATATAATATACACACACACGTGTGTGTGTGTATGTGTGTGCGTGTGCGTGTGTGTGTGTCTATATAGTTTGATACGTATGTGCTGAGTGTTTGGAAAAACATTTTCGGTTGTTTTAGAAGCACAGAAAAAGTTAAGTTCAGAATCGAAAGGATGAATATTATGTACTTAATATTATTCTTTTTCCTAATGCTTCGAAGTACCTTCCTCTGACCCACAGGTTCATTTTTAGATATAAGTAATTACATATACATTTGCATACATACATACACACACACATTTGCGGTCAATTAAGCATATTCTAAGCCTCGATATCAAGATCTTTCCCAAAGGCATTGGTGCAATGTGAAATGCAAACAGCGTCGTCCAGGATTCGAACTAGGATCGACGAGTTTATTTCCTACGACCCTAACCATTACACCACGCGCCTGTTGACACATTTCGTATATGTCTCTGTGTATATCCTCTGATACTGTACAACGCAATCGATATAATAATATTTAATCATTCGAACTAGCAAAATAAAAAGACACCCTCCGGGCGATGTAAAATATTTTTTTGAAATATATTGCCTGAGGGGATGGGAGCTAAAAATTCAATGTCATATAGTGTGTATCATAAGTATGTATAATCGTTAAATTTATTAAAGGAGTAAAAAAACGAAAGAAAGAAAAACAATGAAGATTTCTAACGTTGCATGCTCACATTTTGAGTATATGTATTCTATGTTATGACGTTGGATTATGTGTTGGGTAATGTGACGTAAGCAGTGACGTCATTTTTTTTACAAAAAACCGGAACCGAATCTTCATTATTAATATACTAGTACAAAATAAAAAACACCCTCCGGGCGATGTAAAAATAGATTTTTGAAACATATTGCCTGAGGGGTGGGAGTAAAAAATTCAATGTCAGCGAGTTTGTACCCTTAGTAAGTAAAATCATCAAATTCATTAAAGGATTAAAAAATAAAACAATTTGAAATGTAAACTTTAAATAAGTATTAAAATAAAACAAACTATATATAGATATATAACACCAGTCATGTATCTATTAAAACTTGTTTTAAAAAAACAATGAGGACTGTCTAATGCTGCATGTTCAAATTTTGTATTCTATGTTATTAGGATTTTGGGTAATGTGACGTAAGCAGTGACGTAATTATTGTTACAGACAAAAACCGGAAGCAAATCTCCATTATTAATAGAATTAACAATAATCTTGATGACTTTTTTAGCCGAAAACCTATCTAATTCATTAAATTTTCTTTTTAATTCTAATTAGGAGTTTTTATTTTCTTGGTGAGTAATCTTAGAAAAGACGTGAATATTTCTTTTGGTCCTATTTTTTTTTTTCAAATGTTGACTGCAACTCGTCCAATGAAAACCAAGCTTTCAACTTCAACTTCAAACTTGTTGGTAAATCCTCGCGGTGAGAAAAAAATCAGCAAATAGTGTGATTATAAAAACATACTACCAAACATCACCCGGGGAGAAAATTTTTATTGGAAAAAGAAAGACCAAGATAATCGTACCAACCAAAAATAATCTATTGGTACAATATTTGGCCAAAAGAAAAAAACAATTCACACACACACACACACACACACACACACACACACACACACCACACACACACACACATCACTTCGCCAGAGCTTACGGCCGAGTTTGTTTACTACACAATAAAACGTCCACTTACCTGCTATGGTAGAGGCGTGTAATAGTTTCATTGACAAGGGTAATTTCGCAGGGATTGTTCGCTATGTACCGGCGGCCGAACGGATATGGTCTCTGACTATGCCTGTGAAGTCCCGGTTTCGATCCTGTCGGAGGGGAGTAGTTAGTATACATCGCTGAAGACTTAATAAAGTCGAAACAGTCTGTACGGTGTTCTGCATAGCGAGCCATCCTTTGCGGGATTCTCTTGTCAAGATTATTTTCTATAATTATCGAATTTTATACGATACATGCATTATAATTGCCTTCAAGCAAAAATATAAATAATAATTTATTCAACGGTGCTTCTATAAACAAACAAACATCCCAAAAATCTTATATATATATATATATAATATATATATATATATATTCATACAAAACCGCCAGGAGACTTAAAGCTAATAAATAACAAGTGCTCAATATCTAAGTAGAGAAAATAATAAAGATAAACCTAATGAGTCAGATAAACCTACTAAAAGTTTCGCTTAATGCTCTTCAGTCGGATCTTAGCCCTGAAGAGCACTGAGTGAAACTTTGAGTAGGTTTATCTGACTCATTAGGTTTATCTATCTATCTATCTATATATATATATATATATATATATATATATACACACTTACCCGACCTTTCCGACCTGTATCCAGTGGCTTCCGTAAGATATATAATACTGGCATGGATCACAGGGTCAGGCCCCAAGCAACACTTTCCCTTAGTCTAAAACGACAGGATTGGGTGTATTACCCAGTACCAGAGGCACCTCGAAAGTGGAATTCCAAAGGGATACATCCAATTTTTATACTAGCCACAGTATGAGCTTCGTAATGACCCAACCTGGAATATCATTTTCAGTAGTTTTACCATCCATGAAACGGACATTGAAGAACTTTTGAAGACCTCGTTTGAATAATGATCTCATTGTTTTTGCACGCCTTTCATTCCCAATTATTAGATTGAATTGTTTGAATTATCAATCTTTTATGACTTTTTAGGCGATATCCTCTATCTAATTCATTAAATGTTTTTTGTTTTTGTTTTGTTTTATTTAATGTTATCATTGTAATTAAGAGTTTTTTCTTCTTCTTGGTGAGTAATCTCAGAAAAAGACGTGAGTCAGAATAATTATTTAATTCTTTTTTTTTCTCAACTTGACAGCACAAAGAAAAACTTTTTTTTTTACCTTATTCTTTTTTTTTTTATTCAATTTATTTTCTTCTGCACAATTTTTCCGATCTGCGTTATTCATGACGTGCCGTGTTTGAAGTGTTTTTTAATAACAGACTAATAAGAAATAATTTTTTGTCAAAAAGTTGTTTAGACGCTTTTTCCTCTCTTCTTTTTATTAAGGAAACTGCATTTATTTTCGAATCCTCGGCATCTGATTTGATTTGTCACCTGAAGAGAAAAACGTGTTGCACAGGTGTTTTGCTAATAAGGTCTCACCTTGATGAGAATGCAGCCTGATATTATGATACAAAAAAGAAAAAAAAAAAAAGAAAAAAAAACTATTGAAAATATGGAAAAAAAATATTATTCCTAGCAATCATTATGTAGTTCTGTATTTGTATCATTTCACAGTTTTTTGTCCTTTTTTTTAAAATCGGAAAACGAAGTCTTTTCTTAGTAACACGTGTTGCGTTTCTATTGATGTGATGTTTCAACGTTTATTTCAGGATATCTTTACATTTTATCACGAGTAAAATATTTATAGTGGAGAATCAAAGGGTTTTTAAAATAATACATGCTATTTAAAATATTTATAAATGTATTATGATCAAAGCAACCAATAAGACAAGACCCACTCAGTTGAAAAAAAAAAAAACAAACAAAAAAAAACGGGTAAAAGTAAATAATGTATGTTTGTTCTTTGAAGAAAAAAAAACACTGTATGATTTTTACTGTTAACTCGATAATATATCTATCTTTCTATATATAAACCTATGTATATATGTATGTATGTAGGTGTCTGTCGATCTATATTAACATGTTCAACTCTATGTATTTATTTTTGTTCACACACACACTCTCTCTCACACACACACACACACACACACACATACACACACCTATCTATACACACATAAAGGGAATTGGTGTGCTATGTATGTATGTCCGATGAAACTAAGAAAATAAAACAATTAATAATTATAATATATATATATATATATTATATATATATATATATAATATATATATATATAATGCAAAAGTCCAGAGAAGAAATCTTCCTTACGACACAGAGTTTATTTTTAAAAACCTGTCGCTTTTGAGAGCTCAATGTGTGCTCTTAATGTTAGAGTCACAGAGCAAATATTAAAGAAATAATGCTAAATCTCTAAGTCTTTTTTTTATTTCTTTACTTATAATATATATATATATATATATATATATATATGTGTGTGTGTGTGTGTGTGTGTGTGTGTGTGTGTGTGTGTGTGTGTGTGTGTGTATAATATCACGGTTAGTGCTTTTTACGCAAAAATTATGAAGATTATTTTTTTTATCTGAAGATATTTAAAAAAATCAAAACATACATAGAAATAGCATTGAAATTCTAATTAGAAACGACCAGCGTTTGTAAATTTCAAAAGTAAACAAATCAATACATCAGGGTTCCCGCCGCCTTTCTTCTTCATCTCACTCGAATGTCTGTGTGATAGGGGGCAAGTGGCTGTACAGCCGATTTCTTCTAGGGTGTTGTTTTCACGATTTACTTATAGTGCGCATCATTCTTGTGCAGCTTCAATCTGGCTTATTCTCTCGCCAACCGTCCCTTTCATTCATTCCTCTCGGGATGTCCTCTGTCCAGTATCTGCGCATGGCTGGTCAATGCTGGTTTGCATTAAAAAAAGCCACACATGAGTTTGTCTTTACTTTCCAGCAGTGCCCAGTATGTCTTCTTTGTCTCACTCGGATGGTTTGTGTGATAGGGGGCAAGTGGCCATACAGCTGCTTTCTTGTAGGGTGTTGTTTACACGATTTATTTAATATCACACGCATCGTTCTTGTGCAGCTACCATTAACTTATTCTCTAGGCGCTTTGTTAGGATCCAAGTGGTGCAGCCATACATTAGCACTGATACAACTACGGTTTGATTTGCCTCTAACTCTCCTCAAACTGATCCCCCTTATTTCCGTTTATTGTATCAAAGTTGTTACGTTTTTTTTATGTTATATCAATCAATCGAAATATCAAACTTACTCTACTCATATTGTTATATTATCATCATCATCTTGACTCTTTCTCTCCAATCGGTCATCGCCCCTCTATGTTCCTTTGCGCATTGTCTAGAGTCAGCAGAATGCTGATTGATGTAGGTTTTTTCTGGTCAGCCTACTCAGGTGTGTCCGTGTCTAGGAAATCACAGGAGAAGGTCACTTATGATTTCCTCTTCGCGTCTCCGCCAGTGTCCAGCATGTATAAATTATCTTACTCGCGTGGTTTTGTGTGATAGGAGTCAAGTGGACGCAAACCTTTTTTCTTCTAGATTGCTGCTTCCAAGACAGCACTCAGCATCCTTGTGTACTTCCAATCTATCCTTTTCTCTAAGCGCTTTCTTAGTGGTGCAGGCGTACAGTAATATTGACACGACTACAGCTTGAACCAATTTTCGCTTTATATTATCAGTGAGATTAGATCCCTCTTTGGATTTTCAAATTTACTAGAATTTGCCCTCCTGCTGCTTGTCCTGTCGGCTGGAGCGTTAGAATACACCGACTGTACCTCTGCAGAATGGTAAGAACCCTCCAATGGTGCCACCCGTTGGCCGTGCGTGGCGACCCGTGATGCTTAAGAATGGAATCCTGGGAGACGAGAAGTCCATGACATGCAACTTAGACCCTTACTTAGGCTGGACGGTCGGTCGGAGAGACCTCCTTCAATCAATCGACTGGCCTTATGCCAACCCGAAGCCCTTTTTATCATATATGTGCTAGGAAGTGATGGCTGAGGGTCTTCATGTCCTGGGAAATACGTTAGACTCTACCTGATGGTGAGGTTCCTGTTCTTAAGGTCTGGGGAATGTGAAGCACCCCTTCATCACGATTGCTCTCTGGTCCACTCTGACTAGGAATGGTAGTACCTGTTAGGGTCCCATCTATGGGTTAAATTGAAAAACATGAATTTATTTTTTAAAAATTGAGTATCCAATAAGTATGAATTTTATTTCAAAATTTTTTTCGGCATTAAATGACCATCTGAGGTTGATATGTTGTAAAACAAAAAAGAACCTGCTGTTAATTCCTCTTTCCAGTTTTTGTCATGAAGTTTATGACTTTGTCGGATATCTTGTACATTTTTAGACATTCAATCGTCCAAGTTTGCTGATTTATATCATAGATCTTTTTTGTAGTTTCTCCATGGCATGTGTACATTTTCTGCATTGTTTTAACCTCATTGAAAATATTGATCTATGCGCAGTAGGTCATCTGTTCCTCTTATTCACTTCCTTCATCCTTTCTATTCTTTTGGGAATAGTCTGCCAGCATACAAGCCAATAATATATTTCTTATTTCATTATTATTATGAAAGTTTTTCACACCTGCATAAGCTGGTGGTTCACTAGAGGTTGAGTGACAGCAAGGCTCCTCAAGTCTCCAGGGCTCTTCTGAGTATTCTAGCTGATCTTAACAGTGCTATTGTTTGGATGATCTCGATTCTTCATCTGATTTCTAATTCCCCCAGACTCTTTTTTGAAATCCTGTGGGGACGGTTCCAATCGGCCCAATTATAATATTATTATACGGCATTTACTTTCATGTTCCATAGTTTTTTCAGTTCTCTGGCAAGGTCCAAGTATTTATTCGTCTTTTCGCTTTCTTTCATTCTCACACGGTGATCCGCAGGCATGGCAGAATCCACGACATGACAGATTTTCTTCTTGTTAATTAATACAAAGTCCGGTCTTTGACTGTCGGTATGAATGAGAAACATGAGTTAAATAAGTATACCAATACATCATACCATTCTAAAGTATCTTTATACTCAAGTTATTTTATAGTTTTGTTAAAGACGTGCAGGTGTCCATCCGATTGTTGTATAGCATACTCATCTTGTATAGTATACCTTATTTCTTCGTATATAGTATAACTGTACACCCGTGGTTGTATACATGTATGCTTATCTTCTGTTTCTTCTATCTTGCTATCTTAGCTTGGGCTGGATCTGTCTATCTATGGGCTGGTGGTTACCTAGGTTTAATCTTTTGTTATTCTGGATCTGATATGGGACGTCATGTGTTGTCATTTGGTTCTTAATTAACAACACAAGACTTTCCTTTTGTTTAGAGCTCATGTTTTGTTTTTATAAAGCAGACCAACAAACAAATGCTTGGAGATTTTGCATATTAGGACGAGGGATACCATATATCTTACTCGTCCCGGGACTCAGCAAAATCTGACTTTCTAAACTAACTTCCCACGGTTAGCACTGGCGAATCGGAAGAATAGGTCAACACATTGTTAAAAAGTGACAATCATCTTTCCTGTGTTTCTCCACTTAACCGTTTTTTTACATCTACGCAACACTTATTGTATATAATTAATAGGCAACCGATAATGTATGTAATACAGTCACAGAAGCAAATAATAAATTCTTCAAACCGAGTATAAACTTTGCGTTCACTTCGGACTAATGCCTTTGAAAAAAGGCATGAAACCACATTTTTCTTCCAGATCAAATTTAATGTCAGGTGGTTGAAACTCTTTAGGGTTAAATCGAACTGAACGGACCTAAATTCCACCATCGTATGTCACCGAAAGAAAAAAATACAAAAAATCAGGGAATTAACCAAATTTAATGAAATGTTCAGTATTGATATATTAATGGATAAAAGATATAATATTTTATTAAAACACTTTTACAATTTTTCAGGCCAGTTAGCTTTGAACCACGTATCTTTGAGAATCTGTGTTACGCCTTAAAGATACGTGTTTCAACGTTAACTGACCTGAAAAATGTAAAAGTTTTTAAATAGAATAAAAACACCCTTTAGACTCCAGTGTATTTACCTCATCCCGTCATCATGAGCAGGTTTCGATACTCAAAATGACTGATGTTCACATTATTCCTAAAACATAGGGGGTTATTACTCCACTGCAGGGGTAGAGTCAATAAATACATAGATTTATGAAACGTGCATTATATCTAGCATAATTCATCCCACACAGTTCAACACCCTTTACACGTTAATTCTAAAGTTTCTTTTTTACCTTCCAAAAAAATCAATAAAGCTTTTTCAAAAGAAAATGTCATTTCCTTGATGGGTGGGCCGAAACCTTTTCAGCTTTTCTCGTAGGACGATAGATTCCATCAAAATCTTTTTCGGTTCTGCGCGAAAGCCCTGACACCTGGTATCTAACCGTCGATCAATCACAGGTAATTAGAGTCGTTTGAATAGAGGCGGTTTTACCCGAAAGAAGAAAATCACGAATAAAAGCAATAAAATCAATCTTATTTTTCTGACCTTTATGATTCTGGTGGCCATCAGCAAGCCTTTTGTGCAAAGCATTTCCCTAAAGAAATATACGTATGCTTAGAATTCTGTCACATCCATTCTGACTTTTACACAGAACATATTAACTCAAAACAACCATCTGTATATTTCAGCGCTCGGGTCAAATAGCATTTCTTAATTATTATCTTCTAACTTGGGGCTATCTCTGCTTGTTACATAATCTATGCGGTTGCATAAGATTATTGTCAATCCCCTGTGATTCTGAGGGGATGACCCTTTTCATATCATGGCCGGGTCCTTCCATGGAAAATTACAGAGGCCCGCCAAAATACGTGAAGTCACGTGGGACCTGTTCGGTCCCCAGTTTGCAGTTAGACGTCAGGCAGAGCAGTCGCCCATTTTAGGTCCTGCCTAAAACTGGAACTCACGCGCGCTATGTTAGTTAGAGGATTATGTATAGTTAAGGAAATAAAAGTTTGGCTAATTAATATGCGCTTGTGGTTAATGAATGTCTTGGTAACAAGACTAAGAAATGACGACCAGCCAGCAAGAACTTAGTAAAAGAAAGACCAGACCTTAGAAGATTCCAGACCAAGTCAAGATAGATGATAGAAATACCAAAGACGATCAGAATACTAAAGACGGCCAAGAAATAGAATTAAAGAAAGAGGTATGCAACATTATAATTATTTAATGCCAGTGAAGAAGGCGCTATACATGCTATTTGGGTTGTATTTTCTAGCTTGTTCAAGTTCTCTCATCTTCTCACTTTCTTGGGTTGACTTGGGGTTGTCTTGGTTTAGGCATTTCTGCGATTGTTGAATCCCAGCATTCATTTTATGTAAAAGAACAAACTCCCATCTATATATTTCAGCGCTCGTGTCAAATAGTCCCCCTTAATTATTATCTTCTAACTTGAGTCTATCTCTGCTATCTGGGTTGTGTTTACTAGCATGGTCGAGTTGTCTTGTCTTCCCGTCTTCTTGGGTTGTCTTGGGTTGCTTTAGGTGTTCCTGTGATTGTTGAATCTCTGCATCCATTTGAATATAGCACCTTCCCTAAAGAAATATACTTATCCTTGGAATTCTGTCACATTCATTCTGACTTTTACACAGAACATATTAACTCAAAACAACCATCTAACAACTGGAATCACGTCTCTTCCGCGTGGTATTCTAACAACCCACGTGACGCGTGTTAATAACGTCCAACATATATATATGTATAAACACACAAGACCGCGCCCATTTCAAAAAGAGTCTCTGAAGATGAAGATACTTCGAAATTAATTAGACATTGGACACTTTTTTTATACACATTGTAATTGCCTTTAAAATATAAATTATAACCATCTATATATTTCAGCGCTAGAGTCAAATAGCCCCTCTTAATCATAATCTTCTAACTTGGGTCTATCGCTTCTATCTGGATTGTGTTTTCTAGCTTGGTAGAGTTCTCTCATCTTCTCGATTTCTTGGGTTGACTTGGTGTTGTCTTGGATTAGGTGTTTCTGCGATTGTTGAATCTCTGCATCCATTTCATCAGTTCTAATTCATTAACACAAAGAATACCGGTCGGCTGGAGCTTTAGAATACAACGACTGCACCTCTGTAGAAAGGTAAGACCTCCCCAACTGAGCCACGTGATGCTCAAGGATGGTAACTTGATGACGCAGCACCCCATGCAACACAACACATCACCCCACTTTGACCCTTACTTAGGCAAGATGTGCAAGAGCTCCGCTCTTCAGTCAATTTGCTGGTTACGTCAAGCCCTAGCACCCATATAATTGTCCCATCCCTATTGCCCTCATGGCAACCCTTTAAATCATATATGTGCTAGAAGGCGGTGAGTGATGGTTCTAAAGTTCATCTGATTGTAAGGCTCAAGTTCTGGAGATCTATGGAGTAATCCCTTCATTGCCATTATTCCCAAGTCAACTCTGTTAGGATCCTCTCTATGGTTTAAATATATCTGTTAAGAAAGATTCATATTCTATAAGAAATTGGGCAAAACAATTAAGAAAAAGCTATACAATAAATGCAAATATAAAAGTACAATAAATACGAGTCCTCTAGGCATGAAATAACCCTAAATGGGTTGACATGACATTAAAATCAATGAATTCAATAGAAATACAAAGACAAGGTAAAATTTCTGTTTTCTTCGTAATGTGTTGTACTTTGTGTTATTGATATGATAACATAACGTTCCAACCAGTTCATATGTACTAGAAGGCGGTCGCTGGGGTCTTAGTGGTCTGAGTATGAAATTAAACTGCATCTAATTGTGAAGTACCAATTTTGGAGCTTTGAGGAGTGTGGAGTATCCCTTCATCGCCATTACTTCTGGGTCTACACTGCACTGGAGTGGTAGTTCCTGTTAGGGTCCCATTTATGGGTAAATGGAAAAAATTAGTTTTGAAAAAAATGTGTTAAAAATTGAGATTTGAAAAATTGAATACTCAGCCAGCATGAATAGAGCAAAACTTATTCGGCATGAAATAATCCAACAAGGGTTGACATGCCGTAAAATCCAACAAACCAAAACAAGAATAAATTTACTCAAAACTGTTAAGTTTTTAAATGCCATCCTTGGCCAGTTGAAAAGGGCATAGAGTAAGTAAGTCCTGAGTTATGGAATCCTTTGGTAAGTGAATAAGTCCTATCCTGCGTGTAAGTCCTATCCTGCGTATTGTTAAAGGTTCAGTGATTTAATCCTATGTCCGTCGTCCACGAAGGTCGCAGTAGTTATGAGTAGGTATCGCCAGTACTTCCGGTATAAATATTGTATCAGCAGCAGAGTACTGCCAGTGATTGGCCAAGAGGTTGATATCATGGTTCTCAGCGAGTCTATAAGTAGAAGTGGGCATCTAGCACACACCTTATATACGAAATAAGTCAACAAAAACAAAACCATGTATATAGAAGACTAGTAAAATAGATCATTAATTGGGATTAGGCCTATTCAAGTAGTGACCACCCCAAGCGGAGTTTAACAAGTTTGAATTCAGAGTTTTCCTTCTACACTGGTTGCCCAAACAAGTTTAAACAGCCCAATCTGCCCTACTATTTACCCATAACTGGAGGGAAGGTAGTTGGATTTACACCTTTACTAAGGTTATTAACGCTATGTAAACTGTAGCTTCGTCCAGTATTTGAACTCGGGTCGACGAGTCCATTTCCAATGACATTACACCACGCACCTCCAACTATATTTCACCTCTCGTGTAAAATAATTCTTCTTTATTATTATATTCTTACTTGGATCTATCTCTGCTATCCGGATTGAGTTTTCCCATTTTCTTACCTTCTTTGGTTGGCTTAGGGTTGTCTTGGGTTGTTTTTGGATTGGTTTGGGCATTTCCAGGGTTGTTAAATCATTTTTTGTTCTTTTTCATGAACGCAAAGACATAGTTGGAAATGAACCAATCTATTAATGAATATTGCATCTTTTGCATTCATTTTTCTTCTTTCATTCATTTCGTTGATTAGCGATATTATTTTATTATAGCTACTGGAAAACGTGGAATTACTCTCGAATGTAATTCTATTTAACAACACTATATTTAGAGAGAGATAGAGAGAGAGAGACACAGACAAAGAGAGAGAGAGAGAGAGAGACACAGACAATGAAAGCTAAAGTGAAATAGAGAATTATATATATATATATATATATATATATATATATATGTGTGTGTGTGTGTGTGTGTGTGTGTGTATGTATATATACAGAGGTGAGAGAGGGATAGGTAGGTACATATTGCAAGATATACACATTTATTTGTCTATACATATATGTGTACGTGTTTGTGTGTATAAATAACAACCAGCTTAATCTGTAATGAAAAAAGTCAGTTGAAAATAGACAGACATACAAAACCCCATATATATATATATATATATTATATATATTATATATATAATTGGAATCTGGAAACTCTCCCCATAGATTTGTCTTTTACCTTTAGAAATTTACCTTTGGAAATAGAGTGTTGACCTGAGTTAAAAACTTGGACGTGACTGTTTACGTTTCGCTTTGTGGTAATTTACTTGGTAAATGCACTAATCTACGTGTTCCCCCAACTACTGGTAAATAGTAGGGCAGATTGGATTCTTTAGCTTTGGTTATGAAACCAGTCTAGAAGAAGGAATACTCTGAATTCGAAGCAGCTTTACTCCGCTTAAAATTGGACCTTGTGTCATATCCTACCAGGAGAAGAGGCATTGGTAGATACATAAAAGATATAGTTGGCACCTTTTCGTTAACTAATGACGATATCGCAGTGTCCAAAAAATAGAAAATAAATAAATAAATAATCTGCATTTGCGCAAGTGATTGAGCAGGCCAATTCCTGAGTGACAGTCTTTGGTACACTGACTGCACACAGACTGTGATGCTTTCTGGTGCTGCTGTCTTTTCTCCCTCTTTCTGGCTCACTTTGCTGTCGAGGCTACTCTCCTTTCCGCCTCACTCCTCTCTGTGTCTTGCTTAATGTTTAGGCGCCAGATATAGAAAAAAGCCATGAAATGTTTTCTTATAAAACAGGAGTCTCTTCGTATTAATATTGACGATACATCGATGAAAAAAAAAAAATACTGATCAAAATGATCCAGATGAAAGACACACAGTGATTTCAAATCGGAACGAAAATGTCTCCCTGTTTAAAACTAAGCATGTTTTCGGACTGTTTTTGTTTTGTTTTCCACAGATTCCTTGAAGCGAATAAATAATTTGATTGCCCTTAAGGTCAGGCTCTTAAGGCGAAGGGGTAGCGGGGTGGCATTTGAAGAATTTCTGACATGCATCGCTAAAATTCTCCTTCGTGGAAGGACTTAACCTTTTGAGAGCAGGGCTCTTCATATTCAGAACTGCATTATTTCGTCCGCCGTTGCACGCGGCTTTTATGCCGGCAAAGAACTGAATGAGGAATTCCAGGAAAACCTTTACGCAGCTGCCAACGATGCTCGGTTGAGACAAACATACTAGATGCCAAATGTTAGCCGATCTGAAGATCTGCCTTTGTTGGTTGTTCATTGTTAAATAAATGAATACATTTTGTTGTTGTTGTTGTTGTTGTTAAGTGGACGAGTCTGCAAAGAGCAAAAGAAAGAACTTGAAGGAGAACAACAACAACAACAAAATCGATAATTATATATTTATATGCAATAGACAGAATAAGCTGAACTTGCAAATCGGTCGGAAAATTAAAACATATTACAGGGTGACCCAGAAAAAAACAGAACCCAAATTATTTATTTATTTTCCGATTAAACTAACCCTAACCCTAAACCTACCCTCCCTAGTTGAGTAACATGATATTACAGGGTGACCCAGAAAAAACAGAACCCAAATTATTTATTTATTTTCCGATTAAACTAACCCTAAACCCTAACCCTAAACCTAACACCCCCTAGTTGAGTAACATGATATTACAGGGTGACCCAGAAAAAAACAGAACCCTATTTATTTATTTATTTTCCGATTAAACTAACCCTAAACCCTAACCCTAAACCTAAACCCCATAGTTGAGTAACATGATATTACAGGGTGACCAGAAAAACGGAACCCAAACTATTTATTTATTTCCGATTAAACTAACCCTAAACCCTAACCCTAAACCTAACACCCCCTAGTTGAGTAACATGATATTACAGGGTGACCCAGAAAAAAACAGAACCCTATTTATTTATTTATTTTCCGATTAAACTAACCCTAAACCCTAACCCTAAACCTAACACCCCATAGTTGAGTAACATGATATTACAGGGTGACCCAGAAAAAACGGAACCCAAACTATTTATTTATTTTCCGATTAAACTAACCCTAAACCCTAAACCCTAAACCTAACACCCCCTAGTTGAGTAACATGATATTACAGGGTGACCCAGAAAAAAACAGAACCCAAATTATTTATTTATTTTCCCATTAAACTAACCCTAAACCTAACACCCCTTAGTTGAGTAACATGATATTACAGGGTGACCCAGAAAAAACAGAATCCAAATTATTTATTTATTTTCCCATTAAACTAACCCCAAACACCAACCCTAACCCCAACCCTAGCCCTAACCCTAAACCCACCTAGTTAAAATTAACAGTTTTATTACAAAATTTGTGGGTCCTGTTTTTTTCTGGGTAACCCTATCTTTCCGACCGATTTGCAAGTTTAGCCACAGAATCACGTGTGGTTTTAATCTAGTTAATGAATTGACAGCATCTTGTAGTGTTAAAGTTCGAACCTTGTTCAAAATTACCATTTTCAAAGTCCAAATATTCCTACTACTAATAATTTTATGGCTTCAAGTAATTATTCCTATTTGATTATAATTTGGTCTGGCTGCTGAGGGGTATTAATGATGAAACCGCCCTAAAGCCAGCCCAATAACTGACGACGCCATCCTGCGCTAAGTCTAGCGTATTTCAAACATTTGTTTTCACGCAGTTATATGGTTTCAAGTAATCCTATAAAAATATAACTTCAATACAATTTCGTACATTTATACATATACAATGCAATACATTTATAATTTAATACAGATAATTTGCCTACAGTTATATGGTAGTAAGTATTTATCTCTAATCTATTAATAATCGAGATTCGCTTCCGGTTTTGTCTGTAACAAAAACTACGTCACTGTTTACGACACAATACCCGTCATAAATCGTCATAACATAGAATAAACACACTCAAAATTTGAGCATGCAACATTGTTTTTTAAACAAGTTTTAATCCCCAGTATCATATATTTATATATGGTGTGTTTTATTTTAATAGATAATTAAAGTTAATAGAAACTTAGTTTCGATTTCACATTGTTTTTTTTGTTTTTTTACTTCTTTAATAAATTTGATGATTTCATGATTTATGGTTCAAACTCTCCGACATTTGATTTTTAACTTACACCTCCTCAAGCAATATCTTTCAAAAATTTATTTTTACATCGCCCGGAAGGTGTTTTTTTTATTTTGCTAGTACTAATAATTTATTCATATGGTTTCAAGTACCTGTTTCTATTTAATTATAGTAAAATGTGCATACAGTTATATAATGTTAAGTAATTAATGATAATCCTTAGAAAACTAGCTTATTATTCTCAAGACAAATAAATTACACAGAAATGGAACCTCATCAAGTTTTTAAGGGCCATAATTGGCCAGTTGATTCTAGGTAGAGAGTCTTCCGATTTGGTTTCTTTGGTAATCCTCTCAGGTAGAGATTCCTAAGTTCCCACGTAGAAGGTTGACAGTAGACTGAGAAAGAATCAGCGCTTAAGTCATATATCAGCCACGCAGTATATCCAGCGATTGGCTAAGGAATAGACCACATCATCTTGCCTCGTCTATAAGTATAAGCAGGGAACTGGCACACACCTTATATACACAAAAAATGCAACACACAGGACACCATCTTTCTACCCAAACTCCAGCGATTGCAGTCAGTTTATACTATGCCTCACAGACATAGGTGACTGATATGTATGTCAAAGGGAGGAAAATCCATAGAAATCTAGAAATCCATACAAATCCAGAAAGAAACGAAAAGAGGAGAGAACAGAGAGAGAGAGAGAGAGAGAGAGAGAGAGAGAGAAGAGAGAGAGAGAGAGAGAGAGAGAGTGATGGAAGATGGAGGGGGAAATTGTAATATTGTAAGAAGTGCCTGGTGTCTGTAAAATGTTGAGAGTCTTTCATAAAAAACGGTAACTAGGCAAGTAATTGGGACTCTAATTATGGACATGCATTTTTTTTAATTGCAATAATTCAGTATAATTTACTAGTACAAAATAAAAAACACCCTCTGGGCGATGTAAAAATAGATTTGTGAAACATATTGCCTGAGGCGTGGGAGTTAAAAATTCAATGTCAGCGAGTTTGTACCCTATGTAAGTAAAATCATCAAATTCATTAAAGGATTAAAAAATAAAACTATTTGAAATGTAAACTTTAAATATGTATTAAAATAAAACAAACTATATATAGATATATAATACCAGTCATGTATTTATTAAAACTTGTTTTAAAAAACAATGACGACTTTCTAATGCTGCATGTTCAAATTTTGAGTGTATTTATTCTATGTTATGACGATTTTGGGTAATGTGACGTTTAGCAGTGATGTAATTTTTGTTACATACAAAAACCGGAAGCGAATCTCCATTATTAATAGGATTTCATTTTATTATCTAGATACCTTATTATAATGGAGATTCGGTGACTATCTGTAACTGAAACTAAGTCCCTGCTTACGTTACTATACCCGCAAGATTGCATAAGTTCATCAATGAGTATTGAGTTTATTGTCAAAATCATTGATACATAGAATGAATCTTATTTATGAACGATAGCTCTATGAAAATCTGAGTATGATTTGCCTCAAAACAACCCAAACTATTAGTGCGTTTAAAATCTTACAATGTGTCATATATCACTATGAAATAAAGGTTTACAATATATATTGTGTTGCTAAGCTGCATACTGGTTTAAAAATAGGTTTGATAATTATTACTTGGTTTTATTGATCTCTAATATTATTATTTTATTCTCCAACGTATTAAACTTCAATTAAATATTTATGCCCGGAAAGCACATATTTTTTTATAGTTAGCAATAAAATTCCCAAATGTTATGTATTAATAAGTAATCATTTTATATACATTCTTATTTAATTTCGTCAGACATTTTGATTTGATATATTTCATAACATTAAAACCTACGCCCGGAGAGTGCATATTCTTGCTTGTTGCAAAAAAAGTTTAAAAGTTTAGAAAAAAAAGGTCTGTGGTGAATATTCAGTGGAAGTTACAATTAGTTGGTTTTTTTTTGTTTTGTTTTACGGCATTATCAACCACAGTGGGTCATTTAATGCCGATAAAGTTTTGAAATAAATCAATTCTTAATGGATAATACAATTTTTTTATATAAATACATTGATCTATTTAACCCATAGAGATGGCCCCTAACAGGTACTACCACTCCGAGTCAGAGTGGACCAGGGAGCAATGGTGATGAAAGGGTGCTCCACATTACCCAAACCATAAGGGCAATAGGGGTGGGAAAATCATATAGGTGCTAGGGCTTGACGTGGCCAGCCGATTGATCATCTAGCCCAAGATAGGTCCAAAGTGGAGTATTGCATGTCATGAACTGCTCATCCACCTGGGCTCTATCCTTAAGCATCACGGGTCGCCACCCACGGCCAACAGGTGGCCCCATTGGAGGAGTCTTACCCCTCTGCAGAAGTGCAGTCGGTGCATTCTAACGCCCCAGCCGACAGGGCGGGCAATTAGTTGTGTCATTTAAATTCTTGCAATATATATATATATATATATATATATATATATATATATAATAGGTTACATAATATATGATGTAGTCAATTTGCATAACTTGTTTTAACAAAACCGGGTTTAATAAATAATACTGTGTTAAAATCAATCCTATTAATGATTTTATATAGAAACCAATTAAAATATAATTAAAACAAGTATCTTTTTATATGCATTCTTATTTAATTTCGTTAGTCTTTCTAATGTGATATATTACATTCCATTAAAACTTAAATATTTACGCCCGGAAGGTGCATATTCTTGCAAGTATAAATCAATAATTTATATTATATCTACATCTAGATAATAAATGTTATGCCTAAGGTACCAGGTACATTATACAATATCACAATGTTCATTAAAAGAGCTCCCACCACAACCCATTTTCGTATACATGTTCAGTACGTAAACTTTGACCTCCCTGCGGACAAGACTGTGATATAATTAGACGTTTCTAGAGTAAATATTTACTAAGCTGAACATATCACAAGAGGAAAGTACGAATACATAATATGAGCGTTGGTATAGACAGACTAGTATTTTTTGGGGTGGTGGTGCTGAAGTAAAAGTAAGCCAGTACAAACACGGCTATTTACTCTACATTTACCATTATAATAGACGTGTATAAGCGAATGAATATAAGAGGCTCAAAAGACACAGTCTTCAATAATGAATATAAGAATGTATATTAATAATATTGTTACATAATTATTAGATACCTAATATTTATGGCAATAGTATAGAAATCAAAATGGCCGTTATAAGCTACAGCCCACGGCCTTGAAGGATGATTGACAAGGCTTGACCTCAGTCCTAACCTTCCGGTGGATACCGTTAGAACCCGTAAAGAGGACCCTCTCTTCCGGTTTAGATAGTAAGTAAGTCTCAGTCAGTTAGAAGTTAGGTGCCGAGCTCGTAGGATGTAAGACTTAACTTGCGCAGATGTCTGGGTTGGGGATTGAAAATCAAGTAACATCAAAGTAAGTCTTGTGTTTATTACCTAAAAACTAACAATGACACAGGGCTTCTGATAAGGAGAAATCCCTAACAGAAACTAGACCCGAAGTCCCCGAGAAAGTCCAGACCTTAGAAGAGACCAGACCAAGATAGACGATCAGAATAGCAAAGCCGGCCAGAAGAAAATACGACCAGAAGTAAGAAGTAAGAAAAGGGTATACAACAATATTATTATATCGTATTATAATCTTATCTTATATTATAATATATATCATATAATAATATATATTATATAATATATATACATATAAATATATAATACTATAATATATATCTATTAATAATGGAGATTCGCTTCCGGTTTTTGTCTGTAACAACAACTACGTGACTGCTTACGTCACTATACCCGAAATCGTCATTACATAGAATAGATACACTCAAAATTTGAGCATGCAACATTAGACAGTCCTCATTGTTTTTTTAAAACAAGTTTTAATAGATACATCCCCGATATCATATATTTATATATAGTTTGTTTTATTTTGATAGATATTCAAAGTTAATAGAACGTTTTTACTCCTTTAATAAATTTGATGATTTCATGATTTATGGTTAAAACTCTCCGACATTTAATTTTTAATTTCCACCTCCACAAGCAATATCTTTCAAAAATGTATTTTTACATCGCCCGGAGAGCGTTTTTTATTTTGATATTAATTATAATATAATATCTATTATTGGCATTATCTTAGATAATTGTTTGTTATATATCTATAGTATATCATATTATAGTATTATTATATTAATAAGATGTATACTAATATTGTATATTAATATTATTCATAAGAATATATAAGAATATAAGAATGTGTATTAATAACATTATATTATTATATTATATTATAACATTATATTATAATATAATATATATTATATAATATATATATATGATATATAATCTCTCTATATAAAAGAAAGGTTGGTATGTACGTGTCGATGTATAACTCAGATAATGGATGTCACTCAGATTCGAAATCTTGCATATACCTTAATATCCCTATAACTAACAAACACACCAAATTTGGTTATTGATTTCTATTGATTAAAAAAATAAAATTGTTTCAAAAATGTAAACATTAAACAACAAAAAGAGACTATTCTTAAAATAAACGAATATTGTAATACACTGATTCTTAGGTTTGTTTATCGTCAAATCTTTAATAAAGTTTAAGAATGCATTTTTAACACACAGAAATTTGGTAAGTTATTTCATGGAAGGAGGAAAAAACACATTTGTAAGAATCCTGGATGTTGGCTTCGTTTTAGATTACTTCGCTTTTTTTTCTTAGTCTAGAAAAGAAAGCATCAGGTTGTTTACAATATCTGGTGTTACAAAATGGTCACCCATCTAAGTAATGAACAGAATCACCATTGCCTTAACTTTATTATAAAATGGTCACCCATCTAAGTAATGAACAGAATCATCGCCGCCTTAACTTTATTACAAAATGGTCACCCATCTAAGTAATAAACAGAATCACCGTTGCCTTAACTTTATTAAAAAATGGTTACCCATCTAAGTAATGTACAAGATCACCGTTGCCTTAACTTTATTACAAAATGGTCACCCATCTAAGTAATGAATAGGCCCATCGCTGCCTTAACTTTAGTGATCTTATTTAATATGCTTTGTTTAGATTATGACTGAAAGCATCAGGTTGTTTACAATAGCTGGCGTTACAAAATGGTCACCCATCTAAATAATGAACAGAATAACCGTTGCCTTAACTTTATCTTAATAGAAAAAAAGACTTCCTAAAATAAACAAAGAATCTGCTATACAAAGTCTCGGCGATTTTTAAAAAAAAATTGATAAATCATTTTCCTCTTATTTTCTCTCTTCTCATTCACTCTCTGGTATTCCTAATTTTTTTTTAGTCCGGTCATGAACCGGGTACTTTTGCTAGTACTATATAATATATTATCATAATATAATATCTATTATATTATATATCTATCGTATGTTATATTATAATATTATTATATTAATAAGATGTACATTAATATTGTATATTAATATTATTTATAAGAATATATAAGAATATAAGAAGTGTATAGTCGAATGACTATAAGAGACTCAAAAGACACATTCTTCAATAATGAATATAAGAATGTATATTAATAATATTATATTATAATATATAATATATAATATATATATGATATATAACACTATATAATATATAATTATAATATAATATCTATTATTGGCATTATCTTCGATAATTGTTTATTATATATCTATCGAATATCTATCGTATATTATATTATGATATTATTATATTTATAAGAAGGGGCCGGGTTAGCTCAGTCGGTAGAGCGTTCGGCTAGAAACCACAAGGTTCCTAGTTCGATTCCGGCCCTCGCCAACTCAGCGTATGAGTAGCACAGGGGTCTGTGCGGTAAAGTAAGGAGCTGATGGTAGGTGTGGCGCACCACCTCAGACGCAAAAACAATCTCCTTGGTCTAGCGCTAGTGAAAAGGGGATAGACTCCCTCGCTGACTGGCTGATACCGACATTAGGCCGCCCCGACGACTTTTTTTATATTAATAAGATGTATATCAATATTGTATATCAATATTATTTATAAGAATATTAGAAGTGTATAAGCCAATAAATATAAGAGGCTCAAAAGACACAGTCTTCAATAATGAATATAAGAATATAAGAATGTATATTAATGATACTATATTATCACATTATAATATTATATTATAATATATATTTTATAATATATATATAATATATAACACTATATAATCATAATATAATATCTATTATTGTCATTATCTTTGATAATTGTTTATTATATATCTATCGGATATTATATTATAATATTATTATATTAATAAGATGTATATCAATATTGTATATTAATATTATTCATAAGAATATACAAATATATAAGAATATAAGAAGTGTATAAGCGAATGAATATTAGAGGCTCAAAAGACACATTCTTTAAAAGAATCGTTAGGTTAGGGCATGTCGTCAGTTTACAATACAAGTTTATCGATTTTCAATGCGAGCCAAATCAGTGGAAGATTAGTGACATTTTGTTTAGACCTTTATTGCTTTTAGATATATGTACATTCAGGATGAAGAGGTCAGGATGGGGTTTGGGGTCAAATTTGGAAATCTGACCTGAAATAGTGAGCTCTCTTATTAATACCCGGCTGTTGAGTGCTTTAAGACACACACACACACACACACACACACACACACACACACACACACACACACACATCCACCCCCACACACGCATATACAGAGGCATATGCATATAGAGAGGATGTCCATAAAGTTCAATTTATTGAAGGATTTATAATTCTAAAGTGCAGATGGGCTTTGTGGACACCTTATATATATATATATATATATATATATATATATATATTATATATATATATACATGGTATTTGTGGAAAAATGTGACTTACCGGTGAAAATGGTCACAGTTGTTAATCCAGTAGATTTAACCTGAAGATCCTCATGGTGAAACTCGAGTAGGTTAATACCGTGTACCTTATGTTAATATATATATATATATATAAGAGCGATGTATATATATATATATATATATATATATATATATATATATATATATTACATCGCTCTTATACAGTTGGGAAAGGTATGAATCCAAATATACTCACTCCCGCTAAGAGTAAATAATAGGACAGACTGGGCTCTTTAACATTGGAATAGCGACTGGTCTAAGAGATGTAAAACTCTGAATTCAAACCTGTTAAGCACCACTTTGTAAATTGACTTTGTATCAAATTCTGCTCATGCAGAGATATTTGTATATATATTTTTAACTTATTAACATAAGTGTATCTGAAGCTCGCTCGTACCTCAAATTTCAGCTCGCAACACAAAGCAAAAAATCGAGTCGAATTATGGGTAATTCTGTCGATGGGACACAGAAGACGCCGACTGTATCCTCTGCAGAGGAGTAGCCCCTCCCCCTTCTCCAAAAGGGTATCCTGTGTATGGCACTAAACTGCATCTATTGATGTGGCTCCAGTATAGGAGATCTGGAGAGCATGGGTGACCCTTTTCATTGTTATTACTTCCAGGTCTACTCTGACCTGGAGCGGTAGCAACTGTTAGGGTCCCATGATTATTCGTAGTTGATAGGACCGTGTGCCAAAAATTCTAACTCTTATGCAACAATTACACAAAAAATGTAAATATGAACATACCATGAACGCTATTCCCTAAACTCTAGGCATAAAATAACCCTAGACTGGTTGACATGCCGTTACAATCGATTTTTCAACAGTTATGAAATTCTGTTATTAGCTCGTAAGAAAATGTCGTTAGTCTTTTCTCCCACCGAGGCAATGACCGGTCGGTTGGGGATGTAGAATACACCGACGGTAAGACCCCACAACGGGGCTGCCTGTTGGCCGTGGATGGCGACCCATGATGGTGAAAGACAGAAACCTTGTGGTTGAGCAGTCAATGACATGCAACACTCCACTTTGGCTCTTACTTAGGCTTAACGGACGATCGGATAGACCCTTTCCGATCAATCGGATGGTCACACCAAGCTCTGGCATCTATAAGAGTGTTTGGACATTATTTCTTTTATGGCAATCACCCAGATATGTTGTCCTATATGTGGTGGTGGTTGAGGGTCTTAGCGCCCTGGGTGGGACGAGGTTTCAAATCTGGAGCTGTGAAGAGAGTGTGCCATTACTCTGAGGTTCCCATCTATGGGTTAAATAGATTTGATTGCACCTGTAGAGATAACTACAGCACTCAACAAATAAAGCTGACTGCATTCCCTGCAAAGGTCTAAGAACATTCCCCCAAAATAGATGTCTTGGATATACCACGAAGCTGCATCTAATTGTAAGGCCCCAACTCTGCAGAGAATTGAATACCACTTTATCATTATTACTCCCAGGTCCACTCTGACCCGTAGTGATAGTACCTGTTAGGGTCACATCAATGGGTTAAATAGAAAAAAATAGTTGAAAAAAAATGTGTTAGTAAATGAGTACCCATCAATAATTGTTGTTGGAATCCTTCCGTCTAATAAAGACGATGATGTAGTGTCCACTTTTTTTTATCTGCAACTGCGCGAGTGGCTGAACATACCAATTTTTGATTGGAAATCTCTGGTGCAGTGATTGAAAACAAACTTTGATGCTTGCTTGAGATGCTGTTATCTCTCCTTTTCTATGGTGGCTTCTTTCCTCTATTTTTCACTCCTTTTCGTTTAACAATAAATCAAATAAAAACGTCTTCGGTATAAAATAACCAGACAAGGGTTGCCATGCCGTAAAATCAAACCAGCCTCACTGATTTAATAAGTACTGTTATTTGACAGACACACAATGGTATAGTATATTGACTCTGAACAGCTGTCGGTTTTTCTTCCGACAACATTAGGTAAGAACCTATATACAATCTGTCATGTCGATCATATTGAACCAAATTATTTAATGTCTAGTACGTAAATTTATTGGACATGCGGGAAGGTTATATATTGTTTCTTCTTCAGGTGGGTAGAGAGGCTTGTATTGAATCTGGGTCTGGGTGAGACCTGGGACTAATAGTGATAATGGGGTACTCCACATTCCCCAGAGCATCAGAAATGGAACTTCACCATCAGATAAAGTTTAAAGTCATGTCCAGGATGCTAAGACCCTCGGCCACCGCCTTCTAACACGTATATGATAAAAAAGGGTTGGGGTTTGCCATATGGTCAATAGGGATTTGTCAATCAAATAAGCGCTAGGGCTTAAGCAGCCGATTGATTGGGGAGAGCCTCTCTGACCGAACGTGTAGCCTAAGAAAGGTACAATGTGGGGTGTATAGCGGTACTGGATTTCGAAATCACTAACTACACAGTCCAGTACGTTACCTTCTACCCCACGGGGACTCCCCATATAGTTGAAACTGGACTCTTTAACTTTGGTATGACAAACAGTTTAGAAGAAGGGAAACATAAATAAATGATGTAGATGCATTCAAACACTAGAATGGACAAAGCTATGTTTGGTTGGTTGGATTTTATGGCACGTCAACACTTGTTGGATTATTTTATGCCGAAGAAATGCTGCTTTATTCCTTCTATGCGGGTATTGAAAATTCTTTATTTTAACTGCATTTAAAAAAAATTTAAAACCCTTTTTTAAAACTCATTTTTTCTATTTAACCCATATATGGGACCCTAATAGGTACTACCACTACAGGTCACAGTGGACCTGGTAGTAATGACGATGAAGTGGTACTCTACACACACCAGATCTCCAGAACTGGAACTTCAGCATTAAATGCAGTTTAACATCATACCCAGGAGTCGATATGTTTGGCGCACGGCCACAAGGGTAGAGGTAATATCCCATAAAGTCATGAGATACTTTTCGTTGGTTGTCTGGTTGGCTGGGTTTTACGACATATCGACCCAGTGGGTCATTTTATGGCGAAGACGTTTTCGTTTTATTCGCTCATGATGGGTATTCAATTTATTTTTAAACAGATTTTTAAACTCTTTTTTTTTATATTTAACCCATAGATGGGACCCCGACAGGTACTACCAATCCGGTATTGCAGTTTGGGCTCTTTAACTTTGTGTTTTAACCAGTCTCGGAGAAGGGGAAAATCTGATTTCAAAGCCGGTTAAATTCCGCTTAGAATTGACCTTGTGTCACGTCCTGTTTATGTAGAGGGGTTGGTTATTACATGATGTACATGCATTTAATCACTAAAACGGACAAAGCTATATTTGGCGCAAGGACATAAGTGTAGAGGTAATATCCCATAAAATCATGAGCTACCTTTTGTTGATTGCTTGGTTGGGTTTTACGACATGTCACAACCCTTGTTGGGTTATTTTATGCCGAAGACGTTTTTGTTTTATTCATTCATGATGGGTACTCATTTAAACACATTCTTGAACACTTTAAACACATTTGTTAAACTCCTGTTTTTGCTATTTCACTTCCTCTACATGATATTGATGCATTTAAATACCAAAACCGATATAGCTATGTTTTGCCACGAGTGTAGAGGTAACACCCCATAATATCATGTGCTATATTTCGTTGGGTTTTACATGTCAACCCAGTGGGTCATTCTTATCCCGAAGACGTTTTTGTTTTATTCATTCATGATGGGTTCTCAATTTATTTTTAAACTCCCTTTTGAACACTTTTTAAACATATTTTTAAAACTCATTTCTTTTTTTATTTAACTACATCTACACGATGTAGGTGCATTCAAATACCAAAACGGACATAGTTATGTTTGGCGCAAGGCCACAAGTGTAGAATTAACACCCCATACAATCATGAGATACTTTTTCGTTTGTTGCCTCTCTGGGTGTTACATGTCAGCCCAGTGGGTCATTTTTATGCCGAATACATTTTTGTTTTATTCAGTCATGATGCGTACTCAATTTGTTTTTTAAACACATTTGTAAACATTTTTTCTATTATTATTATTATTTCATTTCATTTGGTTATTTAAAATAATAATAGTTTGAATAATGTACACATGGATAAACTCCAGACGGAAACACGTATAAGTAAAATTGATTAAAATATCCTATTTTATCCATTCTATACTTTCTTTCCTTTATTTATTTTTTCAACATTTGTAAACACATCTTTTAACTCATTTTTTTGTATCTAACACATAGATGGCACCCCATCAGGCCCTTCCACTCCGGTATGGCAGACTGGGCTCTTTAACTTTTGGTGACAACCAGTCTCGGAGAAGGGAAAACTCCGCTTAAAATTGACCTTGTGTCACATCCTTTTCATGTAGAGGGGTTGGTTAAATGCATGATGTAGATGTAATCAATCTCTAAAACGGACTTAGCTATTCTGGGGCAAGGCCACAAGTGTAGAGGTAACACCCCATAAAATCATGAGCTACATTTGGTTGGTTGCTTGGTTGGGTTTTATATACCAACGCACTAAGTCATCTTATGCCGAAGACCTTTTTGTTTTATTCATTCATAATAGGTACTCAATTTATTCTTAACCACATTTTTAAAACTTATTTCTTTTTATTTAACTACATCTACACGGTGTGGGTACATTCAAATACCAAAACGGACATAGCTATGTTTGGCGCAAGGTTACAAGTGTTAACACGCTACAAAATCATGAGATACTTTTCGTTGGTTGCCTCCTTGGGTTTTACATGTCAATATGAGTCCTTTTTAGGCCGAATTCCTTTTTGTTTTATTCAGTTATGATGCGTACTCAATTTGTTTTTTAAACACATTTCTATACACATTTTTAACACATACATGGCACCCCAACAGGCCCTTCCACTCCGGTATTGCAGACTGGGCTCTTTAACTTTGGGTGACAACCAGTCTCGGAGAAGGGAAAACTCCGCTTAAAATTGTGTCACATCCTTTTCATGTAGAGGGGTTGGTTAAATGCATGATGTAGATGTATTCAATCTCTAAAACGGACATAGCTATGTTTGGCGCAAGGCCACAAGTGTAGAGGTAACACCCCATAAAATCATGAGCTACTTTTCGATGGTTGCTTGGTTGGGTTTTATATACCAACCCACTGGGTCATCTTATGCCGAAGACCTTTTTGTTTTATTCATTCATAATAGGTACTCAATTTATATTTAAACACATTTTTGAACACTTTTAAACACATTTCTTAAACGTATTTCTTTTTATTCAACTACATCTACACGGTGTAGGTACATTCAAATACCAAAACGGACATAGTTATGTTTGGTGCAAGGCCACAAGTGTAGAATTAACACCCCATAAAATCATGAGATACTTTTTGTTGGTTTCCTCCTTTGGTTTTACGACATGTCAGCTCAGTGGGTCATTTTTATGCCGAATACATTTTTGTTTTATTCAGTCATGATGCGCACTCAATTTGTTTTTTAAACACATTTGTAAACTTTTTTTATTATTATTATTATTTCATTTCATTTGGTTATTTAAAATAATAATAGTTTGAATAATATACACATGGATAAACTCCAGACGGAAACACGTATAAGTAAAATTGATTAAAATATCCTATTTTATCCATTCTATACTTTCTTTCCTTTATTTATTTTTTCAACATTTGTAAACACATCTTTTAACTCATTTTTTTTGTATCTAACACATAGATGGCACCCCAACAGGCCCTTCCACTCCGGTATGGCAGACTGGGCTCTTTAACTTTTGGTGACAACCAGTCTCGGAGAAGGGAAAACTCCACTTAAAATTGACCTTGTGTCACATCCTTTTCATGTAGAGGGGTTGGTTAAATAGATGATGTAGATGTATTCAATCTCTAAAACGGACATAGCTATGTTTGGCGCAAGGCCACAAGTGTAGAGGTAACACCCCATAAAATCATGAGCTACATTTGGTTGGTTGGGTTTTATATACCAACGTCCTGGGTCATCTTATTTTGTTTTATTCATTCCTAATAGGTACTCAATTTATTTTTAACCCCATTTTTGAACACTTTTTAAACACATTTTTAAAACTTATTTCTTTTTAGTTAACTACATCTACACTGTGTAGGTACATTCAAATACTAAAACGGACATGGCTATGTTTGGTGGCGCAAGGCCACAAAATCATGAGATACTTTTCGTTGCTTGCCTGCTTGGGTTTTACATGTCAACATAGTGAGTCCTTTTTAGGCCGAATTCATTTTTGTTTTATTCAGTCATGATGTGTACTCAATTTGTTTTTTAAACACATTTCTATACACATTTTTAACACATACATGGCACCCCAACAGGCCCTTCCACTTCGGTATTGCAGACTGGGCTCTTTATCTTTGGGTGACGTGACAACCAGTCTCGGAGAAGGGAAAACTCCGCTTAAAATTGACCTTGTGTCACATCCTTTTCATGTAGAGGGGTTGGTTAAATACATGATGTAGACATATTCAATCTCTAAAACGAACATAGCTATGTTTGGGGCAAGGCCACTAGTGTAGAGGTAACACCCCATAAAATCATGAGCTACTTTTCGATGGTTGCTTGGTTGGGTTTTATATACCAACCCACTGGGTCATCTTATGCCGAAGACCTTTTTGTTTTATTCATTCATAATAGGTACTCAATTTATATTTAAACACATTTTTGAACACTTTTTAAACACATTTCTTAAACGTATTTCTTTTTATTCAACTACATCTACACTGTGTAGGTACATTCAAATACCAAAACGGACATAGCTATGTTTGGCGCAAGGTCACAAGTGTAGAATTAGCACCCCATACAATCATGAGATACTTTTCGTTGGTTGCTTCCTTGGGTTTTACGACATGTCAGCTCAGTGGGTCATTTTTATGCCGAATACATTTTTGTTTTATTCAGTCATGATGCGCACTCAATTTGTTTTTTAAACACATTTGTAAACTTTTTTCTATTATTATTATTTCATTTCATTTGGTTATTTAAAATAATAATAGTTTGAATAATGTACACATTACAGACGGAAACACGTATAAGTAAAATTGATTAAAATATCCTATTTTATCCATTCTATACTTCCGTTCCTTTATTTATTTTTTCAACATTTGTAAACACATCTTTTAACTCATTTTTTTTGTATCTAACACATAGATGGCACCCCATCACTCCGGTAATGCAGACTGGGCCCTTTATCTTTTGGTGACAACCAGTCTCGGAGCTTTTTAAAACTTATTTCTTTTTATCTAACTACATCTACACGGTGTAGGTACATTCGAACACCAAAACGGATATAGCTATGTTTAGCACAAGGGCAGAAGTAACACCCCATAAAATCATGAGCTACTTTTCGTCACGCGTTTAAATAATTACAAACCATTAGAATGAATAATGTTAAGACTTTTGTTCTGACGGTTTATCTTCTGTGTTTCTATTGAGCAATCGACAGAAAAGCAATGAGGATTTTAAAATTCTTGGCCAACTGCCAGTTTGGCGAGTTGAGAATTAATGAGCACTGTCATTTCAAGCGCTCTGGAGAAACTAACCGAGCAAGAACGCTAATAGATGACGTCTGTTTAAGCCGCGAGCGACACTGACGAATTAAACAAGATCGATTTCCAGTCATTACAATTGATCGAAATCTGTAATGAAGCGATTAAGTTACTTTTCTCTGTATAACGGCAATATCTTGAGAAAAAGACGCACTGTCTCAAAGTTATATAGCTACTTCCGGTTACGAGTGACCAACTTCTTACCCGGATCTGATAAACGGAAATAAGATATGAATGCTTAGGTTAATGCTCTTCTAATAGCTCAAATGTGTGTGTGTATGTGCGGGTGTGTATGCATGAGAGAGAGAGAGAGAGAGAGAGAGAGAGAGAGAGAGAGAGAGAGGGAGAGAGAGAGGGAGAGAGAGAGAGAGAGTGAGAAAAACAGTGTGGGTCTGTGTGAGAGAGAAAAAGAGTGTATGTGCATGTGAGAGGGAGAAGAGTGTGAGTATCATATATATAATATGTATATATATATATGTATATATATATATAAAAGTTAAAGTCGTCGGGGCAGCCTAAAGTCGGTATCAGCCAGTCAGCGAGGGAGTCTATCCCCTTTTCAATAGCGCTAGACCAAGGAGATTGTTTTTAGCATCTGAGGTGGAGCGCCACACCTACCATCAGCTCCTTACTTTACCGCACAGATCCCTGTGCTACTCATACGCTGAGTTGGCGGGGACCGGTATCGAACTAGGAACCTTGTGGTTTCTAGCCGAACGCTCTACCGACTGAGCTAACCCGTTGCGCCCTATATATATATATATATATATATATATATATATATATATATATATATATATATATATATATATATATATATATATATATATATATATATATATATATATATATATATATATATATATATATATATATATATATATATATATATATATATAT
>CM042149.1:56280199-56330199 GCA_023376005.1 Doryteuthis pealeii | reverse complement strand
AGTTTTCCTTCTCCTAGACTGGTTACCTAGCCATGGTTAAAGAACCCAGTCTGCTCTGCTATTTACCCATAGCTGGAGGGAGAGTAGGATTCATACCTTTCCCAAGGGTATTAGCGCTAAGTGAAATGCAATTACCACGTCCAGGATTTGAATTCGTGGCGACGAGTCCATTTCCGATGACTTTAACCATTACACCACGCGCTTCCTTTTAGCACATATATGATAAAAAGGATTGGAGCTTGCCATAAGGACAACAGGGATGGGACAATCGTATACGGGATTGACGTGATCATCCGATTGATCGGAGGGGGCCCATCCGACTGCAAGTCTAGACTATATAAGAGCCAAAACGGAGTGTTGCATGTCATGAACTGTTCATCCACCAGGGTTCCATACTTAAGCAACACGTGTCGAAAACCACGACCAACAGGTGACCGCTTTGTAGGAGCTCCTACCACCCTGCAGAGTTGCAGTTGTTTTATTCTAAAGCCCCGGTGGACAGTGCTATTAAATAATTGACGGTATCAGTTCCAATTGTCTGTCTGGTGAACGAGCCAAAATGTAAGTTTAAAAAAATGATTTTTAAAGATAATCTATTGTTTTGTCAGATTTATAAAAGCTTTTTGTCAGTCATTATTGACTATCATACAAGTTCTATCGCTTCAATCGATTGGCTCTAGTCTTATTCAATGCTTTTCTCTTTTTTCTTATTCGCGGCCCCTATCCCTCATTCTCGGGAAGTTCATTTTTTATTGCTGTCACACAGATTTTAATTTAAAGCCAACATTTAATACTTGATGGTTTTGTTTGGTTTGTTTTACGGCATATCAAACTCAGTGGGTCATTTAATGCTGATAAAGTTTTGAAATGAATTCATTCTTAATGGATACGCAATTTTAAATAAACACGAAGGCAACGTGCACCCGGCCTTCTTAAAGAGTGCGCGCGCCAATAAAGAGGTTATCCACAGGGAGGGACTTTCTCTAATTATTTACTAACCAACTTTCTTTTAACAATCATCGTAAAGTGTTGTAGAGTAGCTAACACCCCTTCAGCACACTACCCGATGGACTGGCTCATTGCCATAAAATAGCCTACGATTAATGTAGATTAACATGGCGAATAATATTCAAACTGACTTTGCTGCGTTGGCTATACCGAACTGACCCTTCTCTATTCAGTGCAATTTTTGTCTTGTTAAATAGTTTGTACGTATTTATTCTGTGTTTGTCTGTATCCGTTTGGCATCGGATGCTGGTGCTTAATACTGTATTAAGCATACCATTTTTCTGTGTATCTTTTCCACCTCGCGATAGAACATAAAGCTATTGTATGAGATTGGAACTCGCAACCCTTATAATCAGAGATCTGTCTTTTCTGGGCAGCTTTCTTACCGAGAGCGCGTGCGCGACAATAAAGGAGTACTCCACTAGGGGGGGGGGGAACTTTGCCTAATTATTTACTATCCAACTTTCTTTTAACAATCATGGTAAAATATATTCACCAAGATATTGTATTAATAAATCTCGTGCAGGATTATTTTGATAAGAATTACTCCGAAGCTTTCTATTTTATTTTTTTTAAACTTTTATTTTAAAAATATTTTACCTATACTCCATTGTCAATTCCATTAGGATTTGTGTTATTCTATGGAATCTCTGAAAAGACAATGTCAGATCAAACATCCAATCAAATCATTTATGTTCGCATCGGTCGTCTCAGACTAATCTTATTAGATGTATCTTGTGATATTTCCTTTAACGATACGATTTCATACTAATAATATGAAACCATTCAACGGGATGAGATGTTTTCTTTCTAGACTCGACGTTGAATGAATATTGCGTAGGCATGTAACAAAGTAGGTTCGCCAGAAGTGAGGCGAACACACAACTTACTTGTCTGCTTTGGAAAACTTTCCCGACAATCGAATAGTTTTGAAGACATAATCTGAATCGGAGAAAATCCTAGACAAAGTTCCGTCCGTTCCTCGTGAATTGAATAGTAATAATAATAATAATAATAATAATAATAATAATAATAATAATAATAATAATGTATTAAGTGAATGTAGCAAACTTGCACAACGGGAATACAAAGCTAGGCACGACTGGGTTGGGAAGGTGATCCACTGGGGAATATGCAAAAAATTAAATTTTGACCATACATCTGTTCTTGAGAATGAAATGCATAAAATTCGCAGGGACTTTGAGATAAAGACGGATCAGCCTATCCCAGCAAGGAGACCAGACCTAGTGTTGATTAACAAAAAAATGAAATAAAAAATAAAAAATAAGAAAAAAAAGAGAATGTGTCAACTGTTGAACTTTGCAATACAAGCAGATCACAGGGTGAAGCTGAAGGAAAATGAAAAGATGGATAAATACCTGGACCTTGCCAGAGAATTGAAAAAGCTGTGGAATATGAGAGTGAGAGTGATACCAATTGCAGTTGGTGCACTTTGAACGGTCCCAATAAACTTGGAAAAAAGACTTTAGGATCTAAAAATCGGAGGAAGAATTGAGACCATCTAGACTACTGCACTGCTGCAATCAGCTAGAATACGCAGAAGAGTCCAGGAGACCTGAGGAGACTTCTTGTCACTCAGACTCCAGTGAAATATCGTCAGCTAACGATAATGTGAAAAACTCAAAAGAAGTAATGATAATAATAATAATAATAATAATAATAATGAAATTCAAAGAAGATGTAGAGGCTAGCTTGAGTAATTCATTGTAATTTATATTATAACAAGCAGCTGTTCGTGGTGTTTTCCATATAGATGTAATATATAAATCCGTATATTCTCCCTCCAGCTAAATAGTAGGGCAGACTTGGGCTTTTAACCTTGGTATAGCATTCAGTCTAAGACATGGAAAACTCCGAATTCAACCCTGTTAAACACCACTTTCTAAATTGACCTCGTGTCACATCCTGCTCATGCGGAGAGGTTGGTAAACTCTAACTTAAAGTAAACACTTAAAGCAAACAAAGCTTTTCCACGCTTACTTAGACGGGAAACGTCGAAACACGGTGTCTGTGGATAACTTATTATATGCTGCCAAAACCCGGTAGAGCTCTCACAGGGTGACTTAAATTAACTTTCACTGCCAGTATAAAGCAATGATCGTCTGTTTACAGACTGGATCTCTCTGTCGATCGTAAAATACTTAAACAAATGTATGTATTTAATAGTTTAAACACTATCAAATGGCTGAAGGGTTAACGAATTGGGCGGAGGAAAAGTCAGTCGGGTTTTGCTCCTGGTCAGAGGTAGTTGCTGTGTCTAGCCACACTGAAAAGACATGAAACGTCGAAACGCGGTGTCTGTTGATAACTTATATATACATGTAGAATTAAACAAAAGACACGTCTCCTGTTTAACAATTTTATCTATAGCCAACTTTTTTGTTACATAACACACCCCTTAATATACTAACTTGAAAAAAAAAATGGAACATAAACACAGCACCCCAGATGATGGCACTTCGAAGTGCCGAAAGTACTCGGGATACGAACTTCGATGGACTAATCTATGGATTCCATAGCCACAAAGCTCGAAAAGATCATAAATACAATTGTTAACGGTTAGGAAGTTATACATATCGTGTATTTATATTTATACTTTTTAGTAATTGGTTTTAAAAATGTGTTAACATTATTGGGGATTATGCTGTATGGTATTGATTTGTTTCATGTCTATATTCTATGGTATAATTTTATTTCTCTCAAAAAAAGAGAGAATATCCTCCATGTTGACATTTTCAAACAAATCTTTCATATCGTTTGCTTTAAAATAACGGTTTCTGATGTGAGCAAGAAATCTGCATTTCATGAATAAGTGTTTAACTGTCAAAGGTGTTTGACATGTTCCACATTGTGGTTGTTGTTCTTGTTTGAGTATATTCGAGTGCGTTAGTCTTGTATGACCAATGCGTAATCTAGATACAATGACTTGTTCATTTCTAGACTTCCTTAAGGTTGGTCTCCAGCCTCCCAAAGTGGGTTTGATTAGGAAGAGTTTATTGTGGATGTTGTTATTCCAGTGTTGTTGCCATGTTGTATGAAGGAATCTATTAATTTTAGGTTTCAAATCAGTATATAGTATCTTGAAATTGTCGGGGATCAAATCTAGTGCCGATTTAGCTGCGTAGTCTGCTCTTTCATTTCCCCTCACTCCTATATAACTTGGGATCTAGCATATCATAATCTCCTTAGAGTTAGACATAAAGTCCAATTTATTCAGGAGCTTAATGATGAGAGGGCTTTTCCAGTTTTTATATTTCTTAATGATAGTAGGACAGAGAGTGAGTCTGAAAAGATGATATATATTTTGTGGTTATTTTCATAGATTATGTCAAGTGCTAGATCTATTGCATGGGTTTCAGCTGAAAAAATGGAACTTTTATTTGGGAGAGCTTTTCTTACAATTTTTTTTATTTAAAATATGTGCCTTTTGTTTAATTCAACATGCATAAATGAAAGACTGCTGCCCAAATACATACACACACACGCACGCACACACACACACACACATACACACACACACACACACACACACACACACACATATATATATATATATTAATATATATATATATATATATAATTCAAACTGATAGATATAGTCAAACTACATTTAGGCCTCTTCAACCTCCTCCCAATCAGCACAGTTTACTGTTTTTAGAAGAATGAAGAGCCAGTTCCCATTTTAAAATTTCTTTCTGCTTCCAAAGTCTCAGAGATTAAACGGAGAGATGGAAAAAATTGTAGATAAGGATGGAACGTTGCAAGATTTTTTGGATGATGTGAAAGGTTAACTGTCGACCTCTAATTAGTCAGCACAAGGCGAGAAGGAGAGTGAGAGAAAGAGTGATAAGTCGGTTGTCTGGGCTCAGTGTTCGCAGAGAACAGACGTAAGATGAGTCTGTTCTCCTAGGCATTTTTACTTGGGTTAAAATAGATAAGCTCAGAAAAAACAAGAACGTCTATTGCTTGTTATTAAAAACTATCAAAGACAAGATTCAAAAGATTTCAAAGTAATTCCCAGACTCGTAGAACAGCAAGAAAGCCACTCAGCCCACCAGCAGATCCCCTATTCCGACCCAGAATAAGAGAGCCCACCCAACTCCGATCCGGTCAAGAGAACAGTTGCACAGTAAGAAGATAAGTATAGAGTTAATACTATAACAACTCCTTTCAATGGAATCCCGCAATTTAAGCGATTTGGCGGGAAAACACCAAAACTGAATTTGACTTTTAGCGTTAGGACTCTTGCTGTGTTATACTCTCCGTTCTGTCGACCTCTAATTAGTCAACACAAGGTGAGAAGGAGAGTGGAAGAAAGAGTGATGAGTCGGTAGTCTGGGCTGAGTGTTGGCAAAGAACAGACGTAAGATGAGTCTGTTCTCCAAGGCATTTTCACTTGGGTTAAAATAGATAAGCTCAGACAAAAACAAGAGCGTCTTTTATTTGTTATTAAAAACTATGAACAGCACAAGACTATATTCTGAAAGATTCCAAAGTAATTTCTAGACTCAAAGAACAGCGAGAAAGCCACCAATTTTTTTCTATTAAAATGAATAAAATCTTTAAAAACTTTTATATTACAATTTACTATTAAAATGAATAAAAACTTGAAAAAAATGTAATCTTAAAATTTCGCAGTGAAATTGACGTTAAAAAATGTCTTCGGTTTTAGTATTAATTCTTAAAATCGAAAATAAAATGAAAATTTGAATATTTTTTTTGACAATTTAATAGAATATAGTACATACCAATTACAAAAGCAAAAAAAAGTTTTAAAATATTAATATTATGACATTTTTTTGCACTTTTTATTTCCGATTTCATTATTTTTTCCTAAAAAACTACACCTCGTACATTCATACAATTTCATTGATATAGTTATTCAGACTCTTACCTTTATAGAAAAAAAATTTTTCTGACGCATTTTTTTATCTCATAAAATAAAATAGGGGGGGATAGACCTTGTAAAAAAATATTTCCCCTAATATATTTTAGAAAAAAACTATTTCAGATGTATTTACATCCAACAACAGATCTACTAGAGATCCAGATATTCCGATCCAGAATAAGAGAGTCCAACTCCGATCCAGTCAAGAGAACAGTTGAACAGAAAGAAAATAAGTATAGAGTTAATGCTATTACAACTAACTCATTTCAATGGACTCCCGCTATTTAAGATAATGTTGTCATCGGGGACTGCTATGTCAGTAATGGCGATTTGGCGAGGAAAAACACAAAAAACAGAACTTGACTTTTAGCGCCAGGACCCTTGCTGTTCACTCTCTGAGACTGTGAAATCAGAAAGAAACGGTCAATTAATTCCGAGTTGTGAATGACTAAGAAGGCTGATTGTTTGGTTGGAGTTTACGGCATGTCAACCATTGATGGGTTATTTTATGCCGAAGACGTTTTGTTTGATTAATTTTTGATGGGTATTCAATTTTTTAAACATAATCTTTTAAGCACAATTTTTAAACTCATATTTTCTATGCAAACCATAGATGGGATCCTAACAGGTACTACCACTTTGGGTCAGAGTGGACCTGGGAGTAATGGCAGTAATGGAGTTAACTACACTCCCTTGATCTCCAGAAGTGGATGTTTGAATATTTGGATATAAGGTGTGCTACAATTCCCAACCTGAATTTATAGACTTAGCCGAGGTCGGTTGGTTTATTCCTCCGGCCAATCAATAGCCATAATGCGTGGCTGATACACTACTTAAACACTGATACTTGCCAGAGCTCTACTTGCAATCATTGAGAAGGAACTTACGACCATTGAACCAAGAGATTACCAGGACCCAATTCCACTGGACAAGTGCTCTTGCTTAAAGCCTACAGGATAGCCCATCAGATTGTAACAGTGGACACTCTCCATCAGATGCAGTTTTATTGGAAGGGAGGAGAGTATTACTTCTCTACAGGTGATACAGTCGGCATATTCTAAGCACCGCTGAGAAGGTGGTTTCCTTTTTTTGTTACAACGAATAGAATAATGAGTCTATGAAGGTAATATCAGTCGGGCCCTAATCTAATTCTGATCATCAAAGCACCAAATTGCCCCGACCTCATTTGCCTCGTGAGTTGCACCGTTCAAAGAACAGGGCGAATCTATTCCAGTACAATCGAGTCGTGATTTCTTTTGAAGCGATTCGCCAACTCCCGTTTTCTTTTCCCGCTGTCAGATGTCAGCACTCCGGTTCGTATTTAAACATCACTTGATAATAAAGAATGCGAAAATGGCTTCTTTACTCGGGAAAGAAGGCCAGCGGGTCACGAAAGGCGAGAAAGCTCAAAAACAGTATTTTTTTTCGCGTGTCAATAAAGCAAAGGTTACTTTTTTCTGATTCAACTCATACGGATCACCTACGCAATTATTAATCTATACAGTTCACGCCTAAAGTAATATAATGATTTCAAATGGATAAAGGACCTCAAATGTATTTGAATCCACACATCTTTACATATTGTCTTTATTGGTTTAATAAATACTATATTGTATCGGACAAGACTTTCATTCCAATCCTATATTTATATCAAACAAAACAGGGTGACTATTTTCTATTATTTTAACATCTCAGAACTGTATTTCTTATATCTGAGACACAGAAAATATGTGTACACTAAATATCATGCAAGAGTCTTGAATATATAAGAATAATAAGCAGTGTCACCAATATATATATTTACCAACCCCTCCACACGAGCAGGATGCGACACAAGGTCAATTTCTTAAGTGGAGTTTAACAGGCTTGAATTCAGAGTTTTCCTTCTCCTAGACCAATTGCCTAACCAAGGTTAAAGAGCCCAGACTGCCCTACTATTTACCCATAGCTGGAGGGAGAGTAGGATTCATACCTTTCCCAAGGGTATTAGCGCTAAATGAAATGCAATTACCACGTCCAGGATGTGAACTCGGGGCGATGTGACCATTTCCCTTGACTTTAACCATTACACCACGCGCTTCCTAAAGTGTCACCAATATAGTTACTATGATACATAGACCACATTTAACATACTAGTAAGTTTGTGGTTCTGGAACCAGGGATGTGAATACCCTGGTGATATGCTTGATTGAAAAGAGGTTTGAATGTTTAAGAATACAAAGCAGTATCACCAATGTAGGTGCTATCATGCATAGGACTCTCTTAACATAGTAGTGAGGTTGTGGCCCTGTTAGAAAGTGAGTGATGTGAATACCCTAGTTATATGCTTAATTGTTTGCACATGGGTGTCCGGTTTGTTGTACCAGGTGAAGAAATTTGTAATGTTCTGCTCTGAGTCATTGATGAAAGAGGTAATTTGTAAAGTAACAACACATGATTAATAACAACAAATACTTAAATAACAAACAATAAACAAAGAATCAATCATAACATGCAATTCAAGTCAAACAAATATGATCTGTTTCACATGATATCTGTACAGCATGCTGATAAAGAATTTTAAAACAATAATAACACTGTTGTCATGAAATGGTGAAAAAAAAAGAAAACTTTTTACACACAAGTAGTGACTAGGTAAACAGAATAGCCTATCAATGCAGATTTACATGTGATATGAAAAAAGGTGTTACAAAGATAATATCATCAAGCAATAAAAAACATTGATTCAGAACTGCTAGGCAGCTTCAATCACCACATGATAAGGACAAGAGTTTTCAAACAAGGTTTTCAAACAACTTACTGTACAGGGGTGATAGGAGTGGCTTGGAGGGACAAAAGTGGACAAAGATCTCTGTAACTTATTCTGTTTTATATGTAACTAGCAGCGGCTACCCGGCGTCGCCTGGGTAAAGGGGGATTTTTTAAAGTTTGTCTCGCAGATCCATCATTACTGAATCGTGAGATGAATCCTCGTGGGATATTTTTCTATACAACCCGTAGATGAGACCCTAACAGGTGCTACCACTCAGGGTCAGAGTGGACCAGGTAGCAATGGTGATGAAGGGGTGCTCCACATTCCCCAAACCTCCAGAACTGGAACCTCATCATCAGATAGAGTTTAACGTCATTGCCAGGACATGTAGACCCTCAGCCACCGCCTTCTAGCACCCATATGATAAGAAGTATTGGGGTTGCCATAAGGGCAATAGGGTTGGGGCAATCATATAGGTACTAGGGCTTGGCGTCTAGCCCAAGAAAAGCCTAAAGTGGAATATTGGAAGTCATGGACTGCTCAGCCACCTGGGTTCTATCCTTAAGCATCACGGGTCACCACCCACGGCCAACAGGTGGTCCCATTGGGGGAGTCTTACCCCTCTGCAGAGGTTCAGTCGGTACATTCTAACCCTCCACCGACGGGGCGATATGAAACTCTAATCTCGTTAGCGCTAATATATTATAACTAGCAGGGCCTGTGGATATACCACAATATGATAATTTAATTATTACAACGTTTGGTATGTTTACTTAAGAGCTATTGTTAAATAGTTCAATATGTAAAAGTATAATAATTTTGATTTGACTCTTTTTTTTATTTTCATGTATATATACACAGGTCCTATTTGTTTAATAATAATTTGGTTATCCATAGAAAGAAAATTTAAAAAAATGTAAAGCATTATCGTAAAAGATAATAACCAAGTTAGTACATTTGTACTGTGACTAACAATGGCTTTATTCTTTAATTCTATACAGGTTATATGTACTTAAAAAACAAACATCAATATTTAAAATCTCCACGACCAGCTAATGATAGTTAAATAGTACGACAATATATATATATATATTTCAATTCCGGCTGTGGGTAGCTTGGAAAATGTCTAGCCACACTGAAGAGACTTGATAAGTCGAAACACGTGTCTGTAGATGACCCTAAATATGCTCCCCATCCCCTTGGGTTGAGCACTCTTTGGGGGGGGGATCTCGCTGACGGCCGCCAACTCAAGCGTAAAACGCAACGCTCTTCTATGTAAGGAATGGAGCACTCTGCGACGGCCTTTACTCACAAAGCGATGTGTGTATTAAAACAGTTAAAAATCCCCTTCCCATTCTGTAAGTGAAGACAGTCTAATGGTTAAGGTGCCGGACTGACACCCAACCGATCGGATTTCAATTCCGGCTGTAGGTAGCTTGCAAAATGTCTAGCCACACTGAAGAGACTTGATAAGTCGAAACACGTGTCTGTAGATGACCCTATATATATATATATATATATATATGTGTGTGTGTGTGTGTGTGTATGTGTGTGTGTGTGTATGTGTGTGTGTGTGTGTGTGTGTGTAAAATGAAAATGGAAGTGAATCCGACGGTATGTTGAAAAAAGAAATAAAGGAAAGAAAGTATAGAATGGATAAAAAAGGAAAGAAAATATAGAATGGATAAAATACTATATATATATATATATATATATATATATATATATATATACAAACACTTATATACACACACATATATATATATATGTGTGTGTGTGTGTGTGTGTGTGTGTGTATGTGTTTTGTTGGCCTCAAAAGCAAATCTAAAGGAGTGGATTCATTTAATCTTCTTTTATAAACCAATCGAATTGACTGACAAAGATCGCATAAATAAAATTATTCGACTGGCGTCGTGGTTTTTGCCAGGGATATTTTGGGAGCGGTTTTATTCGACTTCAACAATTGCGCTAATTTTTAAATGGTTTGATATCATTGTCCTTAAGTGGCAAACTAGATTTCATTATGTTCATTTAAAGAACGGAGGCTTTAAAGAAATAAAGAAATCGATTCTAGCAGACCTTATAACCATTTACTGATTCAAAGGGCCCGGGGTTAGCACAGTCGGTAAGAGCGTTCGGCTAGTAAACCACAAGGTTCCTAGTTCAATACCGGCTCCTCGCCAACTCAGCGTATGAGTAGCAAAGGGATCTGGGCAGTAAAGTAAGGAGCTGGTGGTAGGTGCGGCGCTCCACTTCAGACGCAAAAAACAATCTCCATGGTCTAGCGCTAGTGAAAAGGGGATAGACTCCCTCGCTGATTGGCTGATACCGACTTCAGGCCACCCCGACGACTTTACTTGACATTTTTTTAGTGGTTCAAAAGGCTAGATTACTTGCAATGTGTAAATACTGATCCCTTCACACACACACACGCACACACAGACTTCAACGCGTAAGGGTACAAATACCGGAATACCGAGACTAGATCAATCCTGAACGAGGCTGTTTGCATTGCACATAGTGCTAATAACCTTCGGAAAGGTACGAATCCAACTATTTTCCCTTCAACTATGGATAAATAGTAGGGCAGGCTGAGACCTTTAACCTTGGTTAGGCAACAGGTATAGGAGAAGGAAAATTCTGAATTCAAAGAAGCCGTTAAACTCCATTTAAGAAATTGACCTTGTGTCACATCCTACTTGTGTGGGGTTTGATATATATATATATATATATATATATATATATATATATAAAGTACTCGGGACATGAACTTTGGTGGACTAATCCCCGAATTCCACCCAAATATTAAAAAGTTGGCTAGAAAACTGGAAAAAATCACAAATAAAATTGTTAAACAGGAGATGTGTCTTTTGTTTAATTCAACATGCATATATATGTATATATATGTGTGTATATATATATATATATTTATATATATATATATATATATATATATATTATGTGTGTGTGTTTTTGTGTATGTGTGAGTGTGTGTGAGTGTGTATGTATTTTGAATGAGTACTATACACAAATGTAAAGTTGTTGGTTATACGGGTGTGACAAAGCGTATAATTTGATTTACTCTCTATCTTGTAAGTGCGATACATGAAATGGATTATAGTGTCTTTGTGTATGACACCTACAAGTGTGGAAACGTAAGAAGTTATGATTCCACAAGTGAAAGATTTTTTTTATTAGCAACAGAATGTCGACTGGGGCTGTAGAATACGTCGATTACACTTTCTCTGCAGAGGAGAACTCCCCCACCCCAATGGGACTACCCATTGGACACGGGTATCAATTAGTGATGCTTAAAGATGGAATTTTGATGGCTGAGCAGTCCATGACATGCAAACCTCTACTTTGGCCCTTACTTGAGCTAGACGAGCATATGGAGTGGCTCCTTCCAATTGGATTGGTCCATAGCACTAGATTGTTCCAACCTTATTGCCCTTATGACAATATATCAACCCTTATTTTCATGCTAAAGGCGGTGACAGAGGGTCTTAGTGTCCTGGATATGACGTTAAACAGCATCTAATGATGAGGTTCCAATTCTGGAGCTCTGGGGAAGGTGGAATATCTCTTCATCACCATTACTATAAGGTCTAAGATGATTCGGAGTAGTAGTAGCTCTTAGGGTTACATCTATGGGTACAATAGAAAAAAAAACAAAAGTTAAACAATGTGCTTTAAAAATAATTGTGTTTTAAAAAATACCCATCAGCAATGAATTAAAAAAAAACGTCTTCCCAGGCCAGACTCTCAAACTTTTTACTTTATCTTTCTCTCCTGTCATTGTTGACACTCCTCGACCAATCAGAAACCTACAGGTCAACCTTTCACACGTCATCCTTAAATTCTAGTTAATTTCCACAATTATATAACGTATAACTGTAATCTTAGGTTTTTCCGAATCCCATTATTTTACAACATGACCTGTTGCAATTAAGATGTCAATTATTGAAGTTGCAAATAGGTTCATAATTTCTTAACTTAAATTTTTAGCATGATTTGAAAGGAAATAAATCACAGGAATATAGTCATCTTTTAGTTTTGTTGATCTAAAAAAATTATATATGGGGCATACAGTGTGGCTCTAACGATGTTAACAATTACCTTTATTACACCCCCACACACATATATATATATGTATATATATATGTGTGTGTGTGTGTGTGTGTGTGTTTGTGTGTGTGTGTGTGTGTGCGTAAGATTAAATTTGAATTAGAAGGGTTTTTAGTCAAGAATATCAGAATAGTATCCCAATATTTCCCCATATAAAAGAGGTATTAGTATTAAAAAAAGGTTGAAAACTACCGAAATCACGATATTAGTAACACTATGTTTATCCCAGCTCTAATTGAAATTATGATTAGAATTTAACGCTAACAGCGTTTTCAATTAGTAAGATCTTTATTGTACTCAATGCACAAAAATACAAAACAATAGCACAATATTTTCAAATATAAAATGCAAATAGTATTAAAAAAAAACAGGTTAAAAATTCAAAATTGAGGATCCCCGGTGTGAAACTCAAAACGTTTTATATTTGTTTTATAGATGGAGAAAATAACACACACACACACACACACACATATATATATATATATATATATATATATATATATATATATATATATATATATATATATATATAGTGTGAGATGGTCACTGTTTCAGCTTTTGCTGGAATGGCGTACCAAAGGCAGTATTATTGGTAGAGTGCTCAATATAAAATAGAGCTGTTATATAATATAATAAGATAAATATATAAAGGTTTTACATATTGGTTTCATTCGATGAAATCATCAGGTTAAGATGTTTCAAATGTCTTATATATTTATCTTATTATAATATATATATATATATATATATATATATATATATATATATATATATATATATATATATAAATAGTCTATAATGCAGGATGTCTAAGTCTTTTGTTATTTATTTAAATATAAATTTGCTCTGTGACTCTAACAATAAGAGCACACATTGAGCTCTCAAACTGCGACAAGTTGTTTTAAAAAAAACCTATGTCGTAAGGAAGATTTCTTCTCTGGACTTTTGGATTATATATATATATATATATATATATATATATATATATATATAGAGAGAGAGAGAGAGAGAGAGAGAGAGAGAGAGAGAGAAGGCTTATTGAATTTTTCACAAGACTTAGCCAAAGAAAGGCCAGGTTGGTCACTCTTCATCAAAGGATTATGATGATATGGCGATGAGACGAATTGAATGAATAGAAAGAATGGTGACTGGATGATGAATGTATCACTGGACAGAAAATGACACCGGTGTCTAAAGCCAATGAGATATATGATATGATATGATATGATATATATATATATATATATATATATATATATAAGGTTTGTTTAGAATGGCTTTTTGCCGATAATTTTTGGGAGAATAAGTGTTTAATTGGAGTCGTACCTAATTTTGAAAATTAATTAATTAATAATGAATTAGGCGGGAATACCTATTAAAATGTATGGCTAAACAAATCGAGAAAAATGATTTTTCTCGATTTGTTTAGCCATACATTTTAATAGGTATTCCCGCCTAATTCATTATTAATTAATTAATTTTCAAAATTAGGTACGACTCCAATTAAACACTTATATATATATATATACTTTAGTTGTATACATTTACAACGTTAGATGAATAGTGCTTAGACACTTGCTTGTAGAATATGCCGAGTGGCCGACATCATGATATATGTTAATTTGTATAGGCACTGTTTTAATTACTGTATTCAACTATATGATTTTATACTGTTGGGTCATGGGAAAATAGTGTCTAGACATTTGATGTTAGAATATGCCGAGAGGCAGAGATTCCGTCATATGCTTTTATATCGTCGGTAGATGGGTAGATACATAGGTAATAAAAATTAAATGTCTATTTCGCCACCAACTGACAGAAAGTAGATTTATATAATCACAGTTTTAATTAGTGTATTCAAGTATATCCTTTTACACTGTCGACAGGGAAGATAAGCAAATAAGTAGGTAATGCAATTTACGAAAGTGTTAAATTTCTGCTTCTCCCAAATGTGATAGAACTTAACTTTAATTTTATTAATGGTTTGGTAAGAATCGAGATTCGTTGTATTTAGGCAGAGAAAACGTATTTTCCAGTTTGGGTTTACTATATATTCAACCGTTCCTTTTGAATCGTTATATCGGGAATATACGTCACTATTTATATGCCTTTACACGAAGCTAACATATGACAGAAGTCTGGTTTAGTATAGAGATACACCGCAGGAATAATAAATTTATTATTTATAAACAAATCTATTTGACTAAGAGAGGGGATCCAACAGGTATTAACATTTCGTGTCAGAGTGGACCTGGGAGTAATGGTAATGGCAAGTTACTACCCACTCCCCAGGGCTCTAGAATTGTACCCTCACCACTGGATTTAGTTTACACTGATCAATCCCTCTTTTTCTGCGTGGGTATGAGCTGTTTCAGTGTGCAGAACTATATTAAAAAATCCAAAGACTTTTGATTGTTATATATATAATGGAGTGAGGGAAAGAAAAAAACATTAAATATTCACATACCTATTTTGAATCTGACCATTGTAAAAAAACTAAATTAAAAAAAAAACAAAAAAACAAAACATAAAAAGACAAAACAAACAAACATTAACGGGATTGGAAATAGTTAAAAAAAATAAACCAAAAAGGTAGCACACAGTGTCAAAGTGGACCTGGGATTAATGTTAATGGTAAGTAACCCCCCCCACTACCCAGGACTCTAGAATTGTACCCTCACCACTGAATTCAGTTTACACTGATCAACTACCCTTTTTTCTGTGTGGATGTGAGCGGTTCCAGTGTGCAGAAATATATTTAAAAAATCCAAAGACTTTTGTTTGTTAAGTATATAATAGAGTGAGCAAAAGAAAGAAACAAATTTTCACAAACCTATTTTGAACCTAACCTTTGTAAAAAAAATCTAAATTAAAAACAAACAAACAAACAAAAAAGATAAAACACAATACACAGACAAACATAAACGGGATTGAAAAACATCAAAATAGTAAAGAAAAAACATAAAAACAAAAACGTAGCACACAGTGTCAGAGTGGACCTGGGATTAATGTTAATGGTAAATAACTCCCCACTACCCAGGGCTCTAGAATTATACCCTTACCACTGAATTCAGTTTACACTGATCAACTACCCTTTTTTCTGCGTGGCTGTGAGCGGTTCCAGTGTTCATAAATATATTTAAAAAATCCAAAGACTTTTGTTTGTTAAGTATATAATAGAGTGAGCAAAAGAAAGAAACAAATTTTCACAAACCTATTTTGAACCTAACCTTTGTAAAAAAAATCTAAATTAAAAACAAACAAAGAAACAAAAAAGATAAAACACAATACACAGACAAACATAAACGGGATTGGAAAAACATCAAAATAGTAAAGAAAACAAAAAAAAAAGAAAACAAAAACGTAGCACACAGCTGAAGCAGAAATTATTTCTTATTTTGCCAATAGGATTTAGACTACTAGAAATCGAAATGAACTCAGTGAGGCTATGCAATTCTCTATAATAGCAATCGTTAAATCTCATACACTAAATGTAAAAAAACTTATGGAACAGAGATAGCTATGAAATATTTCCCATAATAGTTGATATACTCACATGTGAATTTGATACACTAAATGTAACAACTATTATAGGAGATATGTAGCTATAAAATACGATCTTTATTTGTTGTTTTATGTACATAAACTTTAAACACAAGATGTAACTATTATTGTAGGAGAAATGTGATATACATTTCTGAATTGTGTATCCAGAAATTTATCTAATTAGATATGATTTACACCTATAAAAACTGATAAATTGTAATGGCAAGTAACTCCACACTCCCCAGAGCTCTAGAATCGTATCCTCACCAGGGATGCAGTTTATCCTGATCAACTCCTCGTTTACTGCGTGGCTGTGAGTGGGTCCAGTGTGCAGAAATTGATGTTAGAATATGCCTAGGGGCAGAGATTCCGTCTTTTTTTATACCATATATATATAGTGTAAACCCCCGCTTCGGTGTGTTTGTGATTATTTTTATTATGTAAAATGTTTTTGATTGTTTTCGTAGAATGTGTAACTGTCTTAATACCTATATTCTTCATGTTATCACATATAAAATAAACGGAAACATAAATAATATAGGTATTAAGACACATTCTACGAAAACAATCAAAAATATTTTACATAATAAATATTCGTTGAACCCCCCCCCAAAAAAAAAAAAAACTGGCCTCCGATTTTCGATAGGTCTCATTTCTTGGTTCCTTGAATGAATTGAATGTATCTTTGGTTAAAATTAATTATTCTGTTTAAACATGTTGGAATGTTTTGTGTATATAGTTATTTACTAAGCTTAGCTTAGATATGGCACAAGGCCAGATTATGGGCTCCCAATGAGAATCGAACTCACTAACAATGGTTTGCGAAGCGAGCTTGCTAACCATTACACCATGTGAGGTGCCCATGTTTTGTGTATATAGTTATTTACTAAGCTTAGCTTAGATATGGCACAAGGCCAGAAGTATGGGGCTCCCAATGAGAATCGAACTCACTATCAATGGTTTGCGAAGCGAGCTTGCTAACCATTACACCACGAGAGGTGCCCTTAAAAAACTAAGCTATGCTTAGATATAGCACAAGGCCAGAATTATGGGGCTCCCAATGAGAATCGAACTCACTAACAATGGTCTGCAAGGCGAGCTTGCTAACCATTACACCACATGAGGTGCCCCAAAAAACTAAGCTTTGCTTAGATATAGCACAAGGCCAGAAGTATGGGGCACCCAGTGAGAATCGAACTCACTAACAATGGTTTGCGAAGCGAGCTTGCTAACCATTACACCATGTGAGGTGCCCATGTTTTGTGTATATAAGGTGTGTCCAATTTTCCACCTGAATTTATAGACTAGCCTAAGTCACGTGGTTTATTAATTCGCCAATCGCCAACCATACTGCGTGACTGATACACTACTTAAACCCCCACACTGGCCATAATTCTAATTGCACTCATTGAGGAGGGACTTACAATACTCAGGATTACCAGACGATTACCGATACTCAGGACTATTTACCAAGAGATTACTAAGGATCCAATTCCACTGGACAAGCACTCTTGCTTAAGGCCTACAGGATGGCCCATAAGATTGTAACAAAACATCTTCTTAAAACATGAGAGTCGTACAACTTTTCTTTATTCTACAGCATATGTTCGAAGTGATATCCATTTTGCTGAGTGTATTTATTGAGACGCAGGACAAAATTGTCCATGTCGTGCTTATAAACCGATAAAGGGATAATTCTGATCTCCTCCCTGATTACTTGAATTCCTTGGTGGTCTTGAATCTCCCTGCTTTCACACTGTTTTTAAGAAATCCCCAGGGAAAGAATTCTGATGGGATAAGGTCTCACCTGTGAGGCGCCCACTCAAATTTCGTCTACTTGAAACTGATCACACGGCCACCAATGTTATCTTTCTGCCAATCTCGGGAAAGTTTTGAGATGTTGGAGCTTACCCCCTTAGGTTGGAACCAATAAGCGATGGGTATAGGATCTACAGCTAATTCTCTAATGTTTTGAAGGTCTCAACATACTGTTCATTGGTGCTTGTCACTACCGCGCCATATTCTTCAGTAAAGAATGGTCCGACAACGTCTCTGCTTGAGATTTCAGTCCATACGGTGCATTTTGGGGAGTGTATGGGATTAGTGACTACTTCATCGTGTCAGGAGGTGCCCCAGAAACTATTTGTCTCTGAGTTTACAGTTCCTCCAAGAAGGAAGTGAGCTTCATCTGAGGTCCAATGAAGGTTAATGAAACTTGGGTCTCCTGGATATTCTTCAGTCATTTGTCTGATATGGCTTTTGTTCCTTGTCTTTCTCTGCACCTTGTCTGAATCTACAAGGGTCTGCTTCGTTTGTATTCTGTATTTCGTGGGTCTGCACATCCATTAATAGCACTCTCATCCAAGACACACAAGATATACCGAGAGAATAACTTTGCTTATGCACAGTGCGTTTCATACTGTTCAATCAATCACGCTCGCAACCAACTCAGCTGGGGACTTCCGGGGGGTGCACTGAATGGCTCTGAAGTTTGATACTGGCTGCATTCAAGTTCTCCGCTGTCCCATAGTTTTCGATGTGGTTCACTCAATCTGGAATTCTGCTCTTGGAGGGAGATTTTTCACATTCAAAATGATGCACGAAAGTTTCCAACACCTTCTCAAGCAAGCCTGTCTGGTAGTAATATTTGATGCAGTATATTCTTTGCCGGAACTGTCATTGGGGTATAATTAGGCAACCAGTCTAGTAGAAGGAAAACTCTGAATTCAAACCTGTTAAACTCTACACAAAAAACTGACCTTGTGTCACATCCTGCTCGTACGGAGGGGTTGGTAAATATGTACTTGAATAAACTATATAAAACCTAGACGAGCCGCGAACTTTTCGAGCACCCGTCGGGGTGGCCTAAAGTCAGTATCAGCCAGATAGCGAGGGTGTCTACTCCTTTTCATTAGCGCTAGACCAGGGAGATTGTTTTAGCGTCTGAGGCGGTGCCACACCTACCATCAGCTCCTCATTTTACCACACAGATCTCTGTGCTACTCATACACTTAGTTGACGAGGGCCGGTATCGTACCAGGAACCTTGTGGTTCCTAATCGGACCATTGTAGTATGATGATATTGAGACTTCTATTTAAAAGTAAGTTAAGGATTGCTTCTCTCATGTCTTGCCAAATAAAGGTGATTATTTTATGACTGAAGCATATATCACAAAAAGTGTGTGGGGCCAGTTTTGTTTTGGGGATCACGATATATACATTCATAGAAGAAATACAAAATACAATAGATTTTGCCTAAAAAGAGTGATCGATTCTATCATGGTAGGGCAAATATAAGGCCTATAAATTATGAACATTATATACATACATATATATATATATATGGGAGTAAATATGGAAAATAAATCCGACAATATAAAGAAAATTTGAAAAAAAAACAAGTGTTCCGAAAATGGGATGAATTTAATAATCGATGTTTAAAACATTTCGGTTACATTGAACCTTCATCAGGATGTCTCTTGGGGTGAAGAAAATGATGGATGTTTTTATATGTGACAGGAGATGAAAATCTTTTTAGTTATGTAACTGTATTTGATCAGCGTTTTATTTTTGAAAGGCAAGTCGCGATCTACTCACGCGAAGGTGATCAAATACAGTTACATAACTAAAAAGATTTTCATCTCCTGTCACATATAAAAACATCCATCATTTTCTTCACCCCAAGAGACATCCTGATGAAGGTTCAATGTAACCGAAATGTTTTAAACATCGATTATTAAATTCATCCCATTTTCGGACACTTGTTTTTTTCAAATTTTCTTTTATATATATATATATTTGTATATATATATATATATATATATATATATATATATATATATATATATGGGTGCAGAAGATGCTTTCTTCTTTTATCCTTTGTCTTTCAGGATTTCTCCTCTCTTTGCTTTATATTTCCATTTCACTCTTTTTCTCGCTTTTCTCCCGCTTTACACACACACACAGAGACACACACACAGAGACACAGATACAGACACACTCACACAAATACATAAACACACACACACACACACACACACACACACACACACACATATATATATATATATATATATATATATATATATAGTTCAATGAGAAATCAAAACAAATAAAAGTTTTTGCTTTTATTTATTTAATTACGGGAACGGTATTACAACCAGCGGTTTCTTGCTGAAAGCATTCATCGGGTAAGACGAAAAGTTCCTTTGAAAATGACAGAAATTGTGTAAATGAACTATCAACGCTCTATCACAGATATTGAGCACTCTTCTAATAACACTATACGTTGGATTACTATTACTTTTTCTAGTATACTAGTGCCAACCATACACATTAATAATATATATAATATATATATATATATATATATATATATATATATATTCTATCCAAATTGGAGCATCAACATCAAGACTCTACTGACGTGTAGGTATGATAGGAAACATCTAAGAATTCTGTTCATATGCTTGACACTGTGTTATAGTAATTTCGATTCAGAATGTCACATACAGTGTCGTACAAGCGTATATCAATATAATCCAACGATGTACGTGTCTTACTAACTTATCTGCTTACGCATCTTGTAATATTTTTCACAAGTTGAATAAGAATGCTGGAGTTGTTAATTTGGTTGTTAAGACGAACCTCATCGGTCAAGATGTGGCAATCATCATCATAATCATCATATTATATCACGCACACACGCACACACACAAACACACACAAATATATATATATATATATATATATATATATATATATATGAAAAATAGATGGAAATTAATCCGACAGTATGAAATTTAACATTATGAAAAAACATATGATGTTTGTTATGTAATTGCTGACAGTACTGTTTCGACCAAATCGATAAGTTGGTCTTCATCAAAGAGCGACATAGATGGGAAGAAAGAATATCCGTTAAAAAGACTGTTTACACAAACGAACGCTGAGTTCACCGCTGAAAATTTTTGAAAAATGCATGTTCTGTTTTAAAAATAAAATAAATTTTATTTTTAATTTTTAAAAAATCAGAAGCATTATAGTTTATAGAAAAACTCAAAAGAGTTTGTTGTAAAAGTTTATATAAAAATGTAAAGTAACGGATATTCTTTCTTCCCATCTATGTCGCTCTTTGATGAAGACCAACTTATCGATTTGGTCGAAACAGCACTGTCAGCAATTACATAACAAACATCATATGTTTTTTCATAATGTTAAATTTCATATATATATATATATATATATATATATATATATAAAGTAAAGTTATCGGGGCGGCCTAATGTCGGTATCAGCTAATCAGCGAGGGAGTCTATCCCCTTTTCAATAGCACTAGACCAAGGATATTATATTTTAGCATCTGAGGTGGAGCGCCACACCTACCATCAGCTCCTTACTTTACCGCACATCAGCTCCTTACTTTACGCGTGTTACTCATACGCTGAGTTGGCGAGGACCGGTATCGAACTAGGAACCTTGTGGTTTCTAGCCGAACGTTCTACCAACTGAGCTAACCCGGCCCTTATGAGGAATACAAATAGAAAAAACAATATTGAATATTTCTAATGTTATAATTCATACTGTCAGATTTTATATACCTTTCAATATATATATATATATATATATATATATATATATATATATATATATATATATATGGTAAAGGATAAAAGAAAAAGTGGACAAAAAGAGCAAACTCAAACAAGTAGATGTAGGAGATATATTTCGTCCTGCATTGAGCAGGGCTTCATTAGAATAAATGACTGATGAAACCCTGCTCAATACAGGACGAAATATATCTCCTACATCTACTTGTTTGAGTTTGCTCTTGTCCACCTTTTCCTTTTTCCTTTACCAAATTCTGTCGGATTTACCCCAACCTTCCTATCCTCATATATATATATATATATATATATATATATATATATATATATATTTGTATATGTATAAGTATTAACTTACCGGTGGGTATAAGAACGATCGTTGGAAGCGCACAATATCCAGAGGTTAAGGTTGAGAAAAAACAAATACAAAGTGCTCAATACAATGTAGAGTATAAATTTATTTAAGAATGGAAATGAGTAACCTACTCTAGTTTCATCGATAGATTCTTCAGGGTTACTTTTAAATTAATCGAGTTTACGATTAATCTTTGGTGTTATAAACATGCCCGTTGGAATGGGACTTAAATTTAGTAGAGGAACGTTTATTTTTTAAATACTCTCAAACCAAATTAAACTAGTTATTAAATAATTTAAAATTTTCACCTTTTAACTATTAATACGACCCATAACATATCTTTTATTAAATAATAATTGAAAAAATAATTCCTATAAATTAATCCAAATTTTTAATTCAATAATCAAAAACCGTTCCTGATCTACGAAAATATAAACAAGCGTTCCTCTACTAAATTTAAGTCCCATTCCAACGGGCATGTTTATAACACCAAAGATTAATCGTAAACTCGATTAATTTAAAAGTAACCCTGAAGAATCTATCGATGAAACTCGAGTAGGTTACTCATTTCCATTCTTAAATATATATATATATATATGTGTGTGTGTGTGTGTGTGTGTGTGTTTGTGTGTATATAATCCAATGAGTGGTTGATGAAATCTTCCTTACGATGTATTGATTTACAATAATCGTAATGGTTAGAGTTCAATGTGTCCACTTACTGCTAGAGTCACAGAGCAAAAATAGCTGACAGAGTACTATGACCCGGATATGATAAGGTCAAAATAAAAACAAACACGTGACCTTGAAACAAGCAAAACAACCTGTTCCAGACCGGCTCTTAGAATATCAAAGGATTCCGACATCTAGCATCTGATGAAAGTTACTTACGGAATATATATTATTCTAAGTCTCCCGAAATAGACTATTATGGTTATACACTAAATCTTCTTTATTTTTTCCAAATATATCAGTAAAAAATGACAGAAGATTTAGATTTTTAGCATAGAGCCTATTTCAGGGAGCCTTTAGAAATCGTTTAGTCACTCACATATTCATATGCCAAATGATGGTTTCTTTATGATTCTTAGGTTAGTTGAAAACCTATATTTTTGACCTATGTTCCTCTTGTGTGGTCCACTTCTGTTATAGGTGATACACCCTATAAGACTAATGGAATGCGCCGACAGGTTACTATAAGTAACAGGGATAATTGTGGCTTAGCAGTAAGCCAATGCGAGTATGCCAATAACTCTGTTCGTTGGACGTAATTTCCACATCTCTCTATTGTATTTGTCTACTTTCTGTTTATACATATTTCTACATTTGTTACCCGTCGTTTTGTTCTTATTTGACCCCTTAAAACCTCACAACAACTTCCGAAGGTGATTTAGCTGTTGGTCATACATTAGTATCATGTCCATCTGGATCTAGTGCTTTTGGTCATTTTTAAAAAAAATTAATTAATTTTAATATAAAAAATCTAAATCGTCTCTTATTTTTACTAATATAATTTTGCTTTGTGACTGACCATAAGAGCACACATTGAGCTCTGCAAACTACAATATTTAAAAAAACTACTATGTTGTAGGGAAGATTTGTTTACATGATCTTTGAAGTATATATATATATATATATATATATATATATATATATATATAATATATCAAGAAAAATGAAAACACACAGGTTTAAATGGGTTAAGTGGTGAGTTTATTGGCCGATGCTGCAGTGTTTCGATCTATTAATTAGATCATCTTCAGGGCACAAGATAAGAAATTATTTATCACAGAATAATGAGAAAAGCGAGTGGTAATCCTTGTCATTCAGTCTGTTTAAAAAATTTCTGAAGTTTGAAAAAAGGAGACGATTTTGAAATATGACATCAAATATTCTATTTTATGGTGTGAGTATGTAGCGCTGTAAGTGTGTGTATTGAAAGGAAACATTGTGCATTTTTTTAGGTATGTGGTTGTGTGTGTGTGTGTATACATTTTTCTGTTGCGATAAACGACAGCGGAAGTGAAAACTCAAGGGTGTGTGTGTGTGTGTGTGTGTGTGTGTATTGGTAAGAGGTATATATATATATATATATATATATATATATATATATATATATATATATATAAGGGAATTTGATAATTTGATTTTGAAGCATTGTTATGAAAAGTATGTTATTATTTATGTATTTTTGAAGGCAATTCCAATGCGTATATCGTATAAAATTCGATTATTATTGAAAATAATCATGACAAGCAAGCCCGTCGAATAACGCGCGCAACGTAGAACACCGTACAGCTGTTTCAACTTTATTAGGTTGATGAGACTTAATAAACTTGAAACAGCTGTACGGTGTTCCAAACATCACACGCGTTGTTTGCCGAGTTTGCTTGTCATGATTATTTTCAATAATTATCGAATTTTATAAGATATGCGCATTGTTATTGCCTTCAAAAATATATAAATAATAATAATAATAATAGTGATATATAGTAAGGTCACGTGAGTATTAGGAGGAGAGTCCGTCGTCTAAGTACTTCAGGTGAATTCTGAACAGAATAATCTGTGTGTTCTTAAATAGTGGTTTAGAACCATCGCCACTGTTCAGGTACGGGGAGATGGGTCATTCCATTATATCAAATAGTAAAAATAATATATATATATATATATATATATATATATATATATCAAATAGTAAAAATATATATATATATATATATATATATATATATATATATATATATATATATATGAAAAAGTGAATGGAAGTGAATCCGACAGTATGAAATAAATATTTTTAGAAAAAAACAAACACATGATGTTATAATTCGCTGACAGAAATCTGTTTCGACCCTTTATTGAAGTGGTCTTCATCAAGAGCGAGATGTGTGTGATAGAGAGACTGTTTACTCACACCGTCTCTCTATCACACACATCTCGCTCTTGATGAAGACCGCTTTAATAAAAGGTCGAAACAGATTTCTGTCAGCGAATTATAACATCATGTGTTTGTTTTTTCTAAAAATATTTATTTCATATATCTTATTATAATGGAGATTGTGGGTTTGTCTGTCTGTAACCGAAACTATATTACTATACAAGTCACAATTCCTTTAGTTATTTACATCATATTCTCCATGATTTTATTTCTATTTAAACCTCAATTATTAATAAAATTGTTTTACATGACTTACATTGTTGACCATATCTACATACTAATAACATGCAATTGTATTTATATATACAACAAAATAGAGGTTTACAGTGTGAATGGGAAGGCTAATTTGCATATTGATCTTAAAAAATTGATTTTGATAAATATATGCTTAGTATTATTGATTTCTAATTGTTTGGTTTTATCTTATTGAATATGAGCAAAAATCTCGGGGATAAATCTTAAAAGAAATCCCTTAACAAGAAGAAATAACTGTAATATTATTATTTACTTCCTATTTTAGCTAAACATTTTAATTAGGAAAATTTACCAATGAAAGACGGGAGTAACGGAAAATGATGGAAGAGTTAGTTTCAAAGTTGTTCTACTTTTCAATCATACCCCTCTGTTCAAAATCTTTTTATCTACATTCTTATTCAGTTTCATTAGCCTTTCTAATTTAATATGATATTTTATTATAAAATTTAACTAAAATACTTGCACCCGGAGGGTGCATATATTTGCTAGTATATATAATAGCATTTACAAATGTTTGTTCTCACCTTATCGTTGGTTCTATCTGTGATGTGCTTTGTGGCTTTAATGGAAAAATATTTTACTGCAATTTTTTTGCTACTCAGAAATTTTGTAGCGTCAACGCAAAAATTGTGGATATTTGATGGAGGGCATTATTTACTCTAAGAAAGAAAAGATCAAAATCTCCAAACTTATTGATAATGATATTTTTGCCTTTGCCGTCAAAAAACCTGCAACATAAGACAAATGTTGTTTACATGTTTACGTGTCTTCTGGGAGATTGTATCGCAGACTATTAAAAAATAAAAAGACTAAGAAGAAAACATCAGATAGATTTCTACGTGCTAAGATTGTGCAAGTTGGCTAGGGCTGATACTGCAAGTATAATCAAATCGGGTATGAAGCCGAATTTCGATTAAAGAAAATCACTTTCAACATTAAGTTAGAATATATAGATGTCTACCAACCCTTCCGCACAAGCAGGATGTGACACAAGGTTATTTGCTTAAGCGGTGTTTAACAGGTTTGAATTCAGAGTTTACCTTCTCATAGACTGGTTGCCTATGTTGCATACCCTCTTCTTTACTTTACTTCTCACTCCTATTCTTCCGGTCGTCTGTGATATCTTATAACATCTTGTCTTGGTCTGGAATCTTCTAAGGTCTGGACTTTCTTGGGGACTTCGATGTCTGGTCTTCTATTGGGGATTTCTCTTTATCATAAGCCCTGTGTCATTGTTAGTTTTTAGATAATAAACACAAGACTTCGATTTACTTGATCTTATTTTATTTTTAAATCCCCAACCAGACAATCTGCGCAGATGAGAACGGCGGTGCGTAATACGCAACTTACAACGTACGAGTTCGGCTCCTACCTTCTAACTGACTGAAACTTACTTACTATATCTAAACCGGAAGATAGGGTCCTCTCTACGTTCTCACGGCTATCCCCGGAAGGTAGGGTGAGGACTGAGGTCAACGCTGTCACTCATTCCTCAAGGCCACCAGCTGCACTCAAAACGCCATCTTGTTTCTACACTATTGCACATAAATATTAGGTATCTAATAATTATGTAACACCTAACCAAAGTTAAAGATGCTGGAATAATTTGTATAATGGTTTTAACAAAATTTGGTTTAATAAATGATTATTCGCTTTTACTGATTTATTATACTATCATGTTATTCTCAAAGGTTTTAAAAGCAATCCGATGTATAATTTTATATAGCAATCAATTAAGATAACATTAACATAATTGTAATATTCTAGTATTCGTTCTTATACATTTTAGTTAGTTTTTTTATTACATTAAAACTTAAATACAGCTAGCAGCACGAATATCCTTGAAATTCTCTCTCCATCCGTCCCTTGCTTCCGGTAGGTCCTCTGTGCTGCATCCAGAATCCGTGCAGAGCTGGTCAATATACGTCTTTGGTGGACGGCCTACACTGGTGTGCCCCTGTTCTGGCTTCCACAGAAGAACGTTACTTGAGTTCATCCCTGCTTCTCTAGCGATGTCCAGAATGTCTTTTTTGTCTTACACGGATGGTTTGTGTGATAAAGGGCAGGTGGCCGTACAGGTGCATTCTTGAGGGGTGTTGTTTCCACGCCTTCTTTAAGATTGCGCGCAGCATTCTGGGGCAGTTCCCACCAAAGGTTTCGTTAGGGTTCAGCTGGTGCAGCCGAACAGTAACACTGATACAACTATTAATTAATTAATCAACTAATATGCTCCTTGTGGAGGCGCGTGGTGTAATGTTTAAAATCGTAGTAAATGGACTTGCCGACCCGACATGGCACTAATACCATTGGGAAAGGTATGAATCCAATGCTATCGGTAAATACTAGGGCGGACTGTTTTTTTTTAACCATGGCCAAGTAACCAGTCTAAGAGAAGGAAAACTCAGAAGACAGTATATGAGTTAATCTGGCAAAATAAAAAGGATTACGGTAGGAAGATTATATTGCACCCATGATGGAGGTGCGTGGTGTAATGGTTAGAGTCGTAAGAAATGGACTCATCAATCAGAGTTCAAATCCTAGACGAGGCTGTTTGCATTTCACATAGTGCTAATACCCTTGGGAAAGGTATGAATCCATATACTCTCCCTCCTGCTATCGATAAATACTAGGGCGGACTGTTTTTTTTTAAACATGGTCAGGCAACCAGTCTAAGAGAAGGAAAACTCTGAATTTAAACCTTTTAAACCCCGCTTAAGAAATTGACCTTGTGTCACATCATGGTCTTACGGAGGGGTTGGTAAATATATCTACAAGTAAAATCCATGAATTTAAACCTGTTAAACTCCGCTTAAAAAATTGACCTTGTGTAGCATCCTGCTCGTACGGAGGGGTTGGTAAAATATATATGCTCTTTTGAAAAGTTGGTTTTTATGATCTGTATACTTGTAAATGCTTAGTATTGCTAAGAATCTTTAGCTTGCTTTTGAGTTTATTTTCTCGGTGGGATGTGATGTTAAAGGAATTACTAAGAAGTAAGAACATAAGCTATTGATCGCAGTATACACGCCTGCCGGCATATTTCATAGATCGATAGTGTTTAGTAAAACTTTGTCTGCCATCGTTACGGCAGTGTTGTACATAGTCACAAAAATTGAAGGAATGGGTAGGGGATTCATATGGACGACGGGACCGGGAGAAGAACCAGGAGTAAAACAAGAAAGACGTGCATACTAATGTATATGCTTCTGTTGGTTGTTGGATTTTACGTCACATCAACCCTTATTGGGTTATTTTATGCTGAAGACATTTTGTTTCATTCATTCTTTATAGTAATTGAACATTTATTTCAAACTCAATTTTTTAAAACTTTTTTCTATTTAACCCATAGATGGGACCCTAACGGGTACTTTCACACCGGGTCAGAGTTGACCTGGGAGCAATGGTGAGAAAAGGGTACTCCACATTCTCCAGAGCTCCGGAATTGGAACTTCACCATCAGACAGAGTTTAATATTATACTCAGGACCTTAGGACTCTAATCCGCCGTCTTCAAGCACATATATGATAAAAAGAGTTACGGCTTGCAACCAGGGCAATAGAGTTGGGACAATCATATATGTGCTAAAGCTTGATAATTGATATCATAGGTCAAGTGTAAACAATATACTAAATATCAAGTAGATTTGTGTAAAATATGATTGTTGATAAATGCTAAAACATAAATTTAAATCGAAACAGATTTTTTAATCAAACATATAACTGTGTGCAAATTATTTCTTATTAAGAATAGTTACTTGAAGCTATAATTGTTTACTAAGTATGATTATTATCATTACAGAGCATGTATCCTTGCCGTAAACTTCTTTTGACTGTAATTTGAGCCACTTCTTCATTGCAGATTTCACTTCTTCGTCACTGGAAAAATGTTTGCTTCTCAAACCCTCTTACATGGAGCCGAAGAGATGATAGTCCTGGTTTCATTGACGAGAAAGTGAAATCTGTTGTGAAGAAGTACCACAAAGAACAGTTAAAGAATTTTACGGGACAGGGTACATGCTCTCATTCGAAGGTGGAACATTGTTATTGAGAATAATGGTGACTATGTGGAGATGCAGGGATGTGGTTCCCAAAGGACCAGCTTCATTTTGATGTATGATACATGTTCCTGTGTTGGTAATTATACCTGTCCTAAACAAATGGACATTGATTTTTGACTTCCCCTCGTACAAACAATTTAGTTATATAGCATCAAGTATATCAGCCTCGGTGTGTCGTTTAATGCCGATAGATTTTGAAATAAATTCGTTCTTAATGGATAATACAATTTTATTTATAAACTCATATTTTTCTATTTGACCCATAGATTGGGACCCTAACAGCTACTACCGCTCCGGGTCAGAGGGGATCAGGGAAAAATAGTGATGAAGGGGTGCTCCACATTCCCCAAACCTCCAAAACTGGAACCTCACCTTCCGATAGAGTTTAATGTCATTCCCAGGATATGTAGACCCTCAGCCAGCACCTTCTAGCACTCATGATAAAACGGATTGGGGCTTGCCATAAGGGCAATTGGGTTGGGAAAATCATATAGGTGCTAGGGCTTGACGTGACCAGCCGATTGATCGGAGGTGGGCCTCTCCGATCGCTCGTCTAGCCCAAGATAGGGCCAAACTGGTGTATGGACTCATGGACTGCTCAACCACCTGGGTTCTCTCCTTAAGCCTTACGGGTCTTACCCCTCTGCAGAGGTGCAGTCGGTGCATTCTAACGTTGTGCGAATGTGTTGGTAAATATCTATAAACACAATATTTAGGCCACTGTAACCTCGGGGACTGTGTAGCTGTTTTAATTACCTTAAAATAAGTTATTATCAGATAAACTTGAATTCCATTTCAGAATTGAAATCGTCCAACTATTTCAAGGGGGCTCCAATCAGCATAAATACAACAAGACATTTTGACATAAATATGATTAGATATAGAAAAAGTAAAATGGAAGAAAAATGGCGTATTCTGAAACAGAAATTTCAAAATCTCATAAAAGATCCTATTACTTACCTAACCGTTTTAATCTGACTTGGAACTTGAAATAAATTGGTCTCAAAATGATAATCGTCTCCTTTTTTATGTTTTGGTAATAGTTTTGTCCAGCTTCGTTTTATTTTCTTCGTTGTCGCCCGGGTAACCCTTCTTGAAAATACCATATACATCTTACGATTCAATTGGTCCTCTTTTCTTAGTCGTTCACTCACTTTCTTACTATTTTCATTCTCCAAATTCATTCTCGTTTTCATTTCTTCTTTAACGCTTTAGCATTCGATTCTTTGTTTATAATTGCCCTTATTTCTTTTTCTTTCTTTCTTTCTTTCATTTCTTTCTTTCTTTACTATTTTCCTAACCTACACAAATGTAATTATCTTTTTATTTTGTTTTCTTTAATTCTTTCTTTCCTTCATTAATTCTTTCTTTCTTTCTTTTTATTATATTGTATCTTACCAATTTTACTAATTTTATTCTATGAACCCTAATTTGAGGTATTAAAAAACACGACTGGATTTTGAAGACAGTCGGAAAATTAAAACCGAAAGTTTTTTGGTGGTCCCCAATGACAGTTTAACTACAGTCTATGAATTAACATTTTGCGAATTGGGTTACGGTTTTAGGGGATTAAGGTTGTTTTTAATTACGTATTGCTTAAAAAAAATAAACAACCAAAAACCCATCTATGAGTCAAATAGAAAAACTTGAGTTTATAAACAAAATTTGATTATCCATTAAGAATGAATTTATTTCAAAACTTTGTCAGCATCAAACGACACACAGAGGTTGATATGCCGTAAAACAAACCCAACCAAACAAACAAACCTTCGCACGAGTAGGATGTGACACAAGGTCAATTTCTTAATTTAATTTAAGTGTTAAAGGGCACAATCTGCACAACTATTTGCTCCATACAAAAAAATGTGTTTATTCATGCCACAATAAAGGTGAGGAGAACAGTCTGAAATATCGAAATTATTCATTTCAAATCTCATTTCATAAATACCGACAAATAATAGAGAAGGTTTGTTTACATGTAGATGTGGCAGAAGAAAATAGTTTAAAGTTTCGAAAAATAATAGAAATAATAAAAATAATGGAAAGAAAATAATGAAAAAAAAATTTAGAGGAGAAAAAGAATAATGCAGACTTCCGTGAGAAAAAGGCGTGATATTGTTTATTATGAACGAGATATGTGTGAAAAGAGCAGTGCGTGTTGCCAAACAAACAATCCCAAATGGTATGACGTGTTAGTTTTCCCCTCAATATTTTCATGGCTAAGCGGTAAGCAGCGACACCTGGGGGCAATCCGCAAAGACGGAATAAAAAACCTTTTCCCAGTTGAGCGTATCTCGATAATTCTAAGTAAAACCTCATTCTCCTCGGTAAGAAATGTTTTCCCGTTTCGCAGAAAAACAAGAAGAGATTATCTTGTTATTGAAAAGAAAATAGAAAAAAAAACTATACCTACATATTTCTAAAATTATTCTTATATATATTATATATATATATAATATATATATATATAATATATATATATATATATATATATATATATATATAAGCAAATGTAACAAAAAAGTATTCCCTGATAACGGTGTTTAGTATACGCTTACTGTATTCCTAGCAGAATACTAAGATCCTTCTCGCTAAAATATGAGCTACCAGGATTATATATATATATATATATATATATATATATATATATATATATATATATATATATATATATAAAACGACCGATACGAGTGTCATGTTTTTAAATGGAAAATTAATAAGCTTCAATTAAGCTTTGTGTGATTTTTCCTTTCTCTATCACCATTCCCCGTCTCTCACTCTCTCTCTCTATCTCTCGTTCTCTCTCCCTATCTCTCTCCCCCTCTCCCTATCTCTCTCCCCTCTCCCTCTCTCTCATTTAAACTTCCTGCTTCTTTTTTTATTTCAACTGTCTCTCCCATCCCTCTTCCAGCTCTACTAAACTTCATCTAATAGTGAGGCCCCGATTCTTGAGCTCTGTGGAGTGTTTGGTTTGGTTTCTTTGGTTTGGTTTGTTTTACGGCATATCAACCTCAGTGGGTCATTTAATGCCCATATCAACCCTTTGAGTTTTGAAATAAAGTCACTCCTAATAGATACTCAATTCTTTTTCCATAAATACGTTTTTTCTATTTAACCCACAGATGGAACCCTAACAGGTATTACCACTCCGGGTCAGGGTGGACCAGGGAGCAATGGTGATGAAGGGGTGCTCCATATTCCCAAAAGCTCCAAAACTGGAACACCACCATCAGAGAGAGAGAGAGAGAGAGAGAGAGAGAGAGAGAGAGAGAGAGAGAGAGAGAGAGAGAGAGAGAGAGGCCAATAGGGTTAGGGAAATCATATAGGTGCTAGGGCTTGGCGTGACCACTTGATTAATCTGAGGGGTACTCTACGAACGCACATCTAGTTCGAGAAAGGGCCAAAGTGGTGTATTGCAAGTCATGGACTGGTCAACCACATGGGTTCTATCCTTAAGCATCACAGGTCGTCACCCACAGCCTACAGGTGGCCCCATTGAGGGAGTCTTAACCCTCTGCAGAGATGCAGTCGGTTCATTCTAATGCCCCAGCCGTCGGCGTGGTATGGGGAGTGTAGAAAACCCATTCATTACTCCGAGCCCCCCTCTGACTCCCACTCTGACCTGGAATGGTAATACATGTTAGGCTTCCATCTATGAGTTAAATAGAAAAAATGAGCTTTAAAAATAAGTTTAAAAAAGAAAAGTTTAATACCGTAAAATACAAATAACCAACCAGCTAACCCATCTATGGGTCAAATAGATATGTTTAAAAATGATTTGTATTGAACCGTTTGAAAAAAATCTTTTAAGAAATGATTACAAAAAAACATGTAAATATAAACTTAAAATGAACGCGATTCACTAACGTCTGGGCATACAATAACCATAGAGGGGTTGACTTACCACTAAAATCAATCAACCATTCCTAGGTCCCATCTGATCCATAGTAGTAGTAATTGTTAGGGTCCCATATTTGGGTCAAATAGATCTGTTTAACAATTATTCGTATTCAATCGGGATACTTGATTCCAGGTAATTAAATTATTTCTATTAAGAGTTATTATTTGAACCTGTAATAGTTTATTACGGATTATTGTTATCATCAGTTACTGGAAACGGTGCGACTGTGTACAAACAAATGACTATTATTAGATAAAACTAATTAATTAAATACATGAAACCATATAATCATTAGTCTTGAATAGGAATAGTTGAAACGATACAAGTGTTTGCAAATTAGGTGTATTAGATAAAGATACTTGATATCGTAGAACTGTAAAAACTCTAGAAAACAATATCTTATTATAATGGAGATTGTGTGTTTTTCTGTCTGTAACCGAAACTATATTACTACTCAAGACACAATTCCCTTAATTATTTACGTCAAATTCTCCATGATTTCATTCTTTTAAACCTTCAGTTATTAATAAAAATTGTTTTACATTATTAATACTGTTGACCATATCTACGTACAAATAACATGCAATTGTATTTATATATAAAACAAAATAGCGGTTTACAGTTTGAACGAGAAGGCTAATTTGCATATTGATATTTGAAATTTTATTTTAATAAATATGTGCTTGGTATTATTGATTTCTAATTGTTTGGTTTTATCTTAAGAAATATAAACAAAAATCTCGTGGATAAATCTTAAAAGAAATTTATTTACAAGAAGAAATAACTGTAATATTATTCTTTACTTCCTATTTTAACTAAATAGATAAATTGGGAAAATTTACCAATGAAAAAGGGGAGTAATGGAAAATGATGGAATAGTTCGTTTCAAAGTTGTTCTATTTTTCGATTATACCCCCTCTGTTGCAGATCTTTTTATCTGCATTCTTAGTCAGTTTCATTAGCCTTTCTAATTTAATATGATATTTTATTATATCAAAACTTAAATACTTGCACCCGGAGGGTGCATATATTTGCTAGTTCAAATAAGCAATAAAAATTGTAAATTAAAACGTACACGATTCTAGACATAAATTAATCCTGTATGAATTGACATGCCGTTAAATCAATCAAGCAGATAAAATCGGCAAAATGTAGTATAATTTTTATTAGAACTCTCTAAGTATAAAGTAATCTCAAGTCTAATTTTCAACAAAATGAGGCTTTTATTTGGTACATGTTGATATTGATTGCCATTTCTAATCAATCAAATTATCTATAAAACGGAGATAACGATAAAATACTAATTAGAATCTTTCTCACTTTTCCCTCATAATAAAATACTCCATATTTCCACGAGTCGCTATTACAAGTGGATTCATAAGTCGTCTAATAAACATGAACAGCTCTCCGTAAACAAATCTTCAGCAACATAATCTTGTATTCCAAAACATGAGTCTATTCTTGATGGTAATGTCGACGTTTTAACGTTTCGGTTTATGCAACATGTGATCAAATCTTTTATGGAGATGTTGAGTGACTTGCGGAATATGAGAATGCTGTTATGGTAAACCCCCAAACCCTTTTTATCATATATGTGCAAGAAGGAAGTGGCTGAGGGTACTAATGTCCGTATATGAAGTTAAACTGTATCTAGCGATGAGGTTCCGAATCTGGAGCTCTGGGGAATTTGTTGTACCCCTTCATTGCCAGGTTCACTCGGGCCCGGAGTGGTAGTACCTGTGAGGTTCCCATCTATGGGTGAAATAGATTGAAAAATGAGTTTAAAATTGTGTTTAAAATTAGTTTTAAATTTCTTTCATTATTCCACAAGAATGATTAACAAAAATGTCTTCGGTATTAAATAACCCAAGGGTTGACATGCCGTAAAATTCAAACAACCAACCAACAAAGAATGTATAAATCAAAAACGTCTTCGGTATAAAATAACCCAAGTTTTGACATATCGTAAAATCCAACCAACCAACCAACAAAGAATGAATAAAATAAGAACGTCTTTGGCATAAAATAACCCAAGGGTTGATATGCCGTAAAATCCAAACAACCAACCAACAAAGAATGAATAAATCAAAAACATCTTCGGTATAAAATAACCCAAGGGTTGACATACCGTAAAATCCAAACAACCAACAAAGAATGAATAAAAATAAAAACATCTTCGGCATAAAATAACCCAAGGGTAGAAATGCCATAAAATTCAACCAACCAACCAACCAACCAACAATCATTATCGATTTCTGGTTTTGTCCGTTCTCCACACAAGGTTAACTCGGTTTCTCCTCGAGAACATCTGAAAGGTGGAACTCTATTGTGACTGGCTTTCAACGGTATATGACATTGAGATCTTAAAGTCTAAAGTCAGTGAATATCTCATTGGTCTTGAGACGCCTGTGTCATTTCATGTCCAGCGATACATTCATCTTCCAGTCACCATTCTTTCTATTCATTCAATTCGTCTCATCGCCATATCATCATAATCCTTTGATGAGGAGTGACCAACTTGGCCTTTCTTTGGCCAAAACTTTGCGAGAAAAAAATCAATAAGCCTTCTTATATATATTTACCAATCCCTCCATCCGAGCAGGATGCGACACAAGGTCAATTGCTTTAGTCATTTAAAAGAAAAGAAGTAAGTACATCTATACATGTGACGTAGCGGGATCAATTTCTTGTGTTTGTATGTAAGGCCATCAAATTTCAATGAGTGACGTGCCGTGTATGCAGTTTCTAAACTTACCTGGATCTGTGGTATCTGCTATTCTGTTTTCTTTTTGTTAGATTTATTTTATTCTATCCCAAGTAAAACTATTATTAATAAGCTTCCAATGAAGCACGAACACCCCCTCCTCTTCTGGCTCGTGGTGTTGTATTCTGCTGGGTATATATTATGTTGGGGGATCCATGCCTTGTTCTCTATTATCTTACGAGTCACACGCGGTTCTGTCCTCGTATGATATCTATTAATAATGGAGATTCGCTTCCGGTTTTGTCTGTAACAAAGATTACGTCACTGCTTACGTCACATTACCCAAAATCGCCATAACATAGAATAAATACACTCAAAATTTGAACATGCAACATTAGACAGTCCTCATTGTTTTTAAAACAAGTTTTAATAAATACATGACTGGTATTATACATCTATATATACTTTGTTTTATTTTAATACTTATATAAAGTATACATTTAAAATTGTTTTATTGTTTTAATCTTTTAATCCTTTAATGAATTTGATGATTTGACTTACTTAGGGTATTGCCATTGCGATGCGTTTACTCAAAACTCCCAGCCAGACTCTGCCCCTTCGTCCAATAGACACTCTCCTCACCCTGTTTCTCCTTTTCACTATTCGCCCTGTTGGCACCCACCGACCAATCAGAAGCCAACAGATCAGCTTTTCACACGTCGCCCCAAATTCTAGTTAATTTCCACTATTAGATTTTTAAAACTAAAATTTTGAGTTTTTTCACATTTCCACATCTCATTATTTTACACTCATGGAAGAACCATGGTAAAAGGCGAGGTACAAATTACCAAGTTTTAGGAAAATATTAGCCCCCCAAATTGTTCTACAGCATGACATGGAAAATAATTGTAGGGCAGCAAGCAACCAACGCGTCTTGTGTCTGAGAGCCCTGCCCTCGAGTGTGTGGTCTTGAGTTCGATCTCGGATACTTTATTAATATAAATAATATCCCCTTGTGCCAAACTTAAATTAGTCAAACAATGTCCAGCCCTGTTGGCTGAGGCTTTAGAATGCACCGACCGCAGAGGGGTAAGACCCTCCCCCCAATATAGCCACCTGTTGGCAGTGGGTGGCAACCCGTGATGCTTAAGAATTGAACCTTAGTGGTTGAGCAATCCATGACATGCAAAACTCCACTTTGGTCAAAAAGGTCAATTCCGTTCAACCGGCTGATCACACCAAGCCCTAGCACCTATATGATTGTCCTATTGTCCTTATGGCAATCCCCCAGTCCTTTTTATCATATATATATATATTTACCAACCCCTCCGCATGAGCAGGATGTGACACAAAGTGAATTTCTTAAGCGGAGTTCAACAGGTTTGAATTCAGATTTTTACTTCTCCTAGACCGGTTGCCTAACCAAGGTTAAAGAGCCCAGTCTGCCCTACTATTTACCCATAGCTGGAGGTAGAGTAGGATTCATACCTTTCCCAAGGGTATTAGCGCTAAGTGAAATGCAATTACCACGTCCAGGATTTGAACTCGGGGCGACGAGTCCATTTCCCATGACTTTAACCATTACACCACGCGCTTCCATTTTATCATATATGTGCTAGTACCTGTTAGGGTCCATCTATGGGTAGAATATCTAAATAATAATGAGTTAAAAATGTGTTAACAAATTGAGTTTTGAAAAAAATGAGTTTTAAAAAAAATGTTGAATATCTATCAACAATGAATAAAACAAAATTTCTTATGAATAAAATAAACCAAAAAGCGTTGGAATGCCGTAAAATCTAACCAACCAACCAACCAACCAGCATCCACCGTGAATTTGTACAAAATTAACGATGTCCTGAGAATGACATAAAACTCTAGCTCATGGTTAAGTTCCAATTATGGAGCTCTGGGGAATTTGGAGTATCCCTTCATTACTCCACTACTCCCAGTCCCACTCTGACCCGGAATGGTAGTACCTGTTAGGGTCCCATCTATGGGTTCAATAGACCGAAATGAGTTGTAAAATGTTTTTAAAAGAATTGAGAACCCGTCAAGAATACATAACAAAAAACGTCTTCGGCATAAAATAACCCAACAGGTGTTAACATGCCGTAAAACCCAACCAGCTAACCAACCAACCAATATCCACCATGGATTTGTACAAAAGTAAACATGTTATATATTTCTATGAAGAGATAACTTTTGTCGTATATATTTACTGGGCTTAGCTTAGTTTGGCACCGGCTATCGAAAAGTTTGAGCTGAAAGAAAACTGCAAGTCTCGTGCGAGACGAGATCAAACGATAAGGCAGTGTATGCAAGTGATTTTATGCAAATCCGTTAATGTTTGGCTTTAACAAGGCAACACAACAGAAACGAGATCTGACAAGATCACTTCGTGTCTCTTAGAAAATGTTATTATCGAAAGGAAAAATGGCGGCTATTTTTAAGCTTTGATCGACTTTTATTCGGCCGGTCCTTTCTCCATTTCTGTCTCGGCTTTTACATTAGCTTTGTCTTTTGAAATAGCCTATTCTCTTTCTTTCTTTCTTTCTTTCTTTCTTAACATATACTTTTGGATAGCGCATTTTCTTTGTTTCTTTCTCTCTTTCTTTATTTCTTTTGGATAGTCTATTTCATTCTTTCTTTCTTTCTTTCTTTCTTTCTTTCTTTCTTTCTTAACATATGCTTTTTGATAGCCTATTTCATTCCTTCCTTCATTCCTTCTTTCATTCCTTCATTCCTTCCTCCCTTCCTTCCTTCATTCCTTCCTTCCTTCCTTCCTTCCTTCCGTTGTTCATTCATTATTTCATTCCTTCCTTCCTATCCACATTCCTTTCTTTCCTCCTTCCTTCCCTTATTCTTTCATTCCTTCATTCATTTTTTTATTCATTTTTTCATTCATTCAGTCTTTCTTTCATTCAATCTTTCTTTCTTTCTTTCTTAACATATACTTTGGATAGCCTATTTTCTTTCTTTTTCTCTTTCTTTAATTCTTAACATATATCGTATTTGACGGCATATAAGACGCACGAGCATATAAGACGCACCCGCATTTCAGCAGGTCAGATTCAGAAAAAAAATTTTCTTTAGTGTATTTAAGCATGCATTGTTGAAAACAGTCTAACTGTGCATTACACAAACAGAAACATAGATGTATAAAAGCAATTTGGCAGTAAAAAAAAAAAAAAATATATATATATATTTAACAACCACTCCGCACGAGCAGAATGTGGCACAAGGTCAATTTCTTAAACGGAGTTCAACAGGTTTGAATTAAGAGTTTCCCTTCGCGTAGACCGGTTGCCTAACCAAGGTGAAAGAACCCAGTCTGCCCTACTATTTATCCATAGCTGGAGGGAGAGCAGGATTCATACCTTTCCCAAGGGTATTAGCAGTAAGTGAAATGCAATTACCACATCTAGGAATTGGCAGTAAAATAAAGATGCATGGAGTTTAAGGTAGGTAAAAATTACTGAGCGTAAGCTGGGTTAGTGAGCATCATAGAAAAGATTAGCCTAGGCCTACGGGAGGTCTCAAATTTCACCTACGATGTATAAGACGCAGGGCAATTTTTTGAGCCAACATTTTAGGGAAAAAAGTTCGTCCTATATGTCGTCAAATACGGTAATTATATTTTCTTTCTTTCTTTCTCAACATATATGTCTGGATAGCCAATTTTCTTTCTTTTTCTCTTTCTTTCTTTTTTCTTCTTTCTTTCTTTCTTTCTTAACGTATACTTTTGGATGGCGTCTTTACTTTCTTTCTTCTTTCTTTCTTTCCTTTCTTTCTTTCTATTATTTTTTTCTTTCTTTACTACCATATACTTTTGTATTGGTCATTAGTAATCCTACAGACAAATCCAAATGTATTGAAGGAACCAACATGGACGGTGGCTTGTTTTGTGCCCCATAATTAGAAATATTAACGCTTCAGTGGAGATCGAACGCCAATCGCAATGTGTCTACGTAACAACGTGTAAGTTGTACACACACACACACACACACACACACACACATACACACACACACATATATATATATGTCCTAGTATGTTTATCTATCTATCTATCTCCTTCTGTTTATATCTATTTATCTGTATCTCATTCTATTCATATCTATCTATCTGTCTATCTTATTCTGTTCACATCCATCGATCTATTTTTCTTTATATTATATATATATATATATATATATATATATATATATATATTTGGAGGTTGATTTTGACGGCTATCACAATGCAGGTGTAAAGAAAAAATAAGGTAACCTGTGATTTTTCTTATATATATATATATATATATATATATATATATATATATATATATAAAGTCGAACTTAATGAGTCAGATATACCTTCTAATAGTTTTGCTTAGTAGCTCATCAGGGCAAGAATCTGACTTAAAAAGTAAAGAGTGTGCAATATAATGAATAGAAACTGTCAGGTACCAATCGCCGTTGACTACATGTCTTTGGTAACCGAACGTTCCTTCTTGAAAAGATCTTAACCCTCTGCAGCGGATATTGTCTGCTTATTTTTTCTTCACAGAATTTCTGATTGTTTTTTCTTAACAGAATTTCTTATTGTTTTTTTCTCACAGAATTTTGATTGTTTTTTTCTTAAGAATTTCTGATTGTTTTTTCTTAACAGAATTTCTGATTGATTTTCTTAACAGAATTTCTTATTGTTTTTTTCTCAACAGAATTTCTTATTGTTTTTTTCTTAACAGAATTTCTAATTGTTTTTTCTGAAACAGAATTTCTGATTGTTTTTTCTTAACAGAATTCTGATTGTTTTTTTCTGAACAGAATTTCTTCTTATTTTTTTAACAGAATTTCTTATTGTTTTTTTCTTAACAGAATTTCTAATTGTTTTTTCTTAACAGAATTTCTAACTTTTTTTTGTTTTTTTAACAGAATTTCTTATTGATTTTTCTAAACGGAATTTCTGATTGTTTTTCTTAACAGAATTTGTTATTGTTTTTTTCTTAACAGAATTTCTTATTGTTTTTTTTCTTAATATAATTTCTTATTGTTTTTCTTAACAGAATTTCTGATTGTTTTTTTTAAGGGATTTCTTATTGTTTTTTTTCTCAACAGAATTTCTTATTGTTTTTTTAACAGAATTTCTAATTGTTTTTTTTAACATAATTTCTGATTGTTTTTTCGTAACAGAATCTCTTATTGTTTTTTTCTTAACAGAATTTCTTATTGTTTTTTTTAACAGAATTTCTTATTGTTTTTTTCTTAACAGAATTTCTAATTGTTTTTTCTTAACAGAATTTCTAATTGTTTTTTTTTTTTAACAGAATTCTTATTGATTTTTCTAAACGGAATTTCTGATTGTTTTTCTTAACAGAATTTGTTATTTTTTTCTTACAGAATTTCTTATTGTTTTTTTTCTTAATATAATTTCTTATTGTTTTTCTTAACAGAATTTCTGATTGTTTTTTTTTACAGGATTTCTTATTGTTTTTTTCTCAACAGAATTTCTAATTGTTTTTTTTAACAGAATTTCTAATTGTTTTTTTTTAACATAATTTCTGATTGTTTTTTCGTAACAGAATTTCTTATTGTTTTTTTCTTAACAGAATTTCTTATTGTTTTTTCTTAACAGAATTTCTGATTGTTTTTTTCTTTCGAAGGTTGCGTAGAATTTAACAACTCATTGTACAAATAAGTCAGAATAAATCGTTGTTATTTACTTCCCATGGGCGAAGCAACATCGACGTCTATTCGCCATATTTTGGCAGCAAAGCGTCAACTTCTCTGTTCCACCCGCGCCAAAAAAAACTGACATCGTGTACAGGTAATCAATTACCTCTGAAGATTTTTTTTATCTATCGGTTATTTTCTTCAAAACACCTAAGTCATTGTTTATGTTTTGCGTCCAAAGTTAAAATCAATTAGAAATACTAGCAACAGAAAACACCCCCCGGGCTTCGTAAAAATTAATTTTTGAAAGACATTGCCTGAGAGGGTGGGAGGTAAAAATTCAATGTCATATTTAAGACAAATCCTCATATTTATTAAAGGAGTAAAAAAAAAAAAAAAACAACAACAAAGAAAAAAACAATTTGAAATGAAAACTGAGCCCCGTCCCTCTCAAATAAAATGTTGCTTGCATGTAATAATCAAACAATTATTTTTAATATTTTCCACATAAATTTTCCATAAAATCGTAGGTATTTATTTATTTAAAAACGTTTTAGTTAACTTCTTGTTATTGTAAAAAAAAAGGGGACGAGAGCAAAAAACAATTTTTAAAATTGCTTACTCAAATTTTGGGTGTATATAGCATAAGAATATTGTGACGTGGGCTATGACGTGGTTTTTGTTACAGAAAGAAATACAGACAATCTCCATTATTAATAGATTTACAAACTCCTTACTAAAACTAGCCGATACATATATGTTCATTACTATGTAGCTGTACCTAGTCTGTTTATATCTATCTATGTCATTCAGTTTATATCTCACTATGCATCTGTCTCTCTATCTATCTATACCATTCTATTCATATCTATCTATCTATCTATCTGTCTATCTATCTATCTATCTATCTATCTATCTATCAATCTATCTATCTGCCTTTTCTGATTGTCTATCTGTCAAATTGTTTCTGATTATCTATCTATATATCTATCTATCTATCTATCTGCCTTTTTTGATTGTCTATCTGTCGAATTGTTTATGATTATCTATCTATCTATCTATCTATCTATCTATCTATCTGCCTTTCTGATTGTCTATCTGTCTAAATTGTTTCTGATTATCTATCTATCTATCTATCTATCTATCTATCTATCTGCCTTTTCTGATTGTCTATCTGTCAAATTGTTTCTGATATCTATCTATATCTATCTATCTATCTATCTATCTGCCTTTTTTGATTGTCTATCTGTCGAATTGTTTATGATCTATCTATCTATCTATCTATCTATCTATGCCTTTTCTGATTGTCTATCTGTCGAATTGTTTATGATTTTCTATCTATCTATCTATCTATCTATCTATCTATCTGTCTTTTCTGATTGTCTATCCGTCGAATTGTTTCTGATTATCTATCTATCTATCTATCTATCTATCTGTCTTTTCTGATTGTCTATCCGTCGAATTGTTTCTGATTATCTATCTATCTATCTATCTATCTATCTATCTATCTATCTGCCTTTTCTGATTGTCTATCTGTCAAATTGTTTCTGATTATCTATCTATCTATCTATCTATCTGCCTTTTCTGATTGTCTATCTGTCAAATTGTTTCTGATTATCTATCTATCTATCTATCTATCTGCCTTTTCTGATTGTCTATCTGTCGAATTGTTTCTGATTATCTATCTCTCTCTCTATCTATCTATCTATCTATCAAGCTAGCTAGCTAGCTAGCTAGCTAGCTAGATATATAGGTAGATTGCTTCACTACAGGCAACACGTTAAGAAATATTTATAAACACTTTACTAAACCTAATTTATCCATATATGCTCATTACTAGGGCACCTCGCGTGGTGTAATGGTTAGGAAGCTAGATTTGCAGACCATTGTTAGTGAGTTCGATTCTCATTGGGCGCCCCACACTTCTGTTCTTGTGCCACATCTAAGCTATGTTTAGTAAATAACTATATACAATTTATTTGGCACCACACGTAGTGTAATGGTTAGGAAGCTAGATTTGCAGACCATTGATAGTGAGTTCGATTCTCATTGGACGCTCCATATTTCATCCCTTTTGCCACATCTAAACTAAGCTTACTAAATAATTATATGTTCGTTACTATGTATCTTTACATATGAGTGTGTTTAGCTCAGACGTTAGAGCATCCGCTTTGGAACCACAAGTTTCCACGTTCAATAACCAGTAGATACTATATCTTGAGGTACAGGTATAGGCGGCCTAAAGTGAAATGAGTCAGTCTTAATTTCTGCCAGCTTCTAACTTACTATAGAACTGATAAATCTCACCTCCTTGTCAAATAAGGCAAGAAAAAAAAAAGAAAAAAGAGAAAAAAGAGCGAAACAGAGAGGAAAGTAATCGCCGCAGCAAAGAAAGCCAGAATGAAGGCGAGACAATAGCAGACCCACTGTTACATAATTATTAGATTCCTAATATTTATGTACAGTAGTGTAGAAATCAAAATGGCTGTTATAAGTTGCAGCCGGTGGCCTTGAAGGATGAGTGACAAGGCTTGACCTGTCCTGATGCTCCTTCCGGTGGATACCGTGAGAATCGGTGGAGAAGACCCTCTTCCGGTTTAGATTAGAAAGGATTTTTAATCAGATCGGCCAAAAACCACGACGGTGGTGAGTCGTGTTATAGACGCTCCGACTCAATCTGCGCAGGTAGTCTGGTGGGGATTTCGAAATAAAATATGATCTAAGTAAATCGAAGTCTTGTGTTATTATCTAAAAACTACCAATGACACAGGGCTTTTTGATAAAGAGAAATCCCCAATGGAAGAACAGACACGAAGTCCCCCAGACGCTAGAAGAGACACTAGAAGAAGAACATAAGATAGAAAATATGAACAGCAGAAGAAGAATAGAAGAAAGTAAAGAAAGAGGTATACAACACCAGCAAGCATCACTGTTTGTGTGCAGTCAGCGTACCAGAGACAGCCATTCAAAAATCAGCCTGCACAGCCACGTGGGTAGATGCAGATGCAAAAAGAGAATTTGGGCATTACGCCATCGTCTTTAACTGACGGAAGGATGCTAACAACAATACAACTGATATGTTGCTATTTATTTTTCATCAAAGTTGTAGCATAATTGGCGCGCCCTACCCGGGAACACCATATTTGTGGCTTGTGCCAGACACAGAGAAACCTTAATAGGATGTAGCCTGATTCCCAGACCTTACGGCAGTGGACGAGCAAGAAGAATATGAAATTCTCATTATCACCTGTGAGTCTATTCGTAGCCAGTAAGTCTAGGATTTTGCTACTAAAATTTATTTTAATCGGTTTGTCAGAAGAAATGATATGTGACCCGTTGACCTCTTAACCGACACGTGCAATTTGGTAGAACAGTTAGAACCTTCGAAAGATGCTACGACATTCTAGAAAGTTCCCCACCCATTTCTATAAGTGGGATACTTAAAATATTTTAAAAAATACATGTAGTGGGACATATTTCAAACTTTCCTTGATTCTGTTTTCACTTTTGATGAATTTTGTGTTTTCCTTTTTATTTACCTCACGGGTTTTGGTCTAAAGATCGCATAGGCGAGAAACTGTCAGTAAACAAGCGCGGTTGACTCCATGTCCACGATACTATAACTCAAATATAAACACTCTATCAATGATATTGAGCACTATCTGCTAAGAAATATAGCACCCATATATATATATATATATATATATATATATATATATATATTATATATATATTTAATATACCAAACTAGTTGGTAAATCCTCGCGGTGAGAAAAACCCAGCAAATAGTTTGATTGTAAAAATATACTACCAAACATCAACCGGGAAGAAAAAAAAATGTTTGTAAAAATGAAAAGACCAAGATAATCGTACCAACAAAAAATAATCTATTTGTACAATACTTTGGCCACAAGAAAAAAGGGCGGCCAAAAGTCGGTATCAGCCAATCAGCGAGGGAGTCTATCCTCTTTTCAATAGCGCTAGACCAAGGAGATTGTTTTTGGCGTCTTAGGTGGAGCGCCACACATACCATCAGCTCCTTACTTTACTGCACAGATCCCTGTGCTACTCATACGCTGAGTTGGCGAGAACCGGTATTGAACTAGGAACCTTGTGGTTTAAATATATATATATGAGTAGCACAGGGATCTGTGCGGTAAAGTAAGGAGCTGATGGTAGGTGTGGCGCTCCACCTCAGATGCTAAACAGAATCTCCTTGGTCTAGCGCTATTGAAAAGGGGATAGACTCCCTCGCTGATTGGCTGATACCGACTTTAGGCCGCCCGTCGACTTTACTTACTTTATATATATAAATATATATATATATATATATATATATATATATATATATATATATATATGAAAAAGTGTTGGAAATTTCCCACCCAATCAAATATGGAATTTTTCATTGATTTTAAAGAAACTTGGCAAAAAATGTGTCACGTGTATTGAACTGTAAAATAAAAACTTGGAATAGCAAAGACCCGTTTCAAAACTTTAGGTCATTCCCGCTTTAATCAAACGCAGATCTTTTCAGCATCTCTTCGTTGCTAACCCGCCAAACAAGACACGTGTTTTTTTCTGTTTTTTTTTTAGATTTACAAGAAAGATTATGCACTCTCCGGTCGTAAGTATTTAAAATGAATAAATATTATCAAAACTGAGGAAACAAAATAAAATTTTAAAATTTTATCACATTAAAAATATACAGATTTAATATATCCTAGAATGACTTACGGATATATCACAGTATGAGAATTTAATCATTACAACGTTTGATATGTTTACTTACGAGCTATAACAAAATAGTGCAATTCATAAAAACGTATAATAATCTTGATTTAACACTCTCGCTCTTTTTCTTTCCTTCCTCCGTTTCATTAAGTTCGATTAAAACAGATTAGCGTTATCACTTCCGCGCACCCACCCCTCTCTGTATATTTCCATACTCTCTTTCTTTCTTTCTTAATTTCTTATTACATTTTTACTGTGTAACATGCACCTTTCCTTCCCTTTCTTTATAATAAAAACGTAATGGTTCATTATTTAGCTGAATTGACGCCACTTATAAGAAATAAGAATTCGTTGGATAAACAAGATCATATAATAAGGATTTCTATTTTTTCGTTTTATCTTGGATGATTTGGATAGTGCCCTTTTTAACCAGAGGGTGTTGCAAGATGATAATGGTCGTACAATTAAAGAACGTGAGAATTATTAAAGATAGATAAAAACGAATTACCTATATGAAAAGATTTGAATCTAACATTCAGATAGGCCTCCTTGATCTTATTACTAAACTATTGTCTGTGCCAGACCCCTAAGGGTAGAGATTATTAATTTCAAATCAATACTGTTTCCGCCTTGTCGGTTGGGGCGTTAGAATGCACCAACTGCACCTCTACAGAGGAGTAAGACTTCTCCAATGGGGCCACCTGTTGGCCGTGGGTGGCGACCCGTGATGCTCAAGGATAGAGCCCAGGTGGATGAGCAGTTCATGACTCTACTTTGGCCCTATCTTGGTCTAGACAGTCGGTCGGAGAAAAAATCACGTCAAGCCCTAGCACCTATATGATTTTCCAAACCCTATTGTCCTTATAACAAGCCCCAACCCTTTGGCGTTGGCTAAGGGTCTACATGTCCTGGGAATGAAGTTAAACTCTATCTGATGGTTAGGTTTCAATTTTGGAGGATTGGGAAATGTGGAGCACCCTTTCACCACCATTGCTCCCTGGTTCACTCTGACCCGGAATGGTAGTACCTGTTAGGGTCCTATCTATGGATTAAATAGAAAAACATGAGTTGATAAACAAAATTGTATCATGCATTAAGAACTAAATTATTTCACAACTTTGTCGGCATTAAATGACCCACCGAGGTTGATATGCCGTAAAACAAACAAAACCAAACCAAGTCGATACTGTTTATTCAATGGTTACAGTAGGTTGAAACGTCTTAGTCATTGCTATAAAAAGGCAAAGAATTAAAATGGTAATAACAGTGAAGATTAATGACTTAGTTCATCAAAGAAATTAAATGAGTTTAAGACGATAAATGTCCGAAGTTGTTTATGAAATCCGTTTAAGTTTCATTTCTATTTGATTTGATTGTCTAGATTAATGTTTGCTTGTATCTTGAAGGCAACGATGATTGACTTGTGCCAAAGTATTTTGGCATTGTTCTTTTGTTATTGTTCCCTTTAATAGATAAGGGGAAAAGAGAGAGGGTAGTCGAGGAAGGGGTAATGAAGAAGATAGTTTAGAGATAATAGAGGAGGGTCAGGGGGAGGAGGAGAAAGATGGAAAAAGAAAAAGGCAATTTTATTGAAGAAGAAGAAGAAGAAGAAGAAGAAGAAGAGAGAGATGAAGTGGAAAAAGAGAAAGCAAGGGGAAGAAGAGGGAGAAAAGGGTACAAGAAGAAGAAGAAGAAAGAAAGAAGAAGAAGTAGAAGAGAAGGAAGAAATGAGGAGTGACACGAGAGGGAGAGAAGGAGTACAAGGAGGATAAGAAGAAGAAGAAAGAACGAATGACTAGTGGAAATAATAGAAGCAAGGGGAAGAAGGGGGAGAAAAGGCGCTACAAGAAAGAAGAAGAAGAAGAGAAGATGAGGAGTGGACAAGAGGGAGAGAAGGAGTACCAAGGGAAGAAGAAGAAGAAGAGCAAGAAGAAGCAACGTCAAGAAGAAGCAACGAAGCAGCGAAGAAGGTAGCAATTGACTTAGAAGACACAACCGAGCAGAAGAAGAGCACAGATAGATAGAAATCGATTGAGAAGGAGAACGAAAAACAGAGGAGGCGTAGACGCGAAGCACAGGGAGAGAAGGAGTACAAGCGCGACACGATAGAGAAGCAAGACTAGCAAGAGAAGACAAGCACGCGAACTCGACTAGAAGATCAGAGCAAGAAGAAAGAAAGAAGAAAAGAAAGAAGAAGAAGCAAGAAAGAGCACTGAACTGGACTAGAGAAGAAAGTAAGAAGAAGCAAGAATCAAAGACAGAAAGAACGAAGACAGAAGAAGAAGAAAAAGCGACGACGATATGCACTAGAAGAAGACAAGAAGAAAGACAGAAGAAGAAGAAGAGGGAAGAGGAGGAAGAAAGAAGAAGAAAAAAGAGGCAGCAGAGAAGAGAGCGAGAGAAGGCAGCTACAAGGAACATAGAAGAAGAGGAAGAAGACATGGACTAGACAGAACGACAGGAAGAGAAGAAGAGAAGAAGACAGAAGAAACGAAGGAGTGAGAAGAAGAATGAAAAAAGGCAGGAGCGAGAACCACAGAAGAGGGAGATGAAGGAGTTACAACGAACAAAGACAGCAAGCCTCCTAAATAGTAGCCATCTATCCTACTCTAAATCAAATACTCTCCACACAAACTACAGATACTAACCCTCCTCGTACCACTCCACCGTACCACCTCCTTCGATGCCAATACTATTTCTACCAGACCCGCCCATCCACATACACCACCTACCAGCTAACTTAGACCACTCGATCTCACGCCTCCCCAGCGCCACCAAACCGATTTATCACCAATACATACATGCCTCGACCACCAATAGTGCGAAGAAGAAGAGCTAAGGACGATCAGAAGCAACAGCAGACAAGTAAGACGAAAGAGGACCGACGATGCACTAGAAGAAGAAGAGAGAAGAAGAAGAAGAGAAGAAGAAGTAAGAAAAGAGAACGAATGACTAGGAAGAGAAGAAGAAGAAGAAGAAGAGAAGAAGAAGAAGAAGAAAAAGAGACGAAATGAACTAGAAGAAGAACGAAGAAGAAGAAGAAGAAGAAGAAGAAGAAGAGCAAGGGGAAGAAAGAGGAAGTGAAGGAAGTACAAGGAGAGAAGAAGAGGGGACAGATAGACTATGAAGAAGAAGAAGAGCGGAGAAGAATAAAATTGACAAAAAGTGGAAAGAAGATCATATGACGAAGAAGATAGAGACGGTGAGCGGCAGGAGCGGAAGATGACAGCGATTGAAAGCGAAGATAAAAAAGGAAGAGGAGGAGGAGTAAGAAGAGACGAGAAGAGAGAGAGAGAGAGAGAGCAGAGAGAGAGAGAGAGAGGAGAGAGAGAGAGATGAGAAGAAAGAATTGAAGGGGGAGGGGAGCGAGGCAAGTAGAGAGAAAGAGGAATTAGTATCAAAAAGTAGAGAGAATAAAGATGAAAAATTAGATTATGACGATACGATGAA